>SSNR01000060.1:84101-122839 GCA_006937965.1 Callopanchax toddi | reverse complement strand
ACGTATATTTGAAAGGTATAACCCAGAAGCTGACTTAGACTTCAGTTATTTTATTAAAGAAAACAGATTGGATAAACAGACAGATATGAGGTAGATAGTTGCATCTTAAGAGATTCTTCTGATGTTATTAAGCTGAGAGTTAATGACGAGAGCCGTGATATGTTAATATCTAGGGATCTCGGCTAGTTAGTTCTGAGGGGAACTAAGCTAACTTGATGGAGTGTTATTTATCAATAGCCTCGGTTTTACCAGGTCGGGTTGGTACCTACTGAACCGCTCCAGATCGCCTCGGCATGAAGGTGTAGGAGGTCCGTCGGGTGAGCGTTGGCGGACGAACCTCGGAGTTGTCCCCGGGACCGAAGGTCGGTCCGAGGCACGGAGGTGTCTGAGCGAGTCGGTGTCAGCGGCTCCATGATCGGCTGGTGCAGAGGCTAACCGGCTTTTCCATGGCAGGAGGGAAGAAGCAGACCGTGGTGTCTGGCTTCTCAGCCGGAGCAAATTGTCATCGACCGGTGAGGCTGGTTTTACTCACGAGCTCGGTCGGCACAGAGGCCTTCCGTGTAGCGGAGGAAAACGGAGGCCGTGTTCTCTCGTCGTGGGGTTGACGAGAACTCAAGAGACTCAGCTCTTCCAGGCAGGAAGTTGGGACGTGGCCCGGTTTGGACGCGTGGACCAATGGGAACGGAGTTACCAAGTCACGTGATTCTCGTCATTAGAAACCCAGGAAGTTTAACTGGATTATAAATATGTTTTAACCCTTTAGCAAAAGTAGAACCATAAAATAATACTGATGCAACATCAACATTCATGAATACTGGAAGAAGATGAATTAATCATATTAAGACATTTCTGGACAGTGGATTAAAAGGTAGTGTCTTTAGAATGAGACATCAAAGAGTTCTTAAGTTTAATTATTAATTAAAGGAAATCTTGAGTCTTCCGACACGACCGGTCCTGGAAGGAATGTTGATTCAGGTTACAACATAATAAAAGAGTCATTTTAATCCAAGTTATTAGGAAAAAGATGAGTTATTGTTGTGATGAACCAAGGGGTCAGAAATCAGAGATAGTAACGCTTTGCCAGCGCTACACAGCACACAAGTATGATGTATGTATGTAACAGTTTTTAAATTACATTTTGTTGTGTTAAAATTGCAGTTTCTATGTGAAGTCTTATTCCAATACAAAACAGTAAAATACATTTTTGAAAGTGGGTCAAATGTGACCCACTTTCAAGTTTAGGAATGTAAAAAGTAGCTTTTAGTGTTTTTTACTGGAAGAAGAGTTCATGTAATCCCCATAAAACTGGTACTCTGGTAAAAGAAACTGGTAAAAGATCATAAACAGTGTGTTCATGCTGTAGCTCTCTTAGGGGCGTGGTGGGGGGCAGGCATGGACTGGCCATCTGGCATACCGGGCAATGCCCGGTGGGCTGGCGCACCTATTTGGGCCGGTCCCGACTGATGTTGTTTGGAACCGACCGGCCCACCCGGTCAGCTGTTTGTTGAGTCGCGATTTAAAGCGTGAAGAGGCCCCAACGCCTGCTCTCTCCGGACTGCATAAAGGGGCTGTAGGCTGCGCCGTCGCTCCGCCCGCGCGTATCACGCACTGTGCATAGTGCACCATGCGCCCATGGGGAACACATAAAAAAATCGGGCTATTATAATGTTCATACAAACGTAATATTGAAAATAAAAACGTGTAAAGCATGTTAATAAGCAATGACAAAACTAAAATATTTGCTGGAAAAAGATGGACCTCTCTCCAGTCTCCCCACCACCTCCCACCCCAGCATTAGGGGGCTGGAGGTGGAAGAGACAGCGGGGTGATGACTGCCCGTCACTTGCCGGTAAGACTGTTTTAAATACAGGTGATGTTTTAACAAAGTGATGAGTTGATGAATGGAAAACGGATCGGTGACGTGAACTTTGACAAAACCTGCAGCCGGGCTGTCAAATTAACACGTTATTTGCGCGTTTAGGCAGAATCTTTTGAACAATTTTCATGTGAGTAACGAACGTGCCTCTGTCCTCTTTGGACCTCGCTGCGCTGCAGTTTGAACTTTATCTCCTGTTTCTGCTGCTTCTCCTGTGTTTATTTATTACAAAAGTCAATACAGCTCCACTATGTCCCCAACTCTCCTCCTCCACCATATGCTCCTCCTGTCCCCCGCTCCCCTGTCCTGTCCTCCTTCTTTCCTCCTGTGCTCCTCTACACTTGGTCTCAGCTGTGAGCTCTGCTCAGAGAAGCTGAGTATGGAAAGCTAGATTGTTCACAATGCATGCACTATAGCTTAGAAGGAGAGGAAGAATAACAATTTGCATAAATATTTTTCTGTTTTAGACCCAAAACATTATTTAATCATCATTTTACCTGCAGGTATTCACTACTGAAGCAACACTAAACGTCATTAAACAAATACAAACATGAAAAATGACCAATAAAAACAACAAAGACCAAAATGAACCAGGTTCAGCCTGTTGCTTCTGTCCTGCTTCAGAAATCATTCACTTTGAACAGCAGCAATACAATCTGTTTATCTAGAACAGCATAGAACTTAATGTGAAGAAGTTAATAGTTTTCCTCCTAATGAAGCGACCTCAGGATAACAAAACCAGTCCTGATTCTATGTATGGGTCAGTTTACTCTGTGCACTCTGACCTGTCTTGTTTTAGAGATTTGCATCAAATAAGTAAAACCAGCACCAACATAAGTCTAACAGCGCTTTATATGCATTATATGCATTATTTATAAATTTAAAAGTATTTGAGTTTTTAGTTGTTGTTTTTTTGCATTGTTTATAATCTATTCTAAAGTTTTACTTTTCACAAAAAAATGTTGCAACATTGTTTATAACTGGTGCAATAAAACAGATTTTACCAGACAGGACGAATGATCGTGATTAATAATCGTGATTACAATATTGATCAAAAAAATTGTGATTATTATTTTGGTCATAATCGTGCAGCCCTATTACCTATATTTGTTCACGTCTTAGAGAAAAGCCCAAATTTAAATCGACCAAAGTTGACAATAAAGACGTTTCAAACAAACGCAGTTCCCACACTGCCGCCATGTTGTTTAAATTCAGACGAAGCACTGACGTCATCGGCTTATCCTGCCCTCCAACCCGTTTAAGCGTTGTGATTGGCCTGGTATGAGACTGACTGGACCAATCAGGGGGCTTCAGAGGTTTCAATGAGCGTGGCTAGACCAAATTTCTGCAGAGCAGAACTGATGGTTCTATTTTGTATAGGCTTCGCCCTTTAAGGCCGTCGCTATGGGAATTCCCTTGCGCCATTGTGCGCCACTGAAGCCTTTAGTCCACGACCACCCATCACGTGGGCCTCACCCGTTATAAAATGCCCTCAATAACGGTGAACTGCTCCCCATTTTTCTTCAGCGTAGCTACTGAGCACTTCGTCCTGAGCAAATCATCCTGAGCAAATCATCCTGAGCAAATCATCTTGCTAGCTAGTCATCCTCCGACCATCATCCTGCTAGCATTGTGTCCAGCGGCGTCATTCGCGTGTGCCCGGAATGCCAGACTGGGTACATCATGTCCTACGACCTGCACCACAAGTGTGAGGGGTGCCTCGGAGCCGAGCATGCGGGCCTGGCGATGACTCCTCAAGCCTCCTACCCATTCTGCAAGCTCCTGTCCGCCAATGACCTGAAGCGGCGTGTTGAGCTCTTCATCCCGGTGGCTGAGGACTTCTTCCCCGTGGCTGAACATTACCCGCTGGACAAGGCCATCGACTTTTTCATGGAGGAGGAGCGAGACTCGGACGGGTCAGCTCCTGACAACGGTTCGGCGGGCAGTCCCATTCCCGGCTCCCAGCCGGCAGGGCTGGAACCAGATTTGCCCCCTGTTGGGTGACGTTCCGGCTCTCTCTGGTGTTGCACGGTCGGCGACTACTAGCCTCCCGGCTATCGGCGCTCTGGTTCAGCCATCATCCAGAAGGTGACAAAATTCAAGAACTTGACTGTTCCCTCAGCTCACCCCCTCCCTCCTCCTGACGACCTGGGAGGGAGGTTCGCAGATTTGCAGGCTGGCCGGAGGGATCCGATTCGGCCCCGCTTTCCTGGGGTTTCCACGTATCTGAGTGGGGCATCGGCCGAACCGCCAAGCTGAGGGCTCCGGTGTCGACGTACATCCCCATCACCAGGGTGGAGGGCCTCACGGACGTGAGTTTTCCCCCGGTCCCTCCTCTGGAGCACAGCCTGTCAGCTGTGTTTGGGGTCAGAGCCGCACGGCTTGCTGGATGGCGGCCGGTGCCGATCTCCCTGGCTGACCAGCTTACCGCCAGATTCACTGATTGGTCCCATTAGTGTGCATTCCAGGTGGCGACTGGAACGAACAACGCAGCACTGCTGGCCTTCGCCATCTCCAAGCAGATTGAAGGGACCGACCTCCCTCTGGAGATCAGAGAGGATGTTTGCAGCGCAGCGGACACCATCCTCAACATCTGTGCTTCCTCTGCAGTTTGTGCCGCACGCATCGCCACCTTGCAGGCCCTGGTGCAGAGGAACGTCTGGCTTCAGCGTTCATCCTCCATTCCAGAGGAGCTGAAGAAGGAGCTGCTTGAAGGTCCGATTATCCCGGACAGGCTTTTCAGGCCTCATTTCCAGCTCACACTGGACCAGCTGCAGAAGTCAGCAGAGGAGCTGGAGAAAGTCAAGCGGCATGTGGCACGGCCCATTGGATGACCGCTTCTCTCATCCAATGGGCTGCTGGCGGGATCGCAGAGACCAGCGCCAACAACAACGGCGGACTTCAGCTTCTGCTGCGTCCGCAGGCGCTCCTCCTCCGGTGGCCTCCTCCACCCAGCCTCGGAGGCTCTTTTCAGTGCAGCGGGTGGCCCCTCAGCGCGCTGGCGGGAGGTGACCGGCTCAGACTTGGCACAAGTCCGGTCCCCAAAAAGAGCCGCACAAAAGTTAACTGGCGGGGGGGATGTGTGCAACTGTATTTATTGTGTTGATGGTTTTGAAATAAAACATTTACATCCCACAAAGAGCTCTCATCCTATGGCAAAATCGGAAGATTCTGCTGTAATCATCCCGCACACATCCTCCACTCAGAGTGGGCATTTATCTGCTATAGCCTCCTCTACAGATCATGTTTTCACTCAGTCTAAAAGCCGCGGGGCAGGTGTTTCTCTGTCGCTGATTTTTTCAGCACAGCGAACAGAACATGAGCCCGCGAGAGCACGTGGACACTGTGATCGTCCCTGCCTCTCCAGCTTCTATGAGAGAAGGCGTGGCTAGACGGACAAGCCACTTGAAGTGACCCGGAAACAAAGTTTCTGTGAGGTCTCTGCCGCACATTGGGCACCGTCCCGTTGCCAGGGCCCCGCAATGAGTGTAAATGAGGCGGACCCTCCGCCCTTTTGGCTCAATCCCCCCCATGGGTCTTCCCAAGGGTTACTCTCTTACGGGGACGGCGGGTGGGGCTTCAGCCTGGTTGATGCGCATGATGACATCAGCACCATCACACGCACGCCCGCTCTCAGTACGCTATTTAGAATGGAAGAGCGCATGCCTGATGAGCAGGTGGATGGATCAAATAATCAGCAAGGGTTACACGTTGCAGTTCACGTCAACCCCACCCCACTTCAGCGGGATTTTGGAGACGGTTCTGTCATCTCTGGATCAGAATCCAGCTCTCCAGTCAGAGCTGCAGGAACTCCTGACGACGGACATTATTTCCAGGGTTCCAACCGGGGAGGAAAATATAGGGTTTTACTCCCGCTATTTCCTGGTCCCGAAGAAATCAGGAGGGATGAGACCCATCCTGGATCTCTCTCTTTTCAACAGATCGATTGTGGTGAGACCTTTTCACATGCTGACGATCAAACTGGTGCTGGAGTGTGTTCACCAGGACGACTGGTTCACCTCCATAGACCTGAAAGATGCATATTTTCATGTCCCGATCATTCCCAAGCACAGACAGTTTATGCGTTTCTCATTCCAAGGGACCCAGTTTCAATACAACCGACTTCCGTTCGGTTACTCCCTGGCTCCGCACACTTTTTCCAAATGTGTGGAGACGGCCCTGCAGCCGCTGCGTGCATCTGGGATGAGAATCCTCTTTTACCTGGACTATCTGCTTTTGCTGACCTGTTTCCAGGGAGGAGGCGGAGACACAAATACAATCCCTCGTTTCTCACCTGTCACAGCTGGGTTTCTCCATAAACTGGGAAAAAAGCTCTCCCCTCCCATTTCAGACAATCGTCTATCTGGGAGTGGAGCTAGATTCGTCCCTCATGAGAGCACGGCTGTCTCAGCCGAGGGTGAAGGATCTGACAGCTTTGCTCTGGTGCGTCACTCCCCACAAAGTCGTGACCTCTTTTTCTATTATGCAAATGCTGGGAACGATGTCAGCGGCGCATGTGATGGTCCCTCTGGGCCTGCTTCACATGAGGCGTCTGCAGAGGTGGTTTTCTCGCCTGCACCTCGACCCTCTGCGTCACATGCGCAGATTGATCTCAGTCCCTCCTTCGGTGGGACCAGATCTGAGACACTGGCGGGACCCCCTGCTGTTATCAGCAGGGGTTCCTCTCGGCAAGTCCTCGTTTCATGTATCGGTGTTCACCGACGCCTCCCTCTCGGGTTGGGGGGGCACATGCCTGTCTCAGGTAGTGGGGGGGTGGTGGCCACCCCACATGTCCCTGCACATAAATGTTCTGGAACTCCTCACAGTGCTGAAGGTGGTTCAGCTTTTTGCGCCTCTGTTACGGGGTCAACATGTTTTGATCCACACGGACAACCAATTTGTAGCAGCATATATAAACCGTCAGGGAGGTGTATGTTCAATCCAGCTGTTGAATGTGGCCAGGCGGCTGCTGCTTTGGGCACACACACACACCTGCTCTCCATCAGAGCGGTGTACATCCCCGGCGTTCTGAACAGAGGAGCGGACATCATGTCGAGGGGGGTCCTC
Organism: Callopanchax toddi; assembly: GCA_006937965.1. Taxonomy (NCBI): domain Eukaryota; kingdom Metazoa; phylum Chordata; class Actinopteri; order Cyprinodontiformes; family Nothobranchiidae; genus Callopanchax; species Callopanchax toddi. The sequence goes on along the minus strand of SSNR01000060.1, from coordinate 115,896 downwards.
GGGACATGGATTGGTGCCTGCACCCCGAACTGATCCTTCAGGTTTGGAGCAGGTTTGGCAGAGCGGAAGTGGATCTATTTGCTGCCCGCAAGAATGCACAGTGCGACCGTTGGTTCTCACGATCCGCCTCTCGAAGTAGACACGTTCGCTCACCATTCATGGCCACAGACAAAGCTTTATGCTTTCCCCCCGGTACCACTGATTCCCCGCCTCCTGGCTCGGATACGGGAGGAACGGCTGTCAGGGATTCTGATCCAGAGCGCACAGGCGCCCCGTGGTTCCCGTGCCTGCAGCAGCTGCTGTCGGGACACCCATGGCAGCTGCCGTGGTGAGAGGATGCTCTCTCCCAGGCTGGGGGGTAGATCAGGAGCTATCTGGTAATAGGCCAGCACCTCTGGGTTTGGCCGCTGAATGGGAATGATTAGAGAGGCTGGGCCTCTCCCAAGAGGTAGTACGCACCATTCAGGGTACGCGCTGACTCCACTGTGGCACTTCACGCATCCAAGTGGGCAGCTTTTCAGCGCTGGTGTGCAGGGAGGGGTGTGGACCCTATTTCCTGTTCCCTGGCCCACATATTGTCCTTCCTCCAGCTACTGATGGACAGAAATCTGGCCTTCAGTACGATCAAGACATATGCTGTGGCTATTTCTTCCTGTCATGAGGGTTTTGGTGACAGAACAGTGTTCAGTCACCTGCTTATGAAGCGCTTTTTAAGAGGCTTGCGCAGATGCAGACCAGTGACGCGCTCATTAGTCCCTCAGTGGGATTTAGCGTTGGTTCTGCGTGCACTGACTAAAGCTCTGTTTGAGCCTTTGTCCAGACTGAGTTGAAATTTCTGTCACATAAAACAGCCCTGCTGTTAGCTCTGACGTCAGCCAAACATGTGGGCGATCTCTCTGCACTCTGTGGCTCCATCCTGTCTTCAGATATGGGGAGACGGCAGTTCAGCTGTACTGAATCCCAATCCGGCTTTTATGCCTAAAAGCATCACCAGTTCTTGCAGATCCAGAGTGATAACACTGGATGGGTTTTTCCCTCCTCCACATAATTCGGAGGAGGAAGTCAGATCTCATCTCCTCTGCCCTGTATGTGCGCTTTCTTGCTACGTCATGCGCACAGCTGCACTGCGCCGTTCTCAGCACTCATTTGTGCATTTTAGAGAGCGTTCTATAGGACTTCCTCCGTCTACTCAGCGGCTTTCACACTGGCTGTGTGAACCTATTTCTCAAGCCTACTCCTCCTTGGGTTTGAACCCTCCAGAGGGACTAAAAGCTCACTCCACCAGAGGGATCTCCTCCTCTACAGCTCTACATGGAGGAATGTCAGTGCAGGACATCTGCACAGCCACTTCCTGGACTTCACCATGTTCATTCATTTGGTTTTACCTGAGTGACGTGTCCAGGTCCTCCATGACTAACTCAGTTCTGAGTGTTCTGGCAGAGTGACACTATGGTTCTTTTCTCCACCATATCTACGAATGGAGGAGTATTTATCCCTGTAATGTTTTCCGAGTTGTCAGCCTTCTATTTGAGTTGGATGTCCCTGCTGCACAGCCTGACTCCATCTCCTGTTATCCTAATGGTGCGTAATTACGCACTAGGAGGCTGGCTTATATCGTTAACGGGATGGATGTTAGGCCTTCTGGGGTTTTTTTTGGAACAGAACCAGTGAGGCATTGACTACATCGTGCTTCGCCCTTACCCATAGTGACGGCCTTAAAGGGCGAAGCTTATATGAAATAGAACGATAGTTACATACCGTAACCCCAGATTCTATGAGTATAGGCATAGCCCTTTAAGACCTGGGCCTCACTGGCTCCTGAATGACTGAAGAAAAACGTTTTTCGGGAGCAGTTCACCGTTATTGAGGGCATTATATAATGGGTGAGGCCCACGTGATGGGTGGGCGTGCAGTGGACTAAAGGCTTCAGTTGCACGCAATGGCGCGAGGGGATTCCCATAGCGACGGCCTTAAAGGGCTACACCTATACTCATAGAATCTGGGGTAATGGTACGTAACCAACGTCTAGTTTACTAGGCTAAATTAGAATCTGATTTTCTGTTCCAAATTTGTGTTTTTTATGTTGTAGTTACAACTTTGACTTAGATGTTCTGTTTAACAGATTTCATTATAATCTGACTGAAAATTTCCACTTCTTATTCTTCTCTAATTAAATCAATTTTCAAGCCAGATGTTTTTTGGGACTGTTTTTCGTTTCTGGATATGAAACATTTTTCTTTTACAGAAAAAAACTAAACCTAGACTAATTAAACACATCATCTGTAGCTAAGTCTTGCATCTCTCCTCAATTTAATAATAATCTGTAGGCAGATGTTTGTCCAATAGTCTGGCTACTTTAATAGTCAAGTCAGAATGGAAGAGGAGAGAAAAATAAAAAACATCCAGTTGTTTTTCAGTGAATCAATACACCAAGTTAAAAGAGCCCAATAATATTGAGGCAGTTTGTTGAAAAATCTACTTATGAATCATCAAAATCCTGTAGACGGCTTGGATATGGACTAATAAATAATGATTAGCTACATCACAATTACAGTTATGGCTTAATGTTATGTAAGAATGTTTAGGGAAAAAAAGCATTTCTTAGTGTCCCCCTCAGAAATTTCTCTCTAAAATTTTACTGTTTAAAGCAGCACTCTGGAGGATTTCATCAGGAGAGCAGTTTTTGAATCTAGCGTCCAAAGGCTCCTCCTCAAAACATCTCGACACGCGCGTCCGGTCGCGTGTGCGCGCGTGCACGCGGCGCATATACTTCGGACATGAACTGTACAGCTCAGTGTGTAGGGTTTAATCACTCACAGTTCACAATCTTATTCCAACAATACTACGAGGGTCTGATGAGCCCTCTCTGTCCCTGCTGCTTCTGATATTAGCTCTGTTAGCAGAGAGCTGCTGCTGGACTCTGAAGCTGAACTTGACTTGGCCCTGGATGAACTTTCTGACCAAAATAAACGCATAATCCTGTCAAGCCTTGCCATTCTGTGAGGTGAAAGGTTTAAAAATAAAAATAAATCCATCTTTAGCTGGAGAATGGGTAGGTTTTTAGTAGAAATGAGCCGTGAGTCCTCAGTGAACGGCTGAGACGGCAGAGAAACACACGGAGCGTCCTGTACGACAGCGCCCCCTACTGGTACAGGTTTGGTCGATGCGCGTGCATTTTGAGAGATTGCAGAAATTTGAATTTCATTGGCTGAAAAATGTCGGCGGCAAGAAATAATGGAAAGGGGTCTCTAGGAGGAAGGAGGGTCTTCATCAGAATGACAGATGTTGTGGAACTCAACCCATAGATCATAGTTTAGACCTGAAATATCATTTAAAACATTTAGAAAACTTTGATACAGAGAAAAATGCTCCAGAGAGCCGCTTTATTGTTCCCCCCCCCCCCAACAATTAACTGGGATTTTCGCCCCTGCTAAGACCTGAACTCTTTCATGACTGCATTTTAGTTTATCTTTGCTATTTGGGCTGATTGGGACCTGATGGATGTAAAAACAAAGATTTATCTTTGTACCTGATGTAGTTTCGGAGAAAAATTATGTCCACTTATGAGGTCATCATTTTAAATTGAGATAAACACTCTAAAGTCACCACTGAGTCATGATGTGCTAAACTTTATTTAGTGTCTAAACACAGCAGGATTTCCCCTGAGTACAAAAACAAAATAAGAGCTTGGTACTGGTCGACACTCCAGAGCCAGACTCCAGAACCTCTCTCTCTCTCCCTCCCTCTTTCTCTCTCTCTCTCTCTCTCGCTCACTCGCTCGAGTTTTGACACGGTTCAGATCCAACTTTTGCCCAGAAAGAACGTATTGTTCAGTGACGATGCCCCCACCCCCCACACCAGCGTCCAGAGTCATTAATATAAATGTTTTCTACCTTCTCTGCTGCTCCAAGTACTCGGAGCACTTGTCTGCTTCTCCTCCGGGCAGCGGTTCCCTGCTGCTCGGCCTGCAGGCGCTGCTTCATCATCTTCACTTGGTGGGTGTGTGAACGAACTCTGTCCAACTTGTTTATTTACTGATTTAAAAAATTCTGTAAGCTTTGGTATATTCTGTAATGTCTCATGGAGCAATTTTTGTTTCAGAGCATTGCTCTCAAATTTCTTTCCCAGCATTTTTTCAAGTGTCTTTATGTCTTGAGGAACACGCCCCAAAATCATCTGAATTGTTTGATTGGTGAGCTCATGGTCCAATGGGCCTTTACAGATCACATGGAGGACGTAGGTCACTTGTAATTTGGACCAATCAGCAGCATAAAATGAGATGATTGACAGAAAACCTGACAAATTATGAAACAATGGGTTTTTTCTTTTTGTTTTACCTGAAATGATAGGCCCCTAAATATCATAGGCCCCTGGCCACTGCCCCGGTTTGCCCGTGCATTAAGGCGGCCTTGCCGAGTCCGACCGCACCTGTGGGCCCAGATCCTGCCAGGTAGCTACAGGGGGGAGAGAAGGCAAACACCCCAGCCCCAGCCCCCGAGACACCCCAATACGTCAGTGGAAAAAGGCACCACCCAATGATGAGGCGCAGCCAGGAAGGATAAGTCCACAACAGAGGAGGGCCCAGCATATCACAGAAGGGGGGGGGGGGGGCAACAAGACCCGACAGATAAACAATCATACACGCACACACACACACACACACACACACACACACACACACACACACACACACACACACACACACAGGTGTGTAGGAAGACCTCAAGTCTCCCCCCGTCTGCTCCAATGTGGCGTTGATGCTTGTTGTAGTAAGATGCATTTAAAAGAAAAGGTGGGGGGGAGCACGCCATCCCCCTCCCTGGACCCTAAATGTCTACATGGAGGTGGGCAAAGACACCGGAGGTGAGGCTGACCGGCAAGACCCCCCTCCCCCAGATGTCACTGAGTGTACTCTGTCAAAAAACCCTAAATGCATAATGTGAGAATGTCATTAGTGGGAGTGTTTAAATTGTGTATTAAAATTGGGCCACAGGACTGCAGAGATGGTATTCCACATCCATGATGCACCCATAACCCAAAGCCCTGTGTGTGTGGTGATGTGATGGGGCAGAGGGAGGGAAACGTCAGGGATGGGGAGGTAAGACTGGGAGGACAAGCCCTCCCAGGGAGCCAGCTCCGTCGCTGGCCCCAGTAGGCACCCCCATTCCCCAAAGTCCACCCAGGGCAGGGAGATCTCAGGCCCATCTGTCCAGGTCCACAGCAGCAGCCCTGCAAGGCCCTAACCCGCTACAGTTTCCTCCTTGCTCATCCATCCAGTTTGGAAGGCTGACTGAGTCCAGGGAGGGTCCTAGTAGTGCCAAAAGCTTGCCACTTCCTTATATAGACTTTACTGTGTTTCTTGGGATTTATACAGTCTTAGAGATTTTTTTGTCTTATGTTTGTCCACAACTCTGTCCCTGAGATCTTTTGAAAGTGGTTTGCCAACCATAATCAGTTGTTTGCTGTCCGTTGCCCTACCAAGTGAGAGAACGCTTCCAGGAGCAGCTGTTTTTATGCTCTACTAATCACATTGATTACAGTTGATCACATGGGAGCCAGTAATCATAGCCTGCTGAGGAAGTGGTGGTTACTTGCTCTGACTGAGTTTAATAGTGGTTTTTTTGGGGGGTGGTGTGGGGGGGTGTTGATAATATTTTATTAAAGGTGCAATGGGGAATTTGCAAACAAGCTAGGTATAGCTAGCTATTTTACACAAAGACGGTTCACGAGCTCCCCTCCTGTTGACTATAATCCCTAGGCTAACAGCCGACCGTTTCTGTTCTTCTCTCACTTCCGGGATGTTCTGCTGTAAAATGCTCCAGCACGCATTAATGGAGGATCCAAGCAGTACAGAAGTGAGGCGCTTCGGTGAGACAGACAAGCGGATTGTCCAATAGTTGCTTTCAGTCTGAAATGCATGATTGGCTGAGGTTTTTAGAGAACTGCAGGACAACCACTTTATTAATTTCTTTCATTTTCTTTTAATCGCCACAAAATATTTATAGCTATACTATGTTAGAACGTTGTTAAGAGGCATGAAAAAATGTTTTAAGCTACACTGTTTAACAAATGTCCTATTATAACTTTAATTTCAGTATATATTATATTTTACAGCTGGATGTTGAAGGTTGCATTGGATAAGTAAAGCTGGTGAAAGAAATTTGGTTTATGTGTTCATTTAAAGATGTAAAGGAAACAAAATTTAAAGTCTTTCAAAGAGGCTGATTCTTTTCTTTACCCACTGAATTTCCTTGTTGCTCAGGTACGATGGTGAACTGCTGTGGTCTGCTTACTGCTCAGAAGAGTTCAGGTACAGAACCATTATAAAACTAACATATTTAATTTCATCTGTAACTTTTGATCATTCATGTAGTCCTGTAAGTTTTATTGATTGAACTGGATGTTTGACAAACATAAATTATTCTGCAAATACAGTATATCTGTTTGTTCTATTTTTATTATAACATTTGTAAATTATATGGCTTAAACATGTCTGTAATTTCATTTTTTGCTGTGCCAGTTCCTCTGAAGAGCATTGAAGTGGAGGTGGAGGTGAGGGACCATGTAGCAACAGTGGTCTCCACTCTGAACTACAAGAACCAGGAGGACAAACCACTAGAGGCTGTTTTTGTCTTCCCTCTGCCTGGAGATGCTGCTGTGTGTCAGTTCAGTGCTGAGATTGGACAGACACACATTGTAGCTGAGGTGAAGGAGAAACAGCAGGTGAGCTGGACAGAAAGATGTGCTCTCTAGAAAGGAGCTGAAACACAGTGAAGTGAACATTACTGACATGTTGGATGTGGACTGCAGGCTCGGGAGGAGTATGATGATGCACTGAGCTCCGGTCAGCAGGCCTTCCTGTTGGAGGAGAGTGAGGAGAGTCCAGATATCTTCTCTCTGAGTGTGGGCAGTCTGCCTCCAGGAGAGAGCGCCTCCATCAGGCTGGAGTACGTCACTGCGCTGGCTGTGCAGGCTGATGACGGACTGAGGTTCTGTCTGCCTGCTGTGCTCAACCCTCGCTACCAACCTCAGGGTAGGAAAACCAGCTGATGGATGTTCACATGAGACCATTAAAACCCTCCAACCTGACAAAATCTCCCAATTCAAACAAAAACCAGTTGACTCCCAGTTGTCTGTCACGGTGTTTCCAGGTAGTGAAGGTCCCAGTGTCCAGGTGAGCTCAGTCCCAGCCTCTCTGGTGCCCTACAGTCTGTCCTTTAGTGTCCGAGTGTCCTCTCCTCGTCCAGTCTCTAAAGTAGAGTCCAGCTGTTCCCTGGAGCCTCTTCAGTTCCTCAACAGTGATCAGACACAGGCCACGGTGGGTAGAGTGCTGATGTCACTGCTGTGTGTGGTTGTTCCAAACAACAGGAACAACTTTCTTTGTATCTGTGTGTTTTTGACCTGTAGGTTAAGTTGGCTGCAGGACACAAGTTTGACAGAGACGTTGAAGTTCTGATTTATTACAAAGACGCCCACCAGCCCACTGCTGTGGTGGAGGCAGGACAGGACTCTGCTCAACCTGGTGAGTTCACACTGAGAAAGTCGATCATCCTCAGACTGATGTGTTTCTGTAATAAATGTTTATATTGGAAGTAATTTAATGTTTTCCATCCCTGTCATGTTCAGGCTCTCTGATGGGTGATCCAGTGGTGATGGTGAGCCTGTACCCTGAGTTCCCCCAGTCTGTCACCTCATGTGGAGAGTTTGTGTTCCTGTTGGATCGATCTGGGAGTATGGGCAGGGCCATTAAAAACGGCAAACCAGGAGAAACTCGCATCAGCAGCGCCAGGGTATTACCTGAGTTTGACCTCTATTAAATAAAACTTTTCTCTCTTAGACACAGTTCTGTGTTTTCTGTCTTTAGGACACTCTGCTGCTCCTGTTGAAGAGTTTACCAATGGGCTGCTACTTCAACATCTACAGCTTTGGGTCCACCTTTGAACACATCTTTCCGTGAGTGACTTTGTCTGACACACACACACTAAATATGTAGTTAGGTTTGTTATTTGTACACTCAACAAAAATATAAATACAACACTTTTGTTTTTGCTCCCATTTTTCATGAGCTGAACTCAAAGATCTAAAACATTTTTCTACATACACAAAAGAGCCTTTACCCTCAAATATTGACAAATCTGTCTAAATCGGTTTTAGTCAGCACTTCTTCTTTGCTGCGATAATCCATCCCACCTCACAGGTGTGGCATATCAAGGTGCTGATTAGACAGCATGAATATTGCACAGGTGTGCCTTAGACTGTCCACAATAAAAGGCCATTCTGGGGGGAGGAGTCAGAAAACCAGTCAGTATCTGGTGTGGCCACCATTTGCCTCACACAGTTCAACACATCTCCATCACATAGAGTTGATCCGGTTGTTGATTTTGGCCTGTGGAATGTTGGTCCACTTCTCCTAAGTGCAAAGTTGCTGATTATTGGCAGGAACTGGAACACGCTGTCATATACGCCAATCCAGAGCATCCCAAACAGCTTCATTGGGTGGCATGTCCAGTGAGTCTGCTGGTCATGCAAGAACTAGGACTAGGATGTTTTCAGCTTCCTGGAATTGTGTACAGATCCTTGCAATATGGGACCATATTGCAATGATCCTTGTGCCACTCGATCCATAATGTTGAGGTCAGCAAACAGCTCATCCAAACAATGCCACACAAGCTGTCTGTCTTCTGCCCTGAACAGTGAAAACCAGGACTCGTCTCAAAGCCAGCCAGCCTCTTCTCTCTTCACCAGGTGTTCTTTTTATATGCCTTCCTCTGCAACTGATTGGTCCAACCGGCACACAGCCACCAATGGGAGAAGACAAAGGAGTATCAGTAACACCCCACCCCTATAAGCCCAAACAACATTTGGAGCAGCTGCATAAGCATTTAAACAGCACGGGAAAGTGCATCAGCGATCACATTCTCAGTAACCTTTTTAAGATGAATTTCCAGGCTGTACTCTTGGATGATCAGGGCCCAGCACATGAGGCGCTGTTTCTGGTTAAAGCCATACTCAGTAACCAGGTAAACAAACGAGGTCTCGCTAGCTATTTTACAGAAACACGTCTCGATGAACTCACCCCTCCCGTCGGGTAAAATCCATAAGCCAGCCTCCCGCGGACATGGGACCACGGTTTGCAAAGGTGACAAAGCAGAGTCAAACTCCAGCCACAGAAATGTTCCCCCAGCTTTTCCTCTTTTCACCTCCAAACGTTTTTAGTTTTTTGCTAGCTGAAAAGGTGTTTTTTTTTGGGGGGGACTCTGGTATTTTTATCTTAAAATGGAAGCGCTAACAGCCCGGCTCTGTCCTACTTCTTCTTTCACTTTCACTTCCGGGATGTTCTGCCCCAAAATGTGTCCGGGCGGATTAATGCCAATCCAAGCAGTGAGGAAATGTGGCAGACAGACAGCTGGATTGTCCAATCCTATCGTTCGGTCCGAATAATAACAATACCTGTGTAACTCCAAATAATCACACACTGCTTTACAGTATAAAAGTTATATTTCCATATTCTCATTGTAATGTCTCTTGTAAAAATTATGTACATTCTATTTGTACTGTTGTACCTATTTTTTTACTTTTAACATTTAATTGTCATTCCATTAATATTTTGATTAGTATTGGTCAAAATGTTTTGTATGCCTTAGCTCATTTTAATTTCATAATGTTGTCATTATACGTTTTATATTTTTATACCCATTTTTATTTTATTTTTATACTTGGGCTGGACAACCTAAGCCTCAGCTTCAATCCATTCCAATTTAGCTTGGATCCTTTTATAACCCATAATTGTGATGACATCCCTGCTATCATATAAAATTGAAATAAATCCATTCATTTATTCACTTATTACAAGTTCACATTTTACGTGTTTCAGTTTCTTTGCTCACATATATCCACACCCGCCGCATTAGCTGCTCTGCAAGTAGATTAAAAAAGAGACAAAGGCAGCAAAGCGAAGAGCGCTTGTAGCCAATCAGAGGCGAGAAAAGGCGGGACCTTACCCAACTCGCCTACGTTTCGCAAATTCGCTGACCGGAAATACCTCGACCAGAAGTATCTTGCTGCTGATAAAAATAGTTTCTTTAAAAAGTGAATTTAGTCTTTTTTCTGAAGACCAGTCTTGAACCCCTGGAAAAAGTGGGACATCGTCTGCCTCGTGCTGCTATCTGTGGAGGATGCGGAAGATCTGTACATTTTTGGATTCATAATGGTCAGTTTCTTGCTAATTGGAGCTGGCAACTATATTGGCCATTGCACTGAAATGAAAAAAATTTGACGAGCTGGTGGAGGTGATCGGAAAACTCTCTGCCCTCCAGGAAAATCAACCTTGGGCCATGAACTCCATCACCTCTGTGCTGAATGAGCTGGCACTTGGTCAAGGCGCGTGTAATGAACTCCTTAAAGGGGTTAAAATCGCCGTTGAGAGATTGGTGCGGGTGTAAAGTAATTCAAAGTCATGATTTGAAACTTTGGAATAGTGAATCCTGTGCAACGGACTGTAAGGGAGCAAACAAAAACAGCCTGAATCGCTGCCTGAAGACATAACCAAAACAATGATTAGACGACCTGGGAATCCCAAAACATGCTGACGGAGGAATGCGAAGGTGGCTCTGCTCCACTCTGTTCTCTGCCCTGGGACTCCCCTCCCCTTCTCTCCCCCCGGCTGAAGCGATGAAGCATTGACGAAGACTCTCGCGAGATAGCAAGGGGTTAACACACCCGTTTTATCTGGAATGTACTCTCTCTCTCTCAAGTGACTGTTTGCTGGATGTTTTTTTCCACCGTTGGCAGCCATTCTGACTATCAGCTCATTACATGGATTCTTACGCTGCCAGCCCATTGTCTGCTGACTAAACTTAGAGAAAAGTTGTTCTCCAGATTCGTAAAAGGTCTTTTAGCTAATGTTCTGTCCTGAGCTTTGAACTAAACTTAGAGGAAATTCGCATTTCAGTGAGAATTTTTGCAGAAGCGGTCTGTTTTTTTTTTACCTTCAGTTTTCTCTGAGGGGAGCTCAGCTGAGCTGCTGCGTCACCAGGTGACAAGAGGTGTGGTGGCTGCAGCGGCCAAAATAACTCAGAAAATAAAGTGTATTCCCTTTTACTGAATTCCATTTTGTTTGGTGATTCCCGCTATTCCGTCTAATTTCTGTCTCTTTCCTCATCTAGGAAATCCTAAGACCCGCACGCTCGTCGCTGCAGTCAGGTAGACTGTTTTCAGGTTGGGAGGGGCGAGTAGTGATGCATTCACAGCGTGTGAGAGAAATGATACTTACAGTGAATTACAAGCAGACGACTTCAATTTGCCATCACAGTTTATACTCAGATGTTGACGATATAGTCATTTTATAATCCTGCAATACATAGAGTGTACTTGATATATCCCCCAGCCCTAATTAGAACCATAGCATTTATGGCTACGATGTTTACTAACCTCATTAAAATCAAGGCATTGCAATAAATCAATTACAAAACTATGAAAACAATGGTGAGAGGATGGAAAAATACTGTCTGTAATTTGCAGAAGCCTCTGTTTGACGATGTGACAGCAGCAGCAGCTCATTTGATGGCATCTGCTGCTTAAAGCACACCTGCAGGAAAATCGAGCGCCTGTGGAAAAAAAAACCACCTACACGTTCACCTTCTCCATCTGAAAGATCTCTTAGCTTCTTTTAATCTTGCTGTCAAAGAAGCTAGGACCTCATACTTTTCTAACCTGATTGCTAGGAGTAAAGGTAACTCCAACCTGTTCTTCAGCACCATCAGAGCCCTTACTACTCCTGCTGCTCCTACAGTTCCCTTCTCCTCCAATGATGACTGCCAGGTCTTTCTCTCCCACTTTGTAGACAAGGTCAGAAATGTGAGAAATAATATCTCTCCTCCTACACCTGGGCTGATATTTCCCTCGCCAGTTCATCCTGTAGTCTTAGACTGGTTTTCTCCAATATCCTTGCCTGAGCTAGCTAAGCTTGTTAGCACCATGAAGCCATCTTCCTGCTCTCTGGACATTTTACCTGCATGTTTGTCTAAGTCTGTCTTTCCTTGTATTGGACCTAGCGTGCTCACCATAGTTAATGCTTCTCTTACTTCTGGTCAGGTTCCTCATTTATTTTGAACTCCAGGTTCCTAATTATCTGAAGAGTGCTGTCATTCGCCCACTTCTATAAAAAGCTCATTTATGGCCTTTACACATTAGTGTAGTGTGGTGTAGTGTCGGTACAGCTAGTGTGGCCTGAGTCCTGCCTCGCACGGCTTGTTTGTGTTCACACTAACATCCCGGTAACCAGGAAGTGACTGATCAGATGGGAGTTGCCCTCCAGGAGTGGCGCGAAAAAGTTGGGCGGGGAAATCGGTGATGTCAATCTTGAGCGCCAGTCGTTCATAAACAAAGCAGTGGTTATCGGCGGGTGCACGGTCATCTTGATAAGGCAGATAATCATAAACCAGTCAGACAAATTGAAACAATGAACGACATTTTGCTCGCTATAGTAGTGGTACTACGTTTGTGGCTTGTTTTGGGTAACCAAATCCGTGCCCGACATGCCAGACGGCGTCAGCAGGTGCTCCAGAGGAGAATTTTATTAATCCAGGAATATCTTCGAAATGAGGAGAGTTTTCAGCGACGGCGGCGAAGACAACAGCTCATAGTAAGCACTCATGCGTCAATATTTGCATATATATTTCTCAAAAGAGCGTTAATCCTAAAGTAATGGTGTTTTTACTGTTTTTAGATGGCTATTTTGGAACTGTTTTTCAATCGCAGACGTTCGATCTGGTGTGTGGAGCGATCCTCCCACTGGTGGGAATCACTAGTCCCGACTTTCACCGAGCAGCAGTGGTTGGAGAACATCCGGATGTCCGAAGCAACCTTCACCTATATCTGCACCAAAGTACGGCCGGCTATGCAGCGTCAAAACAACCCTTTCCGTGAGTGTTTGCCCCTGCGAAAAAGAGTTGCTGTGGCAGTGTGGAAACTTGCCACAGGTTCGGAATACAGAACAATTGGACATCTTTTTGGTGTGGGCGTCTCTACTGTGTGCAGTTGTGTCCAGGACTTTTGTGCAGCAGTAGAAACACTATTGGTGCCTGAACTAATCCAGCTACCTGATGCAGCCAAATTTAAGGAGATAGCATCCTATTTCTTCAGCAAATGGGGTCTTCCACAATGTGTAGGGGCTATAGATGGCTACCACATACCGGTTATAGCACCCAGAGACTATCACACTGACTATTTTAACAGAAAAGGCTGGCATTCAGTCCTCCTGCAAGCCGTTGTACTGTCAGGGTTCAGTTTTGGAATGGTTTTGCAGGTCTTCCAGGGAGCTTGCATGATGCAAGGGTCCTGAGACTTTCTACGCTTTGGGAGTTAGGAATTCGTGGAAACCTCTTCCCTGCTCATTCCATCCGCATAGGTGATACAGACTTTGGATACTGCATTCTGGGAGACTCAGCATACCCCCTGCAAGAATGGCTTCTAAAGCCATTCAGCGACACAGGGAGACTGACAGAGCAGCAGCAGCAGTTCAACTACAAATTCAGTCGAGCACGAGTTGTTGTTGAAAATGCATTTGGGAGGTCGAAGGGAAGGTGGCGCTGCCTGTTAAAAAGAAATGATTGTGATATCAGTCTGGTGAGATCCATGATTTTAACATGTTGTGCCCTCCATAATCTTTGTGAAAGCCATAGAGAGCCTTACGACAACACACGGTCATCTGAGGAACCATATCCAGAGCCTGTGGCTGCTGCTGCTGCTCCACAATTAAGAGGAGATGACAGAGGGAAAGCTAAGCGGAATGCTCTGATGCTGTACATTTGTAACCAGTAATCCAATTGTCACCAAACTGAGTAATAAACAAAATAAAGTCTTGCTTCTTCTACAATGTGTGTCTCCAATTCTACATGAACACCATTTAGCGAGCACATGACGTCCTGCTGTTTAGTTAAACATCTTTACACACTTATGTAGTTTTTAAATAGTAGGTGCTTAAACATCAAGCATAAAGCTAAGTATCCAATGTGATGAAATGACAGCACCTACTTTTCATAAATCAAAAAACATATATTACAATTTCTCTGTCAAGCCATATATTTTTATGATTTTCATTTAAATTACACTGATGAGGTGCCATATAAATCATATAAAATTCATGGGTCACTGTTATATTGCTTCTAAAGTTTTCATAAATGGCTCGTCTTATGAACTGGTCTCAAACCTGTGAATAACACTGCTACTTCATGATTATTCAGTTATGAATTGGGCTACCAGGCAGATAAAATGTGACCTGGCTGTAGTGATTTATGCATAATTCTGTGCACTCTGTTCATTCTGTTATTCATATTGCTAAGCAATTTTATAGAAATTATACCCTAAAAAAAGACAGCATATATTTTGACAACACAGCACACTTTTTTTACAGCAAGGTAAAATAAACCCTTCATGAGCCTATTGGTTTCCAGCCGGCTTATTTCTGTCTACAACTCTAACCAGGTCCCGCAGAACACCTAGGAAATTTAAGTTGAAATCCCTCTGTTCTGCCTGTTCAGTCCGGTGATGTTTGGCCTCTGACTCCCTGGCGAGGCGCATCTCCTCCACCAGACCCGAATTTTGGTTGTCAGATTTGGCCACCATTTCTCGGTCGATCTCTACCATGTCCTTCATCAGAGAGCATATAGCTGATGTCTCTGTGTTCGTTCTTCGTCTTTTTGCTGGATTTGGAGGCAGAGAAATAAACCATTAAATCAACGCGCACGCTCACAAACCTTGAGTTGTTCTACTAATATAGATAAAACTTACGCTTAGATATGAAAATCAACTAATATATATAAACTGACAAACACCTAAACAAAGACACCTATACACACAAAATTTAATCAACTTACCAGGCCGCGACCGGGATGTCTGTACAGATAACGCCGCTGGACTCTCACTTCGGCTGGGCGGGTGTTGCTACCGTGTCGGAGATCTCGTCTTGGTTGGACACCTCCGGAGCATCGACCACTTAAAAAAAAAGAGTAACGATCAGTAAAACGTAACAACACTGCGATGGTTAAGAGCTGAAAGTATAACATTCAGCGCTAGAGGTTTGGAGTTAACAAGTGTTTATTATAAGCAAAATGCTACTGAGCTAGACTTTTGTTTGCAGAGCCACGAGATGCTAACATTAGCTAGCCTTGAGTAAACACGAGACGTTAACAAGAGCTAGCTTTGTGTTTGCATAGTAACCACTTAAAACACCAACACAGATAATTCTCGTAATGATTTTCCTTACCATTTTCCGACGCTGGACTTGCCGCTGCTGGACTTGCAGACGCAGGACTTGCAGTGTCCACGCCGCTCTCCCTCCCATTGCTTGCTGGCCTAGCTCCATAAATGGCATCCATCTCTGGAAACCACTTCCAGTTTCGGCGGTCTGAGCCGCTTCGACCGTTGTGGTCCTTTATGGACCGATAATCGCACTTGAGTTTCTTTAACTTTGTCCCAACACTGTTTACTGGTTTGGTGGTAGCCGTACGTCGCCATTACTGCCGAGATTTCCTGAAAAATCTGTTAGTTCTGCACACTGCCATCCAACTCTCGCTGGATCCTGTCCTCGCCTAGCAAGGACAGGAACGTTTGCACCTCGGCATTGCTCCAGGGCACATTTTTTGGCATTGCCATAGCAGACATCTCCATTTGTTTGTAGCTCGCTGTAAAATGAATCGCTGTAAAATGACTGCGTATCACGGAGGTTCTCGTTTTGGCGCCAGTGGAATGACATCATTCACACACACATTCCCAGCCAATCAGAGGTTTGCAGAGGAGTTCCACGTGAGACTTCTGCCAGCCAATAGGTTCAGCAGTGGGCGGGTGGTGCTGGTACAGTGTTTGGTCTGACCACCAAGGAGTAGGTACTACAGATGGTGTCGGCTCAGGACAAAAAACCTAGACCCTACCCCAGTCTGAAAAGAAAAACCAGTACTGACCTAGTACTGAACCGTACCGACACTGCACTAGTGTGTAAAGGCCATTAGATCCCTCTCTTCCCAGCAGCTACAGACCCATCTCCAAGCTTCTTTTTCTGTCAAAGATCTTAGAGAAGATTGTGGTCAAACAGCTACTGCTCTTGATCAGCACAGCATTATGGACCATTTTCAATCAGGTTTCTGTAAATCCCACTCAACAGAAACTGCTCTTCTCAGAGTCTCTAATGACATCCTGATGCAGGTAAATGCTCTGTGCTTCTTATGCTTGACCTGACATCAGCTTTTGATACCGTCGATCATCAGGTCCTCTTGGACAGACTGAGATGTTGGGCTGGTATGTCAAGATCTGTGCTAACGTGGCTGTCCTCCTATCTGTTCTGGACGTGGCTGTCCTCCTATCCGATCAACGTTCCTGGCTTCATCTACCTACAAATCCCTCTCCTGTCCAGTACAGTTTGGTGTTCCACAGGGTTCTGTCCTTGGACCTCTGCTATTCCTGCTATATCTGCTCCCTCTCGGTCAAATACTGTCTTCCTTCAAGGACATATCTTATCAGTGCTACGCTGATGATATCCGAACAACCTCTCCAAAGTCCACAACCTCCTGAAATGCCTGGATTCAATTAAAAGCTGGATGGCAGGAAGCTTCTTACAACTAAATGAGAGTAAAACTGAAATAATCATCTTTGCAACAGAAAACATTATTTTAAAGGTGAATGAGATCCTCTGGGTCCCTTAGTTAAATCTACCATCAGAAACCTTGGAGCAACCATTGACTCAGCCTTTACTTTGGATAACCACATCAGATCTCTGGTTAAATCCTGTTTTTACCGCCTCAGAAACATTGCCAAACTTGGTTCCATTGTCTCCCGTCCTGAAATGGAGGTTTTAGTCCATGCTTTTGTCTCGTCCCGCTTGGACTACTGTAACGCCCTTTACACCTGCCTTTCTAAAACTCCCATAAACCGGCTACAGACTGTACAGAATGCTGCTGCCAGGCTTCTGACTAAATCATCCAGATTCTCTCATGTCACTCCTGTGTTGATGCAGCTGCAGGCTTCTGGTTCAGTATAGAATTCACTACAAGATCCTTGTTCTGACTTGGAGAGCCCTGCACGGACAGACTCCTGCCTACATTAGTGCATTTCTAGAACCTTACGCTCCCTCCAGGTCCTCTGACCAGGGTCTGCTTTCAGTCCCCAAAACCAGACTGAAAACCAAAGGAGGCAGAGTCTTTTCATCATAGCTTCAAGACTCTGGAACTCTCTTCAGGCCTATTCATACTCCACGAGAAGAAAGAAATCTGTTCTCGCTGGGGAGCGCCGAGAACAAGAAAAAAGTTTGTTTCGGCAGGGAGCATTCATACTCCCCAAGAACTCAGCGTCGAACTGCTTCAGTGACGTATCAAATGGGTGTGCGTATCAGGTGTGTGTGTGTGTGTGTGGAGGGGAGGGTGTGTGTGTGCAGTTTAAAACGATCCGTCCTCGCTACGTGAGGAGCAGAGGTATACGGGTCTCCGGCGCAAACCCTCGCGGTTCATCCTGCCGAAAAAAGTTCGGCCCGGCTGATGTGCACAAGAACAAACCGTTAGCGCTGCCGAACTGGGGCTGCGAGAACAAAATGATGTCATTTTGTTCTCGCAGCCCCCCAGCGAGAACAAGTTTCTTTCTTCTCGTGGAGTATGAATAGGCCCTTTCCACTCTCACTGAAGTCTGTGGCCTCAATAGACTCATTTAAGAAGATGCTCAAGACTCATTTGTTTAAATCTGTTTTTGTCTAAGTCTGTTTTTATTTGTGTCATGTTTATTCAACTCCTTCTCATTTATTTAAATCTGTTTATTTTTTAACTATGTTCTAAGCGCTTTGTGATTTTTATCTTGAGAGGCGTTATATAAATAAAGTTTTACTCAGTGTTAATTTTAGCGTTAATTTTGTTTTAGTCTTAGTCTTTTGACTAAAATTCTTTTTCATTTTAGTTGTCCAATTTGTTTTAATTTTAGTCGACTAAAAATAAAATAGGCATATTTGATTAATATTAATATTTTTTCCTCTGATGCAATTATTTTACATTTCTTTAAATTAATTGGGGTAACACTTTACTTTTATTAACATTAGTGCATTATTAAGTATTAATAAACAAATGGGCCCTTTATCAACATTCCCAATATTGTTAATGACCCCAATAATAAGACACATCCCTTTCCAAGACTAATCTTCAAGAAAAAAACTAAATTCACTTTTAAAATAAACTATTTTTGTTGAAAATTTGAGGAAGTAGTTTAAATATTATCTTATTTAGAGACCTTTAATATTTTCTTATTAATTCAATCACAAAGATCTGTAATTCATATTCTAGTATATGTGTTGAGTTCTGTCAGGAAAGACACTAGTGATCCTGAGCAAAAACTGAGCAAAATAAATACCATAATAATGCAAAGTGTCAGAACTTTGCTCATGTACATTTGGTCCGGGCCATGACTGGTCAGTCAGGCAGCCCACAATCTGAGTGACTCTTTTTAATCAACTGTCTATTTCCTTGTTGCGGCTCAAGCTCATACGGCCCCGGGTATGTTTGTGCACACTTAGGGCTTCAGTCAACAATGAGATTCCCCCTCTCCCCCATTTTAATCAGCACTTCCTTGTTGCAGCACAAACTCATACAGCCACGGTTATGTTTGAGCATGCTTACATCACTTCAGTCAACAGCGGGATGTCCCTCACCCCGGGGTAACCCATAACGTAGACGTCCGAACTGAGCATCAGCTGTAAGTGCTCATGGTGGGAGCCATGATCAAAATTTCCCAGGCCAAATTATGGTCCCAGTCCAACTCTGGTCACGGTAATATGTACACTGCAGGAAAATGTGGAGAAAATTTGACTGTATCAAAATTTGGATACCGCCCAAGTCTAGTAGTGGCAAAAGGATCCAGTACCATGAACTCTGGACTGCATTACTGGCTCCTCCTCTAGGTCTCCCTCTGTGTGGCTCATCCTCTGGGTTTCCCCCTGTCTGACTACTATTGTGTATTGATTATTTTTTAAATAGTTTAATAAATTGTTATTTTTATTATGGAAACACGTCTCTGCCTGCCACTCTGTAGAAGAGCCTCTAGTCCCCCGAGGTCACATTTGGCGTTGTTTTGGCAGGTCTGTGGACTGGTGGGCGGAGGCGTGTTGTCCTTTGTATGTTTTTTGTGTGCGCTGATGTTTTTTTTTTGTGTTTTTGTTTATAGGCGGTGGCAGAGTAGACGGCATTGCATCTGCTGTGGTTTAAGATTTACTTTTACCTGTAGAGTGACCAGGTAACTTGCCCTCGCCGGTGTGGTATTGTTGGATTTTATTATAACGCAGAAGTTGGAGGTTTGGGTCCTGAGGTGGCCTGTTGGTGCTGAGAAGCTGAAGCTTGGGCGGGCAGTGTCTGCTCCTGGCCCTGGTGCTGTAGGTCCGGTTTCACTGAGCTCCCTGCTACTTCCGGGGATGTTCATGCCCCTGTTGTGTGATGGGATGGGTTTGACTGTGTCAGGAATGCCCTAGATGAGAACCCTTCAGGGGCCCGGGTGTGATGGAGTGGATGTGGTCCAGGGGGTGTAGGTGGTCCAGATGTGCTTTAAAGAGCCTCTGGACTGGGTTCGGGTTATCCGACCCCCCTGGGGCCACTGTCATTTACGTGGTGTGTGTGACGGAGTCGCCCCGGGTTGAGTGTCCTTTAGGGGCCCGGGTACAGTATGTGAGTAGGTGTGGTCAGGGGATGCATGGGGTCCAGGTGTGCTTTAAAGAGCCTCTGGACTGGGTTCTGCCTCCCCTGTGGCCATGGAGGTGCCCTGGTTTTGGATGTTGGTTTGTCTGCGGTGTCAGCGCATACGGTCCCAGAGGTGTGGAGACTTGGGTTTCTGTCAAGGGTGCAGGAAGGTCCTTCAGTGCGCCTGCACGACTTGATGCTCCCATAGTTGGGTTGGCCTGCTGGTAGGTGTGTGTTGATCACCGGGATGGCAATTTCCAACGGGGTGGAATGTAGCAGGGTTGAATGCACCTGTTGTTAAGTGTCTGGCCTATGGGTGGCCAGGGGGCGCTATTTAATTGCCAGTTCGGTGTTGCTGGTCAGAGGTTCCGGCAGACTTTGTGTTTCCACTTTCACCTGGCTCGGCGTTCGGCGAGGTGGCATGTGCACGTTAGGTAGTTGTACATTACTGGCTCCTCCTCTGGGTCTCCCTCTGTCCGACTACTATTGTGTATTGATTGCTTTTAAAATAGGTTTAATAAATTGTTATTTTTAAATGGAAACACATCTCTGCCTGCCACTCTGTAGATGAGCCTCTAGTCCCCCGAGGTCACACAAGTGACAAGAGAAAGATACGCGGAAGATTGACAAGCAGATCAAAGCAGTCTGTTGTGGTGAAGAAGGAGCTAAGCCATAAGACAAGTCTCTTTTTTACCAGTCAAGCTACCTCCCAACCGTCACCTAGGAAGGGTAATGACCGAAAGAACAAGTTCATGAATACAGGCGGCCAAAGTTAGTTTCTGCCACAGGGTAGTACTCAACTAAGGGATAGGGTGAGAAGCTCGGACATCTAGGAGGGTTGTTGAGTAGAACTGCTGTTCCTTCATGTCAAGATGAGCCAGCTGAAGTTTTTCAGTCAGAATGCTTCCTGGATGGCTCTTGGTGACATGTTTTGAGGGTGTCGTGCCAGTAGGTGACCCTGAGGCTGACCCAGAACACACTGGAGGGATTATATCACTAGGCTGGTTTGGGAAGGCCTTGGGATCCCAATGGAGGAAATGGTGAAAGTGGCTGGGAAACAGATGGTTTGTGAGATGGGCTAGAGATGCTGTTCCCATGACCCAGAATTGAAGAAGGAAGATGAAGACAAAGTAAAATATTTGAAAAGTTGTTTTAAGAGTGTGAATGAATTCTAAAGTACCATCTGCTCTAATCGTCTTGTGTTATTGATGGCAGTCAGAGTGTGGAGTACAATGAGAAGACCATGCAGGAGGCTGTGAAGAAAGTTGAGGCGATGAGTAATGATCTGGGAGGAACAGAGATCCTTGAACCTCTGAAACACATTTACAGCCAGCCCTGCATTCCCAATCAGCCTAGACAGGTAAGTAATACACATACATGAAATACACTGACTTGGTATGTAGCATAAACCTTTCATCAACATTAGCACATCAGTCTTCATAAACATTGTGATTGATCTGCACAATAACTCCTTTTGCTCTCCTCACACCATTAGAAAAAATTTAGCTTGAACCAGTTTTTGAAGCTCATATTTGTTTTAGCTTTGGTCAGTCTTTATGTGTTTTAACAACACTTGTTACTAAATCACCAGAGTTACACACCTCTCATTCAGATTCCCTGGTGGACTTTCATCATATTTCTGCTGGGACTTTGTTTAACCTTTGAGTAACGTCTCCTCCCTCAGCTGTTTGTCTTTACTGATGGAGAGGTGGGGAACACCAAACAAGTTATAGATGTTGTGAAGAAGAATGCAGCCTCCCACAGGTAACACCACAGAAACTTTGACTCTCAGTTTGTGTCGTGCCCTGCTGCTGTTTGTGTGTTTAAAAATAAACTATTATATTGTAGATGTTTCTCTTTTGGGATCGGAGAAGGAGCCAGCTCTGCTCTGATTAATGGGATAGCCAAAGAAGGAGGAGGTCACGCTCAGTTCATCACTGGGACTGACAGGATGCAGCCAAAAGTATAAAATAACTTCCTATTCACAACATATTTTCTTGTACTGACTCAGGATGTGATAAATAAATGATTCTCTATCTGTTTTAATGATCAGGTGATGCAGTCACTAAAATTTGCACTGCAGCCAGCTGTGGAGGATATCTCTGTCACATGGGAATTACCAAAGGGAGTGTCTGCTACTGTCCTCTCTCCACCCATCACAACTATTTTTCAGGGTCAGAGGTCACTGATCTATGCCCAGCTTACTGGACAGGTAGGATCACCACCATGTATTTAATGCTGAAGCATCTCTTTGTTTCTGCACATCAGATTTGAAAAACATGAAGAATATTGATGACTTGAGAGGGCTATTAAAGGGATACTCCATCGCCAAGTAACTTTTTGTCTATTGCCATATTCCTCAGAGTTAGATAAGTGGGCAAAAACTATTTGTAAACAGCCCAGCCGTTTTCTTTTTTTTTTTACTTATAGTTTTATTCTTGTTTTCCATATGTATATAAAAATCAAACAACATAAGACACAATGTAAATACAATTGAAAAGAATGAATACAAAAGAAAAGGAAAACAATAATAAATCAACCAACCCAACATACACAAAAAAAAAAACCCAACAACAACCCAAAAACAGTGTGTCCGGTAGTAATGTATTAATTTAAAGTTAGTATGCTTGATTACTATGACAATTCTTTATAATTTAACCATTTCTTCCACAGGTGTTTACATTTTGCTTGTTGTAATCTGATAGTATAAGTGAGTCTTCATATTGTATATTTGGTCTACTATGTCCATCCAATTATCTAAGGTGGGGGGAGTCGTTGTATGCCATTTCCGTGTAATTGCCTTCTTTGACGCTGCCAAGAGAATTTTAATCAAGTATCGGTTGCTAGTCTGAATACAATCTTCTGTTATATATCCCAGATACATAGCTGTACATGTCTTTGGTATCTCATATCCTAATATTTCTCTCATCCGTTTATTCACATCATCCCAAAAGCATTCAAGCTTTGTACATTGCCAAAAGACATGAGCATGATCCACGTCATGTTCTCCACACATTCTCCAACAAGGTTGCTGCTCAGATACTATGTTTTTCTTTTTTTTAGGTGTGATGAAAAATCTTACAATATTTTTCCAACAAAAGGTTTTCCACATTCTAGAGCTTGTTGTGGTTTGCTGTGTAGCACATATTTCATACCACATCTCATCAGTCAAATCTATTTTTAACTCTTTCTTCCATCTATCCTTTATGTAAAGCGTAGAGTGATTTCTGTTATTCACAAAGCCTTGATAAAGTTTTGACACCAATTTACCAGCTATATTTTTATTAGCCTTGATTAAAATTTCTGTTATTTCATTCATTTCACCTGGGAGGCCTGGTTTTACTTCCTTTTGATAATAATCTTGAACTTGTAAATACATAAAGAAATCTTGTTGATCTAAGTTATATTCTCTTTGTAAGTTTTGAAAATTCTTATTTTCTCCTCCCTTTATGCATTTACTTAACACATTCAGTCCTTTGCTTGACCACTCCTTAAATTTTGAATTGATAGTATTTATTTATTTATTTTACTCATGTTTTAGGAGGATGAAACCCCTTGAGATGAGACATCTCGTTTTCGAGGGGGTCCTCCTTTCGTACACCAAACATAATTAGGACAGCAAGTAATTAACAACAAATACCCATTAACATACATGCATATACACAAAATAATGTAGAAATAATAATAATAATAGTAATAATAAAAATAAATAAAAATATATCACAATAAAATAAACAAAAAGGATAACTAAATATAAACAAACAAAACCACTAATTAAAACAATGTTACATGACATTCACATCCCTAGACTCACTCACACAATGCTCTCTAATATTTTTTAATAGTCATTTGGATTATGGATCATTTCATCAGTAACACATTATGTGCGACTCATCATCATTTAAAAGCAGTTGCAGACAGGTAAGATGTGTAGATAAACAGAGTTCTTAAATAAACAAAAAGATGTGATGGACCGTACATGAACTGGGAGCTTATTCCAGTCTAATGGAGCTTTGACTCTAAAAGCAAGTCTTCCAACTTCCTTCTTGAATGAAGGGACGACAAAAGAGAGCCGTGTATTTGACCGGATGCTGTACTGACACTCAAAGGGAACCAAAAAAGTTTTTAAATACTCAGGAAAATTAAAAAATATACATTTAAAAATAAACAATAACCAATGAAATCTACGTCTTTCCTTTAAAGGAAGCCAGGACAAACTTTCAAACATAGTACAGTGATGAGTAATAAAAGGACAACGTAACACAAAACGACAAATACTGTTGTAAACAACATCTAGTGGATGGAGACAGGAAGCGGTGGTGTTTTGGTAAATTATGTCTACATAATCGAGAATTGGAAATAACAGTTGAGTATGTATTGTATTATTATTTGTGATATGTATTCTCACACTAAAGTCAAAGCATTTAATTGATTGGTCTAATGTTTTTAACTGAAAATTAACTTTACGAGTGATTGATTGAATGTGTTCTTTAAAAGAGAGATCAGATTCTAACCAAACACCTAAATATTTCACTTTGTCGACACAGTTAAGATGCGAGAGATCTAAAAAATGTAAGTTGAGAGTTCCGGTGGAGACTGAAGCAGACTTATATTTCTGGAAAAGCAGCGCATAAGATTTAGATTTGTTGAGGATAATTCTATTGTCGTTAAGCCAGTTCTGTAATCTATCAAAATTAGACTGAAGACACTCCTGAATTTCTTGTGTAGTGGACTTAGAACAATATAAAATGGTGTCATCAGCATACAGATGTACAGCACACGTGGGACAACAAAAAGGAAGGTCATTAATAAAAACAGAAAAAAGCAACGGCCTGAGCGAGGATCCTTGAGGAACGCCCCTAGAGACTCCCCGTGGTCTAGACTGAGCTACTTTCATCGAGACAAATTGAGAACGATGATGAAGGTAAGAATTGAACCAAAGTAAAGAGGACCTAGAGAAACCAATAGCATTTAACTTATCCAAAAGCAAATAATGATCAACTAAATCAAAGGCTTTGGAGAAATCTAGGAAAATGGCACCAGAAAGTAAACTATTGTCGAAACTATGAAATATATCGTTAGTGAATTTAGCCAGAGCAGTAGTAGTAGAGAAATTTTTCCTGAATCCAGATTGAAATGGAGAAAGTATATTATAAGCATCTAAATAGCTATAGAGTTGATTGAAAACTATCTTCTCGAATATTTTAACAACAGAATTTATTATTGCTATTGGTCTGTAATTGTTAAAATCACAAACATCTCCTCCCTTAAATAAAAGATACATTTTTGTACATTTCCATGCTAAGGGGACTGAGCAAGTATTAATTGAGAGATTAAAGAGAATAGCTAATGGATGAGCAAGTTCTTGAGCTGCAACTTTAACAAACTTAGATTCTATTCCATCTGGACCAGGAGCACATGATGATGAAAGTGAGCGTATTGTTAGTAAAACCTCAGAGGGAAAGATTTGTGAAAATGAAAACCTACTAGAACAAGTCTGTGATAAAGAACATGATCCAGTCGAGTAATAAGCTGAATTAGTTTGAAGAATTTTAGAGAAATGGAGGCTAAAGCCTTCCACAATTTTATCAGGGTCGTTAGTGAGGCTGCCATTTATTCTAAAATTACTTGTTTTGCTATCAGACTTGCCACGTAGATTATTAATTTTATTCCAAAATTGCCTGGAGTTCCTAAAGTCATTGTGCAATCAATTCCTATAGTAGTCTGATTTAGCCTTCCTAGTTTTAGTTGTGCAAAGATTCCTCAATTTTTTATACTCGCTCCAATCATTAGCATCATTAGTGCGTCTGGCCAACTTCCAAGCAGAATCGCGTCGCTTGAAAAGAGAAATAAGGTGACTATTAATCCAGGGCAAATGATTACCCTTGACCTTTACACTAATCCACGGAGCAAGTTTGTCTAAGACTCTTAGGAACTCAGAGTAAAAGAAATCCCAAGCATTATCAACATCAGGAATAAGTGACAACCTTTCCCAATAAATTGACTGTAATTCATTTAGAAAATGATCTGGTTAAACATCTGCAGATTACGGATCTTTATGATTTTAGGGGGGAGACGAGGAGAAGTAATTTTCCAGACACAGTAAATGATGGAGTGATTACTAAGAGAATCAGCAAGAACGCCAGATGTTAAAATTTTATTGGGATGAGACACTAGTATCCAGTCAATGAGAGATGAGCTACTAACACCAGTTCTAGTTGGTTCAGTAATCAGCTGAGTACAATTTGAGCTATTTAATAAATTACGCTCTGTCAAAGTAGATTGGTCTAGCCAATTTAAATTAAAGTCACTCATTAAGATCATTTATTTAGATTCTCCCAGTGATTGAACAGTGGATATGATATTTTTTATAGCCTCATATTTAGGAGAGGAGGGAGGTCGATAGATATTCCCAATTATAATGTGTTTATTAGTACTGAGTTCTACATTCACAAAATGCGCTTCTAAATGCAAAAGTTGAACTTTCCGAATAATAAGCTGTGACTTCAAGTTTGTTGACACATATGTGGCGACTCCACCTCCTCTCTCACCTCTATCAGTACGATATAAGTCATAATTTTCTAAATTAATAATACTATTAGGAATGTCCTCTGATAACCATGTCTCGGAAAGTGTAATAATCCTTGGGTCATTGTATTCCAGCCATGCTTTTAATAAATCAATTTTTGGAAATAAACTTCTAATATTAAGGTGAATCATAAATAAACCTTTTCCCATGTGTATTTAGTAGAAGATGTAGTAAAATGAGTAAAAGAGAACACATTGCTAGTTAGAGTAACAAATACAAAAATGATAACTAAGGAAAATAAAATAACAATAATAACAAAGTAAATAATATTGCTGACCCTTACTGGAACTAGTGATAGTAAACAACAGAGTGAATTGTTGATAGCTTCTGATTCAAGAGCTGAGCTACCCATACAGCTCTCCACACCAACCCCAACAAACAATACCAATAATGACCCACCCCCTAAATGCAGAAAAAAAAGAATAACCTCCTACAAGAGATCTTCAAAAGTGAGAAATAAAACAGAGCATGTCCTCAATAGTTTATGCCATTAGCAGATAATAACTGGAACCAAGAGTCTGTGGATGTGGTAAATCCAAATAAAAATAAAAAATCTGTCAAATCAACATTTGATTCAGCTAGTGATTACTAGCTGAACCAGAGAGCAAAAATTATAGGAGTCCCCAAACAATAACAAGACGTCTATAGAAAAGTTCCACAGCCAGTCCCTACTGGCTGATCCAGGGTATTACAGGCAAAGTATAATCACCCCCCTCCAAAACAAAACAACGAAAAGTCAAACTCCACAGCCAGTCACCACTAGTTGGAACGGAGATACTCTAATAAGGTAAGCAATGCAATGTTGCAGAGACGTGTCAACCATGACAGACCTACAACATTCATAGCTTTCAGATACCCAGGTCGGATCTCATCCACCCCCGGGGCTCCGCTGCTGCGTAGTTGTTTGACTACCTCAGCAACTTCTGCCCCGGAGACTGGACAGTCCGTCCCCAGGTCTCCCAGCTCTGGTTCCTCCTTGGAATGCGCGTCGGTGGGATTAAGGAGCTCCTCAAAGTATTCCTTCCACCGCCCGACTATAGCCCCAGTTGATGTCAGCAGCTCCCCGTCCCCACTGTAAACAGTGTGAGCAAGTTGCTGTCTTCCTCCCCTGAGGTGCCGGATGGTTTGCCAGAACCTCTTTGGAGCCGATTGATAGTCTTTTTCCATGGCCTCGCCGACTGCCACTGCTGCACTCCGCTTGGCCCTCCGGTACCTGTCTGCTGCCTCTGGAGACCCACAGACTAGCCATGCCTTGTAGGCCTCCTTCTTCAGCCTGACGGCTCCCCTAACCTCTGGTGTCCACCAGCGGGTACGGGGGTTACCGCCACAACTGGCACCGGCTACCATGCGACCACAGCTAGCAACAGCCGCCTCAACAATCACAGAGCGGAAAAAGGCCCATTCGGACTCAATGTCCCCCACTGCTCTCGGGACGCGGTCGAAGCTCTGCTGGAGGTGGGAGTTGAAGACCATCTTGACAGGTTCTTCTGCCAGACGTTCCCAGCAGACCCTCACTATACGTTTGGGTCTACCAGGTCTGCGTAGCATCTTTCCCTGCCACCTGATCCAACTCACCACCAGGTGGTGATCAGTTGACAGCTCGGGTGAACTCTCCTCACCCAAGTGTCCAAAACATACGGTCTCAGGTCAGATGATACAACTATAAAGTCAATCATCGACCTGTAACCTAGGCTGCCCTGATACCAGGTGTACCGATGGGCATCCTTATGTTCAAACATGGTGTTTGTTATGGCCAAACTGCTACTTGCACAGAAGTCCAAAAACAGAACACCACTCGAGTTCAGATTGGGCGGGCCATTCCTCCCAATCACGCCCCTCCAGGTCACGCTGTCATTGCCCACGTGAGCGTTGAAGTCCCCCAGCAGGACAATGGAGTCCCCTGTCGGAGCGCCATCGAGCACTCGTCCCAGAGACTCCAAAAAGGGTGGGTACTATGAGCTGCTATTTGGTGCATAAGCACAAACAACAGTCAGGACCCGTTCCCCAACCCGAAGGCGCAGGGAAGCTGCCCTTTCGTCCCCCGGGGTAAACCCCAACATACAGGCAGAGAGTCTTGGGGCTAACAGAAAGCCCACCCCAGCCCTCTGCCTCTCACCTGGATCAACTCCAGCAAAGAAGAGTGTCCAACCCCTCTCAAGGACTCGGGTTCCAGAGCCAACGCTATGTGTCGAGGTGAGCCCGACTATATCTAGCCGGTATTGCTCAGCCTCTTCCACAAGCTCCAGCTCCTTCCCCGCCAGAGAGGTGACGTTCCATGTCCCGATAACCAGTTTTCCTGTCCGGGGATCGGACCGCTAAAGCTCCCGCCTCGGTCTGCCACCCAATCCACAATTCACTGGACCCTTCATGTTCCTCCTGCAGGTGGTGGGTCCACAGTTGGATGAGCCCATGTATCCGGTTCGGTCTGGACCCGGCCGGGCCCCATGGGCGAAAGCCTGGCCACCAAGCGCTCGCTCACGGGCCCCAACCCCAGGCCTGGCTCCAGGGTGGGACCCCGGTAACCCTCCGGGCCGGGTACTCGAACTCTTTGGTGTTCTCTTCATGAAGGGTCTTCTGAACCGTTTTTTGTCTCACCCCTCACCTAGGACCAATTTGCCATGGGTGACCCTACCAGGGGCACAAGTGCCCCAGACAACATAGCTCCTAGGATTGTTAGGGCACTCAAACTCCTCCACCACGATAAGGTGACGGTTCAAGGAGAAGGTAAACCAGATCTCCAAGGTGAATTTTGTAATCGAAACCAACTGTTTCTCTCGTTCTTTAAACATTTTTTAATTGACCATCATGGCCTGCATTTTTGCAAACAACGTGTGTGAATACGTGTTTACGGAAGTTGGTGTCTTTGGGGCCATGCATCATGTCCTTGCGCTGTTCACCAGAGCTGCGCCGTTCAGCGGAGGGTTACAGCTGCTCTTTGTCATAAAAGTAGTCCCGAGTTAAAAATAGGACATGTAATTCCTTTGTGTTACTTTTTAATTTCCCTTGCAGTCGATATGTTTACTGAGGTCACTAGGCCGAATTATTATCACTATTTAGTGAGTTTTATGGATGTTTTTTTGGCAATGCTATCTGGTACCATTCACTTACAGTATTTGAGCTTAGCTAAAGCAAAAAGAGTACTGCCGGATCAGGAAAACAGCTGGGCTGTTTACAAATAGTTTTTGCCCACTCATCTAACTCTGAGGAATATGGCAATAGACAAAACATAACTTGGCGGTGGAGTATCCCTTTAAGACATTTAGATTTATTAGGTTTTTTTGCGTTATAATAAATTTTCAGGACCCAGATGTGTCAGAAGGCTGTGTGACAGTGAAGTACAGCCTGGCAGGTCATCCTTCTCAGAACCAGCTGCACTTCAGTCTCAAACCTGCTGAGGATTCTGGGTAAAACAACTCTTAAGTTTGGCAGCAAGTTTAGATCCTGGTTTAATAGTAATGAATTAATTTTACATTTCTATATTTTAATGGGCTTTGATGCCTTGCTTTGTTCTTTTCAGGAAACATCTTGAATATTTCACTTGTGATTTCCTTTCATTGAAAGTTTATCAAGTCCTTGTTTAGATTAAAGTAAGGCTGTATTGTAGGATTGGTAATTAGGGGGCAGAATAGGAGTGGTTCAAAGACCTTGATGAAACATCACCAGAATAGGAAGAGCCACTTGCTCAGGATAAGGACATCATGGGTCTCTTCACCATCTACCTGCTGGCTCAGTCTTTACCTCTTAGGAGCATTAATGCTCGCAGGGGGGTGCTGACAGAAAACAATTGAGAACCACTGCACTAGAGGACCAGCTAGATAACCTGGAGGACCCACTGGATGACAGGACTTGATTGTTTTGAAGTCTCCTAACAGAGCTGAAAGGTAGAGAGTGAGCAGATGGACTATAGCTTCTGTGGCTAGAGAAGAAAATGCTTGAGAATGAGAAGAATCTAAAAAGGCCATGAAGAAAGACTTTTGGTAGGTTTCAGAAAAGTTCTGGCAAACTACTACAAACCACTGTTCATTCACAATTAAATAACAGGATAAGTAACTAATTATCAGGATAATTCCTGCTGTCAAAGGTTTACTCAAAAGTTGATAAAGGGGACTGAATGTCCCCAATCATCTGGGATCAGTTTGGGATCCTTCAGGAAGAGCTAACAATGTCACAGAGGAGAGCAATGTCTGGGGATCCCTCCTGGTATTGTTGCCTCTGAGACGTGACCTCAAATAAGAGGCCCAAAATGGCTTAGAGGATAGGTAGTCTCTTCTTATTTATCTACAACATTACCCATCATTTTCACTCTCTAATTCACAGCATGAACAATGATCTGGATGAAATATTTTTCAAAACATGTTTCAAATTCTGAAGGGGAGAGGAGGCTGCATAGTGAACTATAAGCCCACAGCAGGTGAAAAAGTGTAAATTATATAGGGACTTTTTAACATTTGAGAAATACAGTACTCGTAAAAGTTAGGGACATTTGACATTCTGGTGAAATTTCAGGATGAACCTAAAATCCATTCTAACCTTTACAGGTGAACTATTGTGGCCTCTAAACTTTTGAATGCTCATGTCCAGCTGTTCAGCATTCCATTACTTTTTGAACAACTTACTCTTCTCTAACAAGGAGTTTAATGGCAAAATTCACAGCAGGTGTTTGATCCATGAGTCCACCAATATGTTTCCATTAGAATTAGAATTAAACAGTCCTTTGCCCCTCCCCCCACCGCGTTGTCCCACATGGGCCGTGAGCTCCTGGATTAGTTCGTTCTTACATTTTACCTGGTGAGAGACACTGCGGATGTACTGGGAGGAAGGTCACAGCTTGCTTATCAACTGATGCAGCACACATCCACGAGAACGTAACATATGACAGACGGACATGCCTCCCACTCCTTCAACGTTCTCTTCACCTCCTTGACTCTCCTCCTCTTCCGGTGCTGCTGGGGGTTAAAGGACAAAACCTCCCTCTAGTTGGCATGGAGATTCAGAATTCTTCCATCCTCCTCATGTCTGCGATTGTGACTGTCTGTTGTACTTTTATGTTGAGGTGCTTTTTCTGGCATCCCATCTCTGCCCCCTGTCAGAGCTTAGCGGGGTGACTTTTAACCCTCATCATCCCCCGTTATCCTTTCATATACACATGGGAGCGCTTTAATAGCGCATGCCCACAGTCAACTTGACCCTGTTTACATGTTTATGTGCTGTATTGCTGATTTATGATAGGTTGTACTGAAATGTAAATTTTGTTGTACCAGGACGCTGGTTCAATGACAATAAAGATTGATTGACTGATTGAGCTTAGAGTCACAGAGTGTCATCAGCAGCCTGTAACAGAGATACAGAGACTGGACGAGTCAGAAAAACAGAGAAGTGTACGTCCTTTGTCACATCCCTCAGTGATGACCACTTCATTGTGAACAGTGCCCTCTGGAACCAGATCATGAATGACACACAACTCCTGGCACATGTAAGGGAGGTGAAAGGAACCCAAGTGTCACGCAAG
>SSNR01000060.1:51757-64362 GCA_006937965.1 Callopanchax toddi | reverse complement strand
CGAGCACAAAAGTTTTTTTTACTCCATTCATCTGAGACCCTGAAGACCCACCAACGTCTCGTAGACGCGTACAGAGAAGAGACAAGAACAGGGCTCCCCAACTGCTCCACCTATTTGAAAGGAAAGTTTTGCTTTAGGAGGTTTGATGAGGAGGTGGAAGAACAACAGCTGCACTTAAAGGGCCAATTTGACCAATGCATAGTTTTTACATGATATTGAGATGTAAAAGAAACGATTCAGAGTGGATGTAAAGTGCAGAATATGGGACCTTTAACAACAGTATCAGCTCATTTGAAATTGGCTGCCATAATGCTGATTTAAAAACTTACTTTAAGGGTTTAAACAGAATTATGTAAATATTAGGGCAGGGATTTAATATCCTAATTATGATTAATTAGTTATGAAAGAAATATCGCATTTCAAAAATCAACGCAATTAACGCAACTTGTGTTTGAAGGCGGAGCACTTGTCAGCATGATTTCCTGCTACTCAGACGCACAGACAGCTCCTTGACGCAGCCCATGTCAAGATCCTCCCTCGGAGGATCCAGCCCGCCCCACTCGCTTCTTCGGATGTCCCGTTTAGACACCGAGGTCTGAGAGGAGATGTCAGTTCGGCTCGGTACGAGAAACCCAGACCCTACCCCTATCTGAAAAGAAAATCAGTACCGAACCGAGGCGAACCCACGTTAGTCTTTAAACAAGAGACCCGACTCGGATCCCTCATTGAAAACGAGGCAGAAGTCTCCAGACCGTGTGTCAGTTTGAATACTGCAAAAAATGATTCTCTCATCCAGGGTGTTTCCACATGTTGGAAATCTTTTATTATTATTATTTTAAGACAATACCCTTCTGAAATTGTACATAAAATGAACAAATAAAATTATAAAGTACTGTATTTTAGGTTCTGCCCAGTTTTAGTCAGGGATATGTTTTTGTTTTTCAAATGTTTTGAACTGAAATGCAATTTAAAATAATTTTTTTCATAAATTAAAAGAGCTTGAGTTTAAAATATTAAAGTTCAGGTCTATTATTTGATCCTGTCCCCCAATAAAATTATTATTTGTTTAAAAGTCTTTTTACGGTCAATTTTTTTTGTTAGTATAAAATGCAATTAATTGTGATTAATTAATTACAAAGGCTGCCATTAATTCGGTAAATGTTTTAATCAAGTCCCACCACTAGTAAATACAATACATTAAATTTCAAAAAGTCAAAATCTCTGAGGTTGTTCCTGGGATCTGTTGGAGTCACTTGTCCAGTTCAGAGCCTGCTCTGATGACCCTCGGCATCACTGTGTCCTCTAGTTCCTCTTTCAGGCCTTGGTTTTTCTCCAGCTTCTCGTGTTCCTTCACCCTGATGTTCCAGTCACTTGGTGTCTCTACATCCATCACCACTGCTTGCTCTGTAGTTCATCAACCACCATAACGTCTGGTTGGTTATCCATCACCTGTGTGTCAGTCTGGACCTGGATCTGGAAGTCCCACAGTGTCTTAGCTCTGTCATTCTCACCACATGTGATGGAGCCTCCCACTTTGACAAAGGAGCCTCCAGTCCAGACTCCACACATGTTCCTGTACTATTCCAGCCACTTGGTTATGGTGACCTGTGTACACTTTTCCTGCCTGCATCTTAAACCCTGCTATCATCTACTGGACAGTCTCAGAGCATCTTTCCACATCTTGGGTCCTGTCTGGTGTGGTGGACCCTGGCTTCTCTTGTTCTTATGCTGCCATGATCAGTGCCTCTGTCATGTCATTCAGTCTAGTTTCCTTTAGCCACTGGAGGGATTTGTGGATACCAGCCTTAGGGTCTTCACCCTCCATGACCCTCAGCCTCCCTCCTTAGTGTTCATCCTCAGGCTGCTGGACCTGTTGGTGAAAGCCTCTGTGCATCATGAGGTGTTTGTCTTGATATCTGTGACTTCTCTGTCCTTTGGCCAGGCTGTCATACCAGCAGAGTAACTGATTCATTACACACTACAGACGAGCTATTATAACTATATGGAATGTTTTAATGCAATTATTCATAGATAAAACACAAGTGTTTTAGGTTTTTATTGTTATTGTTTCACCAATGGACACAAGTTAACTGTTTCTATGTTTTTATTCCTCAAATTTGTGTGACTCAGATGATGATGATGATGATGATGATGATGATGATGATGATGATGTGGTAAAGCAGACCGGTAAAGACCCTCTGCTGCAGCTGGTCTCCCTCCAGAAGGCTGCTGGCTGCTGGATGATGGATGCTGATCTGGCTGCTGTGCTGGAAAAGAGCAGTGAGGAGGTGGAGAAGTCAAAGCCTCCGTCGGTGGGTTATTATAAATGGAAAAAAATAGTTGTAACATATTTTATGTTTGATGTGGGAAAAGCTGAGATACTTTAATTATTTTGTCAAAGTGCTTTAAATGTTTTTTACTTCATCATAAACTCTGTCACCAAACTACTCTGTTGTATTTGATCTTCAACATTAGATTCTGTTTTAATGACTTAGGTCAAGGA
This sequence comes from Callopanchax toddi, assembly GCA_006937965.1. Lineage (NCBI taxonomy): Eukaryota > Metazoa > Chordata > Actinopteri > Cyprinodontiformes > Nothobranchiidae > Callopanchax > Callopanchax toddi. Next base: position 61,859 of record SSNR01000060.1, on the reverse strand, counting down.
GGAAGTGTACGCCACCATTCTGGCTCTGATCTGGCTTCATGGCTTCAAGACGGATGCGAAGGAGGAGTGGGAGCTTCTGGCTGGGAAGGCTGTGTCATGGCTTCATGCTCAGAAAGGTAACATCCACTATAAAGACGGAGCTGCTGTTGTCAGCAGGGTGTGTTCTTGTTAAAATCATTTGTTATTGAAAATTAAAGACAGTATAATTTTTCTTCCAGCTCCGTGTGTGTCAGAGTGTGTGGAAGCTGGAAACTCACTGTTGGGTTGCAGCGTGAAGAAAGAAGCTCTGGGGCTGTGAGGCGCTCTCTGATGTGACTTCACCTTCAGGATTGTTCAACAGAATCAGATCCAGTTCATCTGACAAGTTTTATTCTATTAATTACTCTGTTTTCACCCGTATATCTACCAGTGTGCCTCACTGTATTTGCTCTATTTTGCTTCTTTCCCAAAAAGCCATGTAGCAACACAAATAAAGAAGTCTTGCTTTTCATCTTCTTTTTTTGATCAGTGTATCTTTATTGAGTTTTCAGATACAAACAAAGAATAAGCCAGCACAGACAAAAACCAAGGAACAGAAAAAGAGTAAATAAGTAAAAATAAACAAGTAAATAAAAATTTTAAATAAAAAAGCCCATAAAGCAGTTACCCACATATCACACAAAGGCTACATTGGAAATTACCCAGAGTCTTGGTGCATAGTCAACTGTTCAATATGAGAAATAAAGGGGTGCCAGATTGAGGCAAAAAGTTCGATAAATGGACAGGGAGTGACAGTTTGGCCTGAAATTGCTGAATACATTTCAAATATTGAAGACCAAAAAGGGACGAGACTAGGACACGACCAAAACATGTGGAAGAGCGTTGCTGGCGCCTGCTTACATCTGTCACAAGTAGGATCAACATCAGGGTAGATTTTGGATAATTTAACCTTAGACATGTGAAGTCTGTGAACAATCTTAAATTGAATTAAACTATGTCTGGCACAGATGGAGGAGTGGATTCCCTTAAGTATGTGAGACCATTGATCCTCATTAATAGCCAAACCCATATCACTCTCCCAGTTTTCTTTTATTATCATCACTGAACTGTTTTCCATATCAAATATATTGGTGTACAACCTCGATATTGAACCGTTAACCCCAGGCAGCATCTCCAGGATTGCATCCAGAGATGAGGACTGTGGTATCATGGGGAACTGATTGAAATGGCTACGTACAAAATGTCTGACTTGCAGATATCTGAAAATGTTATTTGCTGGTAGAGAAAATGTTGGTTTAACCTGAGCAAATGACATGAAAGTGCCATCTCTATATAGCATCCTAATGTTTAGTACACCATTTTTAGACCTCTGAGAAAAGGTACTGTCCAAAAGAGAAGCTGGGAACAGATGGTCGGTCGCGATTGGGGCATAGACTGACATTGAGACCAGGCCATAATGTTTACAAAACTAAGACCAAAGCTTAAGAGAGTGAGGCACAACTGGATTCCGGAGGGACTCAAGCAAATGTAGAGGAATGGGTGAACACAATAGAGCTGAGAGTGAGGTTGGGCCACAAGAGTCAGATTCAATTTGTAACCAGCCTGGAAGTTCCACATGAGGGGAGTCCCACAGCCAATACAACATTTGATGTTTGCAGCCCAGTAATACATTCGAAAATTTGGTAGAGCCATACCACCATGTACTTTTGGCCTTTGTAGAAATAATTTCCTGATCCGTGGCCTCTTGTTATTCCAGATAAAAGATGAGACAATACTATCAACTTTTGTAAAGAAAGGTTTTGTTAAAAAACACAGAATACATTGAAAAAGAAATAAGAATTTGGGAAGAATGTTCATTTTACAGTAATTGTACTAATACGCCCAGCTAAAGACAGGCAATGTGGACCAGCGAGTGAGATCCTGTTGAGTGCGTTCCAGAAGTGGGGTAAAATTTGCCTTCACAAGCTGGGAGTGAAATTTAGTAATAAACACACCTAGATAATTGAAGTCATCAATGGTCACTTTAAATGTGTCTGGAGTTGTGGCATCCGTCATCTGGGTCCTCAGGGCACTGTTCACAATGAAACAGTCATCAGTGTGGGATGTGGCTTGAAGACGTTAACTTCTATAGCTTTCTGTGACTTCCAATCTCTATGTGTCTGTTGCAACCTGCCAGTGACTCCAGGAAGTGTAGCTGTTGCAGCTAAATGGGGATCAAAATAAATGGAAATGGAAATTACACTATGTGACCTCTAAGCTCATGGTCACTTCTGTCTGAGAACATCCTGTTTGAGGCCTCTCATTGGTGAGGTGCTGTTGATCAGTTGTTATGTGTGGTCTTGGTCTCATGAAGTCAAAATGTGAACAGCCTGATGAGGAGGACTGTTTAAATACTAAATCTAATGGAACCAGGAAATTGATTCATGGATCAAACAGCTGCTGTGAATTTAGCCTTTCAGCTCATCAGAGAACAGCAAGTTGTGCAAACATTTCTGAAACACTGAGCAGCTGGACGTGTGCATTTACAAGTTTAGAGAAGGTGACATTAGGCTCAACTCTACAGGTTAGAGTGCATTTAGGTTCATCCTGAAATTTCACTATAAATATCCCTAACTTGTGAGAAGTGTTTGTTGGATTAGTATGAACCAGTTAAATGAATATTTCAGGAAGTGGTCACTTTAAGCCTTTAACTGGGCAGGTCAGTGGCTTGTTAGCCCATCTTATTAAAGCATGCACTGAACTTAATGTGGGTCATAATTTATTATAGGGTAATTTTAATACAAAAATAACCATATTATTACTAAGGTAATATTACTGGTAATAGTGTTAAACCCAGTGATGGGCAGTAACGCGTTAGAAGTAACGCGTTACTGTAATCTAATTACTTTTTCAAGTAACAAGTAAAGTAAGGGATTACAAAGGGAAAAAAAGTAGTTGGATTACCGTTACTTTTCAGCGAACACGCTGCGTTAGTGCGTTACTAAACCATGATTTTGTCGGAGCGCCTCCTGACTTTTCCGTCTGAGCTGCGACATCAGCGGTAACAACAGACTGGTGTTTAGATCAACCAGTGATCACATGGAGCTCAGAGAGAGCAGGACTCTCTGTGTGGGAGGATAACTTTTATCTACAGCCAGAAATTACATCTCTGATCTGAACAAGCACCTAAACCAGCACGGGGACGTAGAACTCCCCCGATCCCCCGCTGACATGATGACCGCAGCAGCTTCCTCCTCCACGCTCCGACCGACGGCTCCTCTCCTGATAAACAGGTGAAAAGAAGCGACAGGACTTAGTGCAGCTGGACTGAAGAAACTCAGCGCTGCAGGCTGGATTGTCCAGGTCAGGACACGGTGTCCCTTTCCACTGTGGACTCTCTGCTTCATTCGGAGTCCGGCGCGCCATAGAGAAAAAACCGATCCGAGCATCAAGCTGCAGCAGACACGGACGTAAATAAAAGGGGCCCGGGGGGCCCAGGCCCCTGAGCGTTTTTTTATGGCAGTTTTGATCCCTGTAGTTTTTACAGTCTAAAACAACGTTCCACTATATTAAATGGATACTGGCTGTTGTTTTAGGTGTAGGGTTAATATTTAAACCAGGGGTCACCAACCTTTGTGAAGCTGAGACCTACTTCATGGGTATTGAGCCATACAAAGGGCCTCCAGGTTGATATAATATTTATCTTTAAACTAGAATAGATCAGAGTGAAGCTAACGTCATACATAATAAATAGAAAAAGAAAGAAAATTGGAGTTTTAAAATCTATATTAATGCATTTGTGATTAAAAAAGAAGGCAACAGTTTATAAATTGTTTTTAATTATAAACTTATTCTATTTGGAGAAAAGACCTGTGGCACCTTGTCTGGTTCCTGGGGGCACCAGGTTGGTGATCCCTGGTTTAAACAGTCCAGCCCCTCTTCTCCACCTCCAGCCCCCCCCCCCTGTACTTAAGACAGTTATGTACCTCATGCTTTTCAAATCAAATTTTTATCCTTGCTTGAGAGAAAAGACAACATAAGGAATATAATTTGAAGGTTACACTCAGAGAGAAATACAGGAGAAACACTTGATTTATTTTTATAAAATCTGGATGAATGAGCAGAAAATAAGTTTAAATGTTCAACTAATTCCTTCAAGTCAGAGACTAGAATTTTATTTAATTTGTGATTGATGCAAAGAGCATGAAGTTAAAAGTTCAGAACTAATAAAACAAGTTTTAAAAAGAGACTGATTTGATTCAGTTTGATGTGATGGATGCAGAAAGAATAGAATGAGGTCTTATGCTTTATAGCTATTCAGATTGGACACGTTTTTGAAAAGTAACTAAGTAAAGTAATAAGTAAAGTAACTAATTACTTTTGAAAACGAGTAATCAGTAAAGTAACTGGATTACTTTTTTGGTGAAGTAATCAGTAATTAGTAACTAATTACTTTTTCAAAGTAACTTGACCAACACTGGTTAAACCTTTGTTCAAAGATCTCCATAAAATTAAGATTTTTTTTGTCTGGTCATATTTTTCCAGTTAAGTGAATAAAAATGCATAAAATAAAATGTTTTATTTTTTATGTGGAAGTTAAAATATTAAGGAAACCTATTTTGCTGTGAAAATATAATTAATCACATCCCACCCTTCCCTGCAGTCCTGAGTCAGAAAACGAGCGCTCCTTAGAGGCGCGGCTGTAGATAGTGGCGCAACTGTTTCTAAACCCAGATGTCTAAAAGCATGTTTCTGTCTGTGCTACAAACAACCAGCTGGGCTTCTCTCCTTACACACTGAGAATTACCACCAAAGGTAGGTGTGTGATCTAGAGACCGAAGCAGGCCAACGTTCTTTAAATGATCAGGATGAAGTTTAATAGAGCTTCTATTTAAAAATACATCCAAGTACAAATGATCAGAATAAACACATTTTGTGATGTGGACCTGACAAGAGGACAGAAGCTAGTCCCAGATCGACACGTGAGTCAACTGTTAGTTTTTTCTTACAAAATCAAAACTTCTGCCTTTTTCTCTCTTAAAGGGAAAACAAGCAGCTTCTAAAGAAGGCACCGACATCTCCTAAAGAGGGAACTCAACAGCATGACGTAAAGAGACTTATTACAGTAAAAAAGGAAATAACGGTGATTTGGTTTAGGCGCGCGCGCGCGCGCGCGCGTGTGTGTGTGAGTGTGTGTGTGTGTGTGTGTGTGATTCACCAGTTTTTTTTAAACATTCACGTTAGCTTGTAATGAGTTTTAGTAATATCAGTACCTGATATTTTAGTTTCCATCATATCTGTTTTCATAACCTTGCCTATCAGAGCTGAATATTTCCAGATCTTTTCTTTAATCAGTACCTTAACGAGGACTCCGAGGTTCTTTTGTCTGATGACTCCTGAAGAAGAAACAGGTAACTTTAATCCATTTTGTCTCTATTAATCCCCCTAAAAGATATTTTTGTTTTTATAAAAGCCACATCGTTTTCTGTGTGGTGCAAAATTGCTCCCACACTGTTTACAGTGATGGAGCTGCTGACATGAACTGGAAAAATAGTCAAAGGAATAATTCGAGGAGCTTAATAAAATAGAAAGTTAGATTTTTTTAGCAGCTTGGAAGCAACCACAGAGAAATGATACTAACACAGATATAAAGATGCTAGATCTAACCTGACTGACTTTATCCACAAAGAAGGATATAAAGGTTTCACAGTCTCCATCTGAGTGAGTTAGAACAGTAGGTGAAGCTGGAGAGATGATGTTATCCATGGTGTTAAACAGCACCTCGGGATTTCCTTCGCCTCTTGACACCAAGTTAGAGAAATACACATCCTCACATCTTTGACTGCAGAATAAAAATAGACTGGGAGATCTTCTAGGTAGAGTAGGTGAACATGAAGAAGAGTTTTCTTCCACAAACGTTCAACTTTTCTGAAGTAACGGTTCAAGCTGTGAATACTGTTATTAATCCAAGGAGTATCTCAGGAGCTGATTTGGTTCTGATAGGACAGATGTTGTCCTGAACGGAGAGGCAGTGATCATTAAAGAGGTTAGATAAAGATTTAACATCGTTTACAGGAGATAATGGAAGATTAACTCAGCAAAACATTTTCACATTTAGTGCTCACGTTTCAAAAATGAGAACTAACCAAATGACTAGCAGGAGATGGAGACAGAAAAAGACGAATTGAAGAAAATATGAATGTCCTCAGAACAAACATTTTCAATATTCAAACCTAAGGTAAACTTGTTGTATGCCCATTGGTGTGTGTGTGGGGGGTCAAACACTTTCTGGATAAATGAGAAAGAAAAGAATAGGACAAACCTCTATTATCCCACAAATGAGAAATGTGTTACAGAAATCTCATAACAACAAGGAATATAGGGAAAGAACATGTCAGTTATCTATATACACAAAATAAAATAAATATATGCATAAACCACCAAAAACAGATGGGTGATGGAGGGGGCATGGGAGTTTACCCAACCAGTTAACATGTGTTTTGTGGATCTGGAGAAGATTTGTAATCATGTCGTAAGGGTCACTCTGTGGGGGCCCACTTAGGAAGTATGGGGTTGATGGGGTCTTGGATCTTGTTTCTGCTTTTTGTAGATGATGTGGTTCACTTAGCCTAACCAAATTATGAGCTTCAGCTCTTGCTGGGGAGGTTTGCGGCCAAGTGTGAAGCAGACGGGATGAGGATGAGTACCTTCAAATCCAAGGCCAACGTTCTCAATCAGAAAAGAGTAGATTGCCAACTCCAGGTCAGGGGAGAGGTCTCGCCTCAAGTGGAGGAGTTTAAGTATCTCAGGGTCTTGTTCACGAATGAAAGGAAGGAGGGAGCAGGTGATCGACCGGCAGATCGGGGCACTGAACTAGTCTATTGTGATGAAGGGAGAGGGTGTGTCCTGCCAGCAAGATGCTCCAGGGTCAACCCAGGACATGCTAGGGATTATCTCTAGCCTGACCTGGGAATGCCTTAGGTCCCTCCAGTCCTGGATAAGCAAAGAGTACAAATACAACTTAGTTATAAAAGTCAAAAGACTCAGAGGTACTCTCATTAATCCTGATTTTCTTTGCTTCAACATGGATAATAATGCTTCAAAATTAACTCACTACAGGTCAAGTTCCAACTTGACTGTACTTTAAGGATAAGAATCTAAAGATCAATTTTGACTTTAACTTATGTTCAGAGCTGTACCACATTTGTCCAAGAGATTTGAAATTATGGGTCATTGTGTAGGCATAATCTTTTCTAGCCATAATAACTTTTTTGTAACTACAAGTTGATCTTTTTCCAGTTCCTCTGAAGAGCATTGAAGTGGAGGTGGAGGTGAGGGACCATGTAGCGACAGTGGTCTCCACTCTGAACTACAAGAACCAGGAGGACAAACCACTAGAGGCTGTTTTTGTCTTCCCTCTGCCTGGAGATGCTGCTGTGTGTCAGTTCAGTGCTGAGATTGGACAGAACAAAATTGTAGCTGAGGTGAAGGAGAAACAGCAGGTGAGCTGGACAGAAAGATGTGCTCTCTAGAAAGGAGCTGAAACACAGTGAAGTGAACATTACTGACATGTTGGATGTGGACTGCAGGCTCGGGAGGAGTATGATGATGCACTGAGCTCCGGTCAGCAGGCCTTCCTGTTGGAGGAGAGTGAGGAGAGTCCAGATATCTTCTCTCTGAGTGTGGGCAGTCTGCCTCCAGGAGAGAGCGCCTCCATCAGGCTGGAGTACGTCACTGAGCTGGCTGTGCAGGCTGATGACGGACTGAGGTTCTGTCTGCCTGCGATGCTCAACCATCACAACCAACCTCAGGGTAGGAAACACAGTCAAAACTGATCACAGTAAAATACAGAAAATAGTCACTCTTACAACATTGACTAGATCTTTTTTATATGGGTACTGAGACAAACAGCCATTGTTTTATAGAAGAAAACTCGCACACCTTAAGTCAGTACTTATCAAATGGTGGGGGTGACGTGTCAGGGGGCAGGAAGACTTAGTAGGATTAGCGCCTTCATGCTTGGGCGGGTTTTTGTGTTGTGGCGTTATTTTATGGACTGTTGTGTGGGATAACAATGAGTATCTGCAGTGTGCGAATTGTGAAAAAAGCAAAAAGGGGGGGGGGGGCGATCTGGCATTTGTTGTGAGTGCGTCTCGGGGTGGGGGGGATGCAGTTTTCTTCCAGACCTATTGTCTGTCCGTACTGCATGGAACTACACCTCATTACTCCCCTCCTCTGCGCTGCACCTCTGACCGCGGGGAGTGGATTGTTGGACAGAAACCGGGGTATTGCTCTGTCGGACCAGTGACAGGCGTATAGAAGTCTAAGTCTAAGGTGGAGACATTTGTCACATTAGATGGCAGAAAATGGCCCGGAAATACAAGGAATCATATGTGGATCTGTTTATTTTCACTCTCGGCCATGTGGGGGGGCACCTATGCTCATCGGAGGGCTTGAAAGAAAATAATTGAGAACCACTGCCTGTAGGAAAATGAACGGTGATAATGAGGTCAAGCTTCAACTGGACTTTCGAGAAGTAATATTCTGTGATTGTTAAATACTTTTTTCAGTCTATAAGGTTTTAACAGTTGTTACTCATCTTTATAGTGTTGTGAACAAATATTTGCCCCTTAAAGATTTAGTCTGTTTATTTCTGGCCCATCACCTTTTGAATGTTTTAGATCAGTAAACAAATTTCAGTTTCAGGTAAAGAACCTGAAATGCAGTTTTCAAATGGAGTTTTAATTTTTTAAGGGACAAAGCTATCCAAACCAGCATGGCCCTGTGTGAAATGGTTATTGGCTCCTAAACCTAATAATTGCCTGTAACACTTCTGCAGTCAAGTGTTTGATGAACTAGTAGTGAGTCCCTCGTGTCACTGTGGAGGAACTTTGTCCCACTCTACCAGCAGGGACAGCCTGTTAAAGGTCAGACATTCTCCTTCAGGAAGTTTCATGGTTCAGTTACATCAAGTCATCCAGGTCCTGAAGCAGAAAAGCAGCCCCAGACATCACACTAACACCACCATGTCTGACTGTAGGTATGATGATGTTTTTCTGAAATCCAGTCTTACTTTAACTCCAGATGGAATAAGACACCTCTCACAAAGTCACACTTTAGTCTCGTCAGTCCACAGAATATTTTCTCAGATGTATTTCATGTTTCTTTTTTCCTGTGCCTTGCCTGTGCTTGGTTTATTGTTTCCATGTTTACAGTGTTTTTCTGCCAGTTCTCTGAACTCTAGTCAGCCTCAATCAGGGCCACCTTAACTAGCCGATAGGCCCCAGGGCTGAGAGGCTCAGTAGGCCCCCCACGGCCCGAAAACTTCCTCTTACTGCACTCTGCCTTATAAACAGGGGTGCACACAAGCAGTACACTGGTTCTCATGAGAACCGGATTTCATTCATGCGTACCAGAACCCACGGCCCAAAGGCGCATTTGCGGACCAGCGCTGCGCGGTCCCCATGTGAGAACCCTAGATCTGATGAGCTTCACATCCTGTTGCAGCTCAGTGAATGAGTGATCACATGACCTCTGAAGCTAGGAGACACACAGGCAGGACCTATAACACACACACACACACTCACAGCATCTCCAATGCGCCTGGCACCGCGCATTTACGCACAGCTCCAACACGTGCGCTTCAACACACACGCAATCACAGGACATCCGACCCGCACGCACGCAACTCACACATGCCCAGGAGGGGTGCAACGGGTCACAATAGATCCATGATCTGTACGGATCGCCCTCTATGGTTCGGGACACGGTTCACGAATCCGCGCTCGTGCGTTTTAACCCGTGCGTTTTAACCCGTGCGTTTTAACCCGTGCGTTTTAACCCGTGCCCAACCCAACAGCTCGCGGTGCGCTCTGAATCAGCTGATATAATTCCCCTCTGAGAAAGGAGTTCATTTTGTCATCACATATCAAGTTCTCTCTGTCAGAATCAGTTATTTTAGTTAATCAGAACAAAGGATCACTGGATCATTAACGGATCCATTCTCTGATGCGCGCGCCAGCTGATCTCTCTGATAGAAAAGACTCATCTATTTCTGTCTAAGAACGTGTTGTTTTGGACTTTTACACGAGCTAATGCAGGTTATTACTAACGGTGTTCAGTCAGGAGCGATCAGAACACCTTG
>SSNR01000060.1:0-41254 GCA_006937965.1 Callopanchax toddi | reverse complement strand
ACACACACACACACACACACACACACACACACACACACACACACACACGAAGGTGACATATCTGACAGAATGATAACGCCAAACTTGTTCAAACTACCGTAAATATGTTAAAGCTCAAACATGCGAGCTGTGCAGAAACTCCCAAACCACAAAGCACGGCACTCACCTGCCACTTTATTAGGTACACCTTACTAGCCCTGAGCCGGACTCCTTTTCCATTAAGAACCTCCTTAAAGCGGCTCTCTGGAGCATTTTTCTCTGTATCAAAGTTTTCTAAATGTTTTAAATGATATTTCAGGTCTAAACTATGATCTATGGGTTGAGTTCCACAACATCTGTCATTCTGATGAAGACCCTCCTTCCTCCTAGAGACCCCTTTCCATTATTTCTTGCCGCCGACATTTTTCAGCCAATGAAATTCAAATTTCTGCATTCTCTCAACATGCACGCGCATCGACCAAACCTGTACCAGTAGGGGGCGCTGTCGTACAGGACGCTTCGTGTGTTTCTCTGCCGTCTCAGCCGTTCACTGAGGACTCACGGCTCATTTCTACTAAAAACCTACCCATTCTCCAGATAAAGACGGGTTTATTTTTATTTTTAAACCTTTCACCTCACAGAATGGCAAGGCTTGACAGGGTTACGCGTTTATTTTGGTCAGAAAGTTCATCCAGGGCCGAGTCAAGGTCAGCTTCAGAGTCCAGCAGCAGGTCAATGCTAACACAGCTAATATCAGAAGCAGCAGGGACAGAGAGGGCTCATCAGACCCTCGTAGTATTGTTGGAATAAGATTGTGAACTGTGAGTGATTAAACCCTACACATTGAGCGGTACAGTTCATGTCCGAAGTATATGCGCCGTGTGCTCGCGCGCACACGCGACCGGACGCGCGTGTCGAGATGTTTTGAGGAGGAGCCTTTGGACGCTAGATTCAAAAACTGCTCTCCTGATGAAATCCTCCAGAGTGCTGCTTTAATTCTTTGTGCCATAAATTCAACAAGGTGTTGGAAACATTCCTCATGACATCACAGCATCACACAGTTCCAATCACGATGTGAATCTCCTGATCCACCACATCCCAAAGGTTCTGGACTGGACTGAGATCTGGTGACTGTGCAGGCTGTTGGAGTCCAGTGAACTCATTAGAAACCAGAGAGGATCTGATCTTTGAGGCATGGAGCTTTATCCTGCTGGAAGTACCGCTGTCTTGGGAAGGCACACAGTATTCTCAGGGACCCATCTCATCCCGGACACTCGCTCTTTGAACTGCTGCCCTCGGGCAGACGCTTCAGAACAATTAAAGCAAGAACAAACAGGTTGAAGAACTGTTTTTATGACACAGCGGTAATTGCACTCAATTCTGAGGAAACCTGAACATGGGAATTGTGCAATAACTGCAGTGTGGGATGTTTTTGATTTTGATTTTTTAAATTTTTATTCTGATTCTTAACCCTTAGCAACTGCTGTTTTAGTATTTTATCGTATTTTAGTATTTATTTTTTATGTTCAGGCACCTTAAGGATTGCACTTTCAATTTCGTTGTACCTGTACAATGACAATAAAGGTGATTCTGATTCTGAAGTAGCATCAGAAGATGGTCCACTATGGTCTCGTACCAACAACTATGGCACATTTAAAGTTACTTAGATCTCCTTTCTTTCTTATTTTGATGCTCAGTTTGATTTTCAGCAAGTCGACCTCAGCACGCTTAAATACACTGAATCTCTGCCATGTGATTGGCTGATTAGCAATCAAACTGTTGTACCTATTAAAGTGGCCAGTGTGTGTAGATTTAACACAATAAATACATATATTTATTATTTACCTAAATAAAAATTGTATTTAATGGTCACATAGATCAATGACTGCATGTAACCTGAATGTTTTTCATCCCCAGCTGTTTGTCTTTACGGATGGGGAGGTGTTGAACCTTAAAACAGTTCTGGATGAAGTGAAGAGCAGCTCAGACTCTCACAGGTGAAGTCACACCTTAACACAAAACATGGCCTCTCTGAAAGCGTCTCATGTCCTCTGTGTATTTGAATGAATGTGAAGGAAAACCTTCCCCTCTGTACTGTAGGTGTTTCTCTTTTGGGATTGGAGACGGTGCCAGCACTGCTCTCATCAACAGGATGGCCAGAGAGGGCCGAGGTCACGCTCAGTTCATCACAGGAGCTGAAAGGATGCAGCCAAAAGTAAGAAATTACATTTATTATTATTATTATTATTATTATTATTATTATTATTATTATTATTATTATTATTATTATTATTATTATTATTATTATTATTATTATTATTATATCATAAAATGATCTTTAAAAATAAATTATTAAAATATACTTTGAATGTGGTTGTATGAATCATATTTTCTCCATCAGGTGATGCAGGCACTAAAATTTGCTCTACAGCCACTTGTTGCAGACATTTCCCTCACATGGGATTTACCAAAGGGAGTGTCTGCCTCCATCCTCTCTCCACCAATCAAAGCACTTTTCCAGGGTCAGAGGTCACTGATTTATGCCCAGCTCACTGGAAAGGTCAGAGCAGAACAAAACTAACACTTTGCTCTGAAAAGCATTTAGAATCAGAATATTAAACATGTTATTTTTTTCTGTAGTCTGAGAGTGGTGACGCAGCAGAAGGCTGCCTCAATGTGGATTACACCATAGCAGGTCATCCTGCTCAGAACCAGCTGCACTTCAGTCTCCATCCTGCAGAGGGCGCCAGAGAACACACAGAAGGGTTTGATCAGAGAAATCAGCTGTGCTCTGGGTATGCATTTACAACTAAACCTACTTTTTATGAATATTAAAAAGTGATTGTTTAAAAAAAAGGATAAAACACACTTTAGTTATGTGTACAGTCATGGGAAAAGTAAGACTACCCTCTTTCAGTTCTTTGTTTTTACAAATCAGGGCATAATAATAAAAAAAAATCACCAGGTTCTAAAAAAGATTCAAATATCACCTCAATGTGCAAAAACATATTCTACCATCTCAATTTTTATTAAATGAAAAGGCTGCATGTGGGAAAACTGCTCCAGACTCGCTGCTTCTACAAACTCCTGCTTTAATGGAGGAAGATCAGTTAGCAGTTTACTGGTCTGGAGAGTACAGGTGCCTCTTAAACCAACACCAAGGAGGCCCACGAAGGGTTAAAGGTCATTTACAAACAATGTGCAGTCCATCATTCTACAATGAGAGAGGTTAGTCACAAGTAGAAAATGTTTAAAACAGTTGCCATTTTACCCAAAAGTGGATATAAGTTCACCCCTAGGTCGAATCATGCAAAAGCTCAGAGAAACTGCAAAAAACAAAGAAGTTCATCTGAGACTTTGTTTGGATCAACCTCTGATGATTTGGGCGCCTTGCAGTCAATGAATTCCTCTGCAGACCAGCGTATTCTAGAATCCGAGGTGAGTCCATCTGTCTGACAGCTGAAGTTTGGACCAAACTGGGTCATAAAACAGAACAATGAGCTCAAACACAGCAGCTGATCTGAACCATGGGGTGGGCTGAGTTTTCCCACACACACGTGATACACCTATTTCTTTCACAGACACACTGGGAAATGTGCATTCTTCTTGTTTCCCTTTGCAGCTTCCCAATCCACAGGCTGGCTGCACGCACTCTGATTCGCTCCCTGGAAATGGAGGAAAGCCGAGACAAACAACAATTTATGGAGCTAAAGAAGAAGGTGGTTGAGCTCAGTGTCCAGTCTGGAGTCGGCAGCAGCTTCACAACCTTCCTCGCTGTCAATGAAAGTGATGGCAGCGTTGTACAGGGACCACTGGTCGACAGTGTGGAAATAAACTCCAGTGAGTTTGATTCCTAAACACTGGATATCCTGATGTTGACTGTTTGACTTTTAGGTCTAATTTGATAAAGCGCAGCATCAGTTTCTCACTGAACAGGTCTGGTGTTTGTTCTCTCTCTATCTGTTGCTGAATCTCTCTGTTTTTTGCATAGTGCCCATGACTGGAGGTCTGCTGGGTTTGATTCATGGTTTACCGGATGAAACAAACAGTATGTATTGATATCTAAATCTGTCATTTTCTTATAAACTTCTACACCAGTAATGCACTAATTAATGTGTGTAAAATAACATCAGTCTCTCTAGTAAATGTGGATTTGAACAGATTTCAACAAACTTTGATGTGAGACGTAGAGCTTTTCTTCTCTCAACAGTTTTCAGAAACATTTTCTCATCGTTGAGAAAGAAAACCTCAGCTGTGACCAAAGGTGAGGAAATAAACACACAAAACTCAAAACACAGACATTAATTTGATCAGTGGAGAGAACAAGTGGCCTTCTGTAGGACGTACTGTCTGCCAGCAGGGTGCGCTGCAGGACAAGGATTTAGATTGGCTTCTAGGAACTAAGACAGGGTTAATAGGATCTTCTGATTGAATTATTGTAACCACATTTTTAGACTGCAGTTTTTATGTTGCTTCAACAAGAAATCAGCATTTATTACACGATTTTATTTGACTACAATAAAAAAGTAGTGATATCTTTTTTTGATTAGTTTCTAAGTTCTGTAAAGTCTAAAAGTTATCTTCTGTTTTACGGTGCCAAGCTAGTCTTTGACACACTTTCTCAAGATCAATATAAAGATTAAAAAAAATTAATTTATTGTTTACTGTCAATATTATGTCATTCATCTTTAAAGTCATGTGATAACCCAAAATCGTTTTCAAAACAAAATGCTTTAAAGTCTAAATTCTTTAAAATCACACATCCTCTGCTTTGATGACATCATTTTACTCTCCTGTCCTTCTTCCATCCCGTGTCATGATTTAATAACACATATATTGGGTTGGCTGTTCACTCATTCATCTCTACATCATTTCAGATACGTGTCTGTATCCTGGGGCCAGGTTGCTTGATGGATCTTATGTTACTCTATAGAATCACTCAGCTTAGAGGGGTTTTGTGTTGTTGCTTTGTAGAAACATTATTATGATACTAAAAGGTGCAAACTAGAGGAAAACCCCTTAAAGCTGTGAGAGTGATGGCTGTTAGAAAATCCTTTCATTGTCGTCACATTTCTTCCTCCTCAGCCACTTATTATTAGTCTCCCTCAAATTTTTTTTGGTTTATTTTATTTAGGAAACGCACCAAAAATCATCTGGTGATCAGAAATGTCCAATAGTCACCATGATTGGTTTATTCTGTGTGTGTTCTGTATTTAGTGTATTTGGCCTGTTTCTCCTCTATTTCCCTTTGTTCTTCCTCCTGCCATTCCTCCACAGGTGATACTCATAATCAACCACACCTTGTTTCCATGGTTCCCTTCCTCCCTGTTTAATCTCCACAGTTCATTCCTTCCCCATAGGATCCTTCTGTATGTTGTCTACCCCTGGTTGTCTCCATGTTACCCTGCTCCTGATGTGTTCCTGGTTTTTGTCCTCCCTTACCTGCAATAAAACATTTTAGTTCAGTGGCTGCTTCCTCCTGCACCTGGGTCCTACACACTGAAAACCTGACATCCAGTTGTTGGAAAAGCTTCTTAATTTATTGGTTGACAGAACACAGACAGCGTAGTTGTTATCAGAGGCGCGTGCTCTGAAAAATCTAAAACATGAAACATTTCCATAAGTCCTTACTTGATAAAGTATTCATACCCTTTGAATTTTTCCTAATTTTTTCATGTTACAAACACAACCTTGAAAAAAGTGCTATATAAGTGATTTTTCTCCTAAATCAATAACAATGTCTTTTTTTTCTAAGCTCTCAGCTTTAGGAACAACCAGCGTGACTCATCTCAGAGCGGCGGTAAGCCATGAAGGAGCTTATGATTTTACAATATGTTTTCATAACTTTTAAAATCTAATCTGTGTTACTTACATGGCAGTTTTATAAACCTGTATTACATCATCGTGTATGTTTATATGAACTTGCTTTATTATACTTTTGCAACATCCATGCAAATTTGTTTAAATTGAATTTTCTGATATTTTCTTCAAAAACGTGTCCTTGTGGGACTGTAGATGCTAATTCCAGGAAGCCACACAAGGATCCACTGCTGCAGCTGGTCTCCCTGCAGGAGGCGTCTGGTTACTGGCTGCTTGATGCAGCTTTAGCTGCAGCTCTGGGAAAAACCTCAAAGGAAGTGTCTAAAACAAAGCCTGCAGTGGTGGGTAGTTGTCATAAATACATGGCGTATGTTTATTATTAGGCTAGAATGTTCACAGCAAACGATCAGAAGAATTTATCAAACATGGACACTGGTTTTTAAGAGTTCTGTATTATTTTCACAGCTTTTGCTTTTAATTTTTTTTGAACTAGGCCAAAAAGGATGTATGGGCCACCATTCTGGCTTTAATCTGGCTTCATGGATTCAAGATGGATTCAAAAGTAGAGTGGGAGCTTCTAGCTCTGAAAGCATCCTCCTGGCTGCTTGCTAAGAGAGGTTAGACACAGAGTAATACTTGGCAAACTGCAGTTTTTAATCATGCTTACAGCTCTTTGTCTTTATGCAGCCCTGCCTGGGTTTCATGTTGGGTGTGTTTCTGTGTTTTCCTCTCAGCTGTGGGTATAACAGAGTGTGTGGAAGCTGGAAACATGCTGTTGGGTTACCATGTGCAGAAAGATGCTCTGGGACTCTGAGGCTTCTGCTTCTGGATCAGCAGCACACAGACACTTTACCTGTACAGTTTACCATCACAGCATTATTCTTTTATGTATAATGGTTAAAACAGACTGAATATTAGAGCCCAGTTAGCCTCACTATATGTCCATGTATAAACTATGAGAGGTGGATTTTTAAAGTAATTCTGATTTGTATTCTTGTTTGTTTTTATACGTTGTCCTACAAACATTAAAATGACATTTAAATATTTTATATGGTGAAAATAAATCTGCAAAATCAAATAATGTGTGCACCAATAACTTTATTATGTGTAGATATTTATTAATTAAATTTTCTTTTTCAAAACAAGTGCTCAGAAATTTGTTTCACTTTTTTATTTTCATGATTGCTTTTTTAATACTGTGCATTACATTGTTTTTGTAAGAGGTTTCAATAAAAGTGATCAAATTTAATAGTTTCCTTAAATTCATTTGATCTTAAAGACAAACTTTAGTTTTTTTCACATAAAATATTCAACATGAAACTGGAAAACTTTATGGTTGATAGCTGATATTTGGCTGATGGTTTCACATTTCCTGTGACTTACTATTTCTTTTAATGTATGAATGCTGAGCTGCTTGGAGGATTTTTGCAACTTTTTACTTTTTGGCCATTTATTAATGCTTAACCATGGAAATGACAGGCTTGTTTACAAGAGAGGGCTGAAATCTCAAAGGCTCAAATAAAACCTCAAATCCCTGATGAGTTAAAGAGAATAAACATGGATGTAGAGCAGAAATCATCGCTTTCATTCATAATTACAGAGAATCCGAGATCTCTTATAAATAAGACAGATGAGCTTGAAGTGCTGATGAGGACCAGCTAGAATGTTGGGAATGCCGTATCGTGTTTCACTGAGACATGGGCTTAGATCAGATCCCGACTCCAATGTCTCTGCCCGGCTTTCAGACAAAGAAGCAGATTTGAAGAGGAGTGGAAAAACAAAGGAGGTAGGTTAACAGTGCTGTCAACAACAGATGGTGTCATCCAGAACATGCTACTGTGAAATATCATCTCTGCAGCCCAGATATTGAACTGTTGTCTTAATTCAACAACAGAGTGTCTTCAGTCAGAGATTTCTTCAGATCAGAGCAACACAGACGCTACAGAAGACCCTTCCTGACCGCACCTGGAACAGCCTACAATGACTATTGGTTGAAAAAAGTTAAATGTTTCATTTCTTTCTGGGATTAAGAAAGTATTTTTGATTTGATGAAGCCACATTACTGCCATATCATATGGTGTAACAGGTTTCTTAAAAAGTAAAAAAGTTCTCCAAAAGAAACCCATACACATTAAATCAGTCTGACTATATAACTCCCCTACCAGAAATCTGTTTTTTTCTGTCTCTTTATTATTATATTTCTATCTGATTAGTATCTGGATTATTGTGTCTGTTAGAAACTGGGCCCTTGTTAAAATCTCCTTACTGTATAAACCTGCTGTACTGAATTCTATTCATCTCCTGCCCACTTGTTTTTTCATTACTGCTACATTGTTTTATAGTTATGAAATATAAAAGATGATTATAGATCTTTCATAATAAAATTGATTAAGCTTTTAAAGTATATTTTTCTTCTTATTTTATGTTTCAGGTTTTAAATGGTTGAGGAGGATCAACAGTTGATAAAAAGTGATGTATTTACTGAAGTTTGCAGCTTGTTGGGGTTAGCTTCATACACCTTCCTCCTAGCATGGGTCACTGAGTTAAAACATGGTGGACAGGACACATCTGTTCTCAGCTCAGTGGATTTTTTTTTTTTTTTTTTTAAACACACAAAGCCTTTCTTTACAGTCAGGCTGTGTTCATGTGCAGCAGAAGCTTCTGTGTTATTCTGTCTTTTACAACTTATTTTGTCCGTTTTACAACTAATTTATTTTATTGTGTTGCTTTGAAATCATTTGAAAGTCTTCAATGTTAATGCTTTATTACTTTTGTTTGTTTGTTGCTTTTTTCTTTGTGAATTCAATATTTTATTTAACCTAGGTCGACATAAAAATAACAAAAATAAATAAAAAATAAAAAAACACGGATTTTCCATGTAAATATTTGATACTAATTATGAATTAATGTGTATATCTCAGAGCACCCAGCAGGGGGCGGTAATGATCAGAAACCTTTGTTTCCAACCTCCATTCCAACACTGAGAGGAAGTTGAGTCTGAAACTTCCGGTGTAGTGAAACTAGAGCCGCTAGCACAGTTAGCTTGTTGTGTTTTGCTATGCGAGCTGAAGGTTTGAGTCTCTGCAGCAACAATGTCTGCAGTTCAGCATCTGAGAGAGTTTATCAGCGAGCGACTCGCTGCTGCTGCTGGAGAAATATTCTCAGAGTTTGAACAAACCATCGTCCAGTTGGAGGAAGAGGTCCACCGTCAGCGCAGACTGCTGGATATCAGCTGGAAACCACAAATCCACCTCTACAGAATCGGTATGAAACCAGCTAATGGGACTGATGTGTCTTCACTGAGGACAGAGTCTCAGGAAGGTCTGCTGGGATTCATTTAGCTGCTGAAAGTCTTCATTTCTGAAGCGTTAGGACACAACTGAATGAATAATATTTGTGTAAAGTCGATTTTGTCATAAATCTTTTTTTTAAAAGCTAAAATATATTTTCAATCACGTTTTTGATTTAATAAAAATATAGCATGTAATTATTGAAACACTTGATATTTTAGAATCAGATCATCAGGATCATTTTATTGATTTATTTTCAGTTCAGTGTTGAAGCTGTGTCTCTCAGCTTGCTGGCTAACACTGTGGAAAGGAAGAAAGTGAGTTAGTATCAAAGCTTTGTAAACCTTCTCAGTGTCTTTTCTAGGGCCAGAAACCTGTTTAAATGACATTTTAATGAAAGGATCAGATCCAGAATAATAGAACTAGGCTCAGTTCACAACAACATGGAAACAGTTGATCTTGTGTAACTGAGCAGAAACTAAACTAAAGAACAATCTCTGAACCAGGGGTTGCCTTAAAAACAGGATCTTTTTCATTGATCAGTTTTTTAAACAATGAGGGGAAAATCTGAAAGTCATCTGTCATTTTGACAGATTACAATTCACACCCTGACAGCAGCTGATAATCCAAAGTTTCTCCAGAAAGCTACTTAAAAATCAGTAAAGCAAAAAGGACTCCAGGACTTCTGCTGGCAGCTAATAAGACAGAGTCCTGGTTCTGGTCTTAGTTCACTGGTTAATTCCTGACAGGAAGTGTTTTCTCAGAGCTATCAACCAGTTAGCTTAGCTAACTCCACCCAGGGCTACTACTACTAACTGAACTGTGTGTTGTCTGTCTGTTTGTCCAGATCTCCCACAGCATTATGTCTGGAAGGAGGAAGAAGTTGTGGCTAACCAGCAGCTCTGGAACCAGCAGAGGAAGTCCAGTTTGGAGCAGGAAGAAGCAGAACCTCCACAGATGAAAGAGGAACAAGATGAGCCAGAACCTTTGCAGATGATAGAAGATGAAGACTGTGTCAGTCAGGATGAGCAGCATTTGGTACTGAAGCAGGAGACTGATACGTTCATGGTGACTCCTCCTTCTGAACAAAGAGACTGCTGGAAACCAGAAGCAAACTGGGACCAAGGCCTTTCTCAGAACCCTCCTGAAGCTGAAAACCAGGATCAGGAAGGAAGCAAGAATGAAAACTCAGAATCAAGCAGAGACCAAGAACTGAGACCAGATCAAAGATGTCAACAAACCAAGAGTCCCAGAGGAAATGCTGACAATCCCAAACTAAAAAGGCCCCCAGAAACTCCCACAGGTAAGAAACCTTTCTCCTGTTAGACCTGTGTGAGAGTTAAATTTGAAGGGTAACTTTAACTAAACACATTAGAACTCACACAGGAGAGAAGCTGTGTTCTTGTGTAGGAAAAAAGATTATTGATTAAAAAACCTAATTGATTGATAATAATTATTGAAATCTATGAAAAAATGTAAAAATCTGTTCTAAGTGCAGCCCTGGTCATTTGATGCTATTCCTTAATGAACTACTTTTCATAAAGAACACACAATATTTAAACTGAACTGACGGTCGGGTCGACTGAATAATTAAGTGAATTGATCAGGATGAGTCTGACAGCAGAGATAGATAGATAGATAGATAGATAGATAGATAGACAGACAGACAGACAGACAGACAGACAGACAGACAGACAGACAGACAGACAGACAGACAGACAGACAGACAGACAGACAGACAGAGAGAGATACTTGTGTCATAATTATAAAAAATAAAGAATGTTGAATTCTGTTCTGACTAAAAAGATAAGAGTCAGTAAGTTCAGATGAAGGAAAAGTGTTGATGCTCATTAAATGCAGCTGCATGAGGTGAAAGCCTCCCTCCCTCCCAGACTGATAAACATGTTACATGTCGGGTTCTGGGTCCAGGCTTCATGTTCTTCAGGTCATTTCAGGTTCCAGTCATGTTTATCACAAGGAAAGAATCCCATTTATTTACCTTTGTGCTGCAGAGGATCCAGAGAATTCATCCTTCAATGTGGAGCTTTGCTGGGGGCAACACAGCTTGTGTTCCTGCCAGCAGCATCATGATAAAACTAGTTGGTTGTGTTACCAGACTTGGTTTTTATTGATTCTCCTCAAATGCTGCAGACAGCCATTGTTTGCAACATAATTCTGCTGTAGTGCACTACATTAGTTGTTTGTACAACAGTCAGCAGTAAAGATGATGAAGAAGATTGTGCAGATAAATTCAAGTAACCAGGTAGGTACATTTACAGCATGTGCAGGTGGTAAGTGATGACACAACCAATAGAAGAGATCTAAATCATGGTACGCTGATGGGATAACGTGTCCATGTGGGTAATTCTCAACACAATAATTTAAGACTCTGAAGGTGCAGTGTCCTGAAGAGGGGTTGGGGGTGGGCGCAGCTCAGCTGTTTAACAGTCTGATGGCAGTAGGAAAGAGAGAGTTTTTAAATCTTGTGAAAGTAAAACTGAAATACTAATGAAAAGCCTCTTCAGTGAACGTCGCTTCCATAAAATAAATCTCTGCCGCAGTTTGAAGTCTTTTTGAGTGATTTGGTGACGGAGCAGCAGCTGATCAGCTGCTGCTAACTGCTAGCTGTGTTAGCTTAGTTAACAAACTCAGCAGAAGGGTAGCCAAACACATAGATTTTGGAGCTCTTTGCTGCCACTATACGTCTGTTTAAAGCCAAAGTAACCCCAAATAGGCGATGTTGTGTTTTTGACAACAATTTTCTCAATTTTGGGACTTCTGAGTTCTAATTTGGCAATTCCATCCGTGCGTGTTTATCGCTTTGCTCGCAAATATGTCAACATGTCACGTGCGCGTATAAATCGCCCATCATTGATTTCTGGACTGACAATGGACGATTGGGAAAAGGTTACATATAGCCCAACCCTACTTAGTACATTTACTGTGTGTAGGTAAATGAATAAAGTGTGTCCATATAATTATTGTTCAATGATGTATGTCACTTATCATTTTATTTTTCATTCATTTAAATGTTTCTGGTTATCTTTTTTATTACCAAAATAAATTTAACCTTTGATAACAGTACAAATAGAAGGTTTAAACATTTTGGGATTTTTTAAACTTCTTATTTATGCGTCTTGTTGGTCTTAAATTTCATACATAATGGTTTTAAAAGGTCTCGTCTCGTCTCATCTTCTTCCGCTTATCCGGGTCGCGGGGGCAGCATCCCAATTAGGGAGCTCCAGACGGTCCTCTCCCCAGCCACTTCTACCAGCTCCTCCGGCAGGATCCCAAGGCGCTCCAGGGCCAAACAAGAGATATATTTTCTCCAGCGTGTCCTGGGTCGACCCGGGGGCCTCCTGCCGGCAGGACATGCCTGAAACACCTCCCTGGGGAGGCGTCCAGGGGGCATCCTAACAAGATGCCCGAACCACCTCAACTGGCTCCTTTCGACATGGAGGAGCAGCGGTTCTACTCCGAGTCTCTCCCGAATGTCTGAGCTCCTCACCCTATCCCTAAGGCTGAGCCCGGCCACCCTGCGTAGAAAACTAATTTCGGCTGCTTGTATCCGCGATCTTGTTCTTTCGGTCATTACCCAAAGCTCATGACCATAGGTGAGGATTGGGAGGTAGACCGACCGGTAAATCGAGAGCCTTGCTTTCCGGCTCAGCTCCTTCTTCACCACAACAGACCAGTTCATAACTGCAGACGCTGCCCCAATCCGCCTGTCGATCCTCCGCTCCATCCTTCCCTCACTCGTGAACAAGACCTCCTCAAGTGGATGAGTTTAAAAGGTCTTAAATTTAACATACTGAAACCTGCTAGCCAGGTTTCAGTATGTGAGGTAACTTGGTCATCTGAAGGTTGATAATTTTCCTAAACATCTTTAGATCAACTATTTATCTACAGAAGGACTGTTAGAACTTTTGTGAAAAAAGAGTGAATGATGAGAAGACATTCCTTGAGTTTTCCACGATTTATGTAATATTTATTAAAGTTTAGACAAGAAAAATAGAAGTTAACGATCAATCGGAGAATCCTGTTTCCTTCATGGAGTCCACAAGATTCTTCCTTCTCGCTCCCTCCTTCGCCTTTGCTATGTCTAGAAAGGGAGCTGGTCTCCATGGGAATTATCTGTTAGCTAGTGGCAGGCTGTGTTTGAGATTCCACTAGTTGAATTATAAGTGTAAACTTCCAACAGGACCAAACCCACAATCACACCGAAGCAATAGAATGCAATATTACCTGTTTGTCAACCTCTACAAATTTTGAACAAACTTTTTGTTTAGTTTTCTTCAACTAATCAATGTCTGATTTCAAACACTACTGTATTGCTCTGGTCAGAGGACTTCTTCCTGTTTCTAGAGCCTCTCCTTGCTTTGAATGAGGTCACCAGTGGGTGTGGTCCTTACTGTAGATGAATAACTGATAGAACGCCACTTCAAAATGACCAAAATATCTCTTTAAACTACAGTCTTCCTTCTTTCTTGTCTCATTAATGAACATTTTCTTCTTGTCTTTTTTCTGTTTAGATCTTCCACAGCATCGTGTCTGGAAAGAGGAGGATGTTCTGACTGAGCAGCAGCTCTGGAACCAGGAGAGGAACTCCAGTTTGGACCAAAATGATCTAGAACCTGCAGTGATGCAAGAGAACCAGGAAGAAACAGAACCTAAACAAATGGAGGAGGAACAGCAGGAACTTTGTATCAGTCAGGACGAGCAGCAGTTTGCACTGAAGCAGGAGACTGATACCTTTGCAATCACTCCTTCTGAAGGAAGAGACGGCACGGAACCAGAAGCAAACAGGGACCAGCCCCTTTCTCAGAACTCTGCTGAAGCTGACATCCAGAACCAGGAAAGAAGCAGAAATAAAGACAATGAATCAAACAATCATGAAGAACTGAAACACAATAAAAGATGTCAAAAAGCCAAAGGTCACAGAAAAGATGTAGACAGCCTAGAACTTAAAAGTCCCACAGGTCGGAAGCCTTACTTATGTAAGAGCTGTGGGAAAAGTTACAGTCACAAGTGGGGTTTAACTATCCACATGAGAACTCACACAGGTGAAAAACCATTTTCATGTAAGTCCTGTGGAAAATGTTTTATTCATAGGGGCGATTTGACTGTCCACATTAGAACTCACACAGGTGAGAAGCCATATTCATGTAAAATTTGTAGGAAATGTTTCTCTCAAAATAGTCACTTAACTCGTCACATGGCAACTCACACAGGTGAGAAACCTTTCTCATGTAAGACCTGTGGAAAAATGTTTAGTAATAGGGGGGATTTAACTATCCACATAAGAACTCACACAGGCGAGAAGCCATATTCATGTAAAACTTGTAGGAAATGTTTCTCTCTGAGTAGTCGCTTAACTAGTCACATAAGAACTCACACAGGTGAGAAGCCATTCTCATGTAAGACCTGTGGAAAAAGTTTTGGTCAAAGGGGACATTTAATTGTCCACCTTAGAACTCACACAGGTGAGAAGCCATATTTGTGTAAAACCTGTAGGAAATGTTTCTCTCGGAGTGGTAACTTAACTCGTCACATGAGAACTCACACAGGTGAAAAACCTTACCTATGTAAGACCTGTGGGAAACGTTTTAATCATAAAAAGTCTTTAACTTACCACATGACAACTCACACAGGTTAGAAGCCATTTGAATGTTTGATCTGTTGAGAGATTTCATTCCAGGTATTTTTTCTGCTCATAAGAGAATTCACACTTGAGGATTTATTCATTAAAATTCATTTGGTGAATATATTTCTCTTACTAAAGGAACTCAACTAAACACATGAACAAAACAAACGAACAAAACAATATATATGCATATATGCTGTAACATTGTGAGATGTGTTACACTTAATAAAATATCAATAAAGTTTTAAACTTATCTAGTAGAGCTGTGAATCTTTCAACAACTCACGATTCGATTCCGATTCTTGGAGTCACGATTCTATTCTGAATCGATTTTTGATCCTATGCGATTTTTGATTCACGATTGTCGATCCAAAATGATTTGATTCGCTCTTAGTAACAAAGGGTTCCAGTTCCAGGATGAACTACTTTCCACTATAAGTTAGAAAAAGCTATGATATGATGGTTCTATTACAATATGATGATGGTTCTATTACTTTAAAGAAAACCTGATTGCGATTACCTAAAGTCAGCTTTACAAGGAACAATCAAGTGATTTAATATTTCTTTAAAGTTACTTAATAGTAGCTTTGAAAGTGAAGCAGGCAAATACTTTAAAGGGGTGGTTTTATCAGAATCCTTTTTTTCAGGTCTTCATAGTTTCTAATAGGTCCCCCTGAGCCTGTCATGTGGGCCAAACATGAAAACTCTGGTTATTAAGAAAAAACAGAATCTCTGATAAAAGAATCTTAAAAATGCGGGAGAGCATTTCTGCAATTTTTGACGTCACAAGACTCAGCTGCTAGCTTTTGTTTTTGTTGAAAATTCAACATGGTGGAACGCAGACAGTGTTCCCAACTCGGCGATATACTGTACTGTACCTGCCTGCCGCTGGTTACTCTCTGTTTTTTTTCCCTCCCTCTGTGTGTGTGTGTGTGTGTGTGTGTTTAAGCCACAGTCAGTCAGCAGAGCACTGCACCCCCCCCCCCCCCCCCCCCCCCCCTTGTCGGAGGGGAGCACAGCTGACAGACAGCAAGAGGAGAACTGAGGAGGAAATGCTGAGGAAATGAGTTTTAACAGGAAGCAGCTCCCTCAAAGCTAATCTTTAGTAAAGACTAGTACTGTTTGTTACCTGGGTTTTAACTTTTTCACTCTTTCACTTTCCAAAGTATCTCCGGACATTTCGGGGGGCGGAGTATTGACGTTTCGGTCATCCAATCAGAAGCGAGTGCTGTGCATATCATGAATACTAATGAGAATCCTGCTGTTTCAAATTCAGGTGTCAGATGGGAAACTTCTAAAGCTTATACTATAAGCATCAAAGCTTCTTTCTTTATAAAAATTACACAGATCGCATTGAATTACACTAGAGAACAATGCAAAACTATAAAATAACCCAGAAAACCACACTTTTAAGTTTGTGGCAACAAAGTTTAACATTTGATTTCTCAACCAGTAACTCCTTTCTCAGATTAAACCATTGACAGACATGTTTTTATTTACAAAACTATTGTTGGTTTCCTCCCATCAAACCTACAGAACTACATCCTCCAATTAACTACAGGAGGTAGCTGGATGAGGTCACATGACTTGTTCCTGTTGAACCAAGGGTTCATACAAAGTTTGGAAAAAATGTATCCTTCAGATTTTCTGATCCTTATGGATGGAATCAGCTCCAGAAGCATCTGAATCTGAAGGAACTGGTCTCAATGAATGAGTTTAAACAGGCTTTAAACATTTTAGACTCAGATATCTGGATGTAAATGTTCTGATCTCTGGTTTCTGTTATTGACTGCTGCTCTAAACTACTGCTGATCATCTGATTCATTTTCATTTGTATTGCTGATCATCTGAATGTCCATTTGTTTTCTGAGATGTGTGAACTGTTTTATTTATGTATCCTGAGATTGAGCTGCGTCACTTCTGAGAAATAAGACAAAATAATGCAATTTAAACAATTAATAAGTATTTTGACTTAATCATTACTTCTAAGCAACCAAGTCTGGTTAAACTCATCATTAAGAAAAGGATTCATGTATTTGTTAATCATCAAAGTCTGTAAAGTAGAGAGGAGACTTTATTAAATCCAAGTTTATTCTTTCAGAACTGTAGTCTCCTGTAGAAGAGATAAGGTGGAGGAGAGATGGCAAGGTTGTGTCCTGGAGACGGTCTCTGTAAACAAAATGTTATGTTAAAAGCTAGAGGAGTGTTCTATCCGGGAGAAAAGCAATGACTGGTCACAATGTCAGTTGACCTTTGACACACATGACTTTTCAGGCACTGCAATGCATATTATATGTGTGTGTATACACTCACTGGCCACTTTATTGGGTACACCTGTCCAACTGCTCATTAAAGCTGATAGGAGGAGTATTTTTCTATGTATCAAAGTAGGGCTGTGCGATATGACGAAATATTTTGTCTGGACGATAGAAAATGTCTATCGTCAGATAAAAAGCTCTATCGTTTAAGCCACGATAGAAGTTTTACAGCATAATGCACTTTATGGGATGTTCATGAACGCACCGCGCAGCAACGCATAAACAAACATGGAGGCAGACGGTAGTGGACGCGTTTTAGACCAGAGTCAACAACAGGATAACCAGCTAACCCAAACCGAGGAGCTTATACCTAAAAGAGGGACAACTTCTGTCTCATCGATGTGGTTTAAATATAAAAAGACCGACATGGACCAGACAACAGCTGTTTGTAAAGTTCGCCGGCTCCCGGTCCCAACAACGGACTCCGACGCCACTAATATATTTTATCACCTGCACAAAAACCACGTCGAAGAATACAGAGACAGTCAAAGAGTAAAAGCTGCAAAAGCAGCGTTGAGTGTTGGAGTAAGAGCTCAGAATAAACTCCAGACGCTGCTACAGGCTTTTACCTGCAGCACGTCATGTAGCGTCGAGCTGCCAGCTGAGCGGGATGGAAGGAAGGAGGAGGTTACTGCTGCTGTTACCAGGCACTTATACAAAGATATGGCTCTAATCTACACGGTGAAGAAACGTGAGTTTAGTGAGTTACACTCGAACCCAGATATGAAACACCCAGCTGAAAACACATCACTAAAGTCAGGTTACTGATCTATATGATGCATGTCGGGCCACAGTGGAGGAGGAGATTCATAAGGAGGTGTTCTATCGTATGTTTATCGTTATCGGGATATAAAATGAGCTATATCGGGATATGGAATTTTGGCCATATCACCCAGCCCTATATCAAAGTTTTCTAAATGTTTTAAATGATATTTCAGATCTAAACTATGATCTATGGGTTGAGTTCCACAACATCTGTCATTCTAATGAAGACCCTCCTTCCTCCTAGAGACCCCTTAGAATTCTTTCTGACCGGCGAACATTTTCAGCCAATAAAATTCTAATTTATGCATTGTCGGCTGTCAGTCAACGTGCATGCGCTTCGAGCAAATCTGTAGCGGTCGAGGGCGCTCTCGTAAAGGACGCTCTGTGTCTCTCAGTACAGTCTCAGCCATCATGGAGGAGTCAGTCAGAGCTCATTTCTACAAAAAGTTATCAATTCCCCAGATACTGAGGGATTTATTTCTATTCTATTTCTGTTGAGCATTGACACAAGATGCTCTGATGTTTTAATTGATGTAAATATTGTAAAATGTAATTAAGCTTTTATTGTGAAAGGTTGCAAACAGGAAGTAATGGTGTTAACTCGCTGACCAATCAGAGAACAATGAAATTAACTTTGACCTGTTGTGTGACCCAATAAAAGGAGAGCGTTTTGTTGTGGGAGCCGCCGACATACCAACTTACAGTACGTTGTGTTACAGGTCCCAACATCGCTCAATCAAACTTAAATATTGTCTATCGTCTTGTTATTGGTTCGACATCGTTGTGTTCTATCGGGAGTTTACCTGTTGCTGCTACCATCTCTGCTAACAATTTCTAAACATTTCTCGTCACAGAATGGCAAGGCTTGCCAAGGATACACGTTTACTTTGGTGGAGGACTAAGTTTGGACTGAGTGTTTTCTTATTTCCAGTTCCTGCAACAGCTGCTGTTCTCATAAACACAACAGGGACAGAGGGGGCAGCCTCTTACAGTGTGAGAACATGATTTGTGAACTGTGTGTGATTGAATCTTGCAATGTAATCATAGTTTGAGCAGGAGTTAAACAGTTTATGCCTAGCTTACAGACCAAAGTAATACGGCATGTGCACGCGCGCATGTCAAGGTGTTTTGGGAGGAGGAGGAGCTGTTGGTTGGATTCAAAAACTGCTCTCTTGATTAAATAATCCAGAGAGGGGCTTTAATGTCACTACATTCTGTGGGTTGCAAATTCTCCACCATGCTGTTGCTTCAGAGACACCAATCGGTCATCACAGGCAAAAAATGTAAAAAACCAGAATGGAGAACTGAGGATTTGCGTCAAAACTGCAAAAAGCTGAGACTCAAGCTCGGAGAAGTAGCAGAACCTCCTACAGACTTGGAAGTAAGTTTTTTTGAAGAAATCCAGAGAAAATTCTCTTTAGTTGCCCAGCTGCTCAAAAGCAGAGATGTAATGACAGAACAGCTCAAGGACCTTCAGCAGATACAGGACAGAAACAACGTCCTCGATGAAGAGTTGAGACATTGTTCAAGGTTTGACAACTGCAAGGAAAAGTGTGAATAGTCTAAAAGTCAATTCTCACTTGAAGAAACAGAGACTCGTCAATCTGAGGAATTCAATCTGGAACCTGCTTTTCCTCCAGGGACAGAAGCTCCTCAATCTGTGGAAATCCATCTGGAACCCACTTCTTCTGATCTAACCTCTCAATTAATGCATCAGGTCAACAAACTCACAACAAAGCTGCAAAACAATAGTCACTATTTAAATCAGGAAAGAGAGGAGCGGATTGCAGCAGAGACCAAATGCAAAAATAATTTAGAACAAATTGATGAACTTGAAAATAATTTGTTGTGTGAGAGACACCAGACAGCCATCACAGACAAAAAACTGAAAAACCAGGAAAAAAGAAATGAGGATTTGCATTAAAAATGCAAAGAGCTGAAACTCTAGCTCCCAAAAGAACCTAAACCTTCTAAAGAAAATAAGTTTTGTTAAAGAATCTGACCAGGTCAGCACTGATACTGAACTCAAGACCAAGGCCATCTCATTTGAGGAAATCAACACTGAGAGCCCCAAACAGCAACTTCAAGCAGATATCAACGACCACCTTGATTTCAACTCTGCAATAAAAAAGGAGCAAATGGAAAGTTTGGAACCAAACAGAAACCTGCAATGAAATGGAGACATCTGCAGAACCAAGTCTCCAGGAAGCAACCAGTCTTTTATCAGAAGACGACATCAGGCCTGAAGTCAGCCTCCCAGAAACAATCAGAGGGGAAAAAGACAAAATATCTGCATGGAGGCGCTTCAAGAAGTTTATTACTCCAAAGAGTTGTCGTCAGAACAAAAAGTCCCAATCCAGAATGTAAACCGAAAACCTGGGACATCACTTCAAAGACATCACCATCAATTCTACACAACAAACACTATGAATCACACTTAGCACAAGAGGCACGGAGTCAAGACGTTACCACGGAAACGTGACAGAAACCAAGTCTCCAATACCAGCTGGAGAATTTCTGTTGAATTTCAGAGCGGTCCCCTTGTGTGCTTGTGTTGATGCGACCTTGATTGCTTCTGTGTCCAGGATCTACATTGCCTTCCCACCAGGAGTAGAAAATAAATTTAAAAAATGGCAGCACAAAGATTCCCAGAGAGCAGTTCACCTGCTGACTGGACTTTCTGTGTCTCCTTGTGCTGTCAGGGGGATTTCTCCGGGTGCTCCAGTTAACTCCCCCTACCTCAAGATGACCAGTGAGTCTAAACTGGTCCTAGCAGTCAATGTGAGTCTGTGTTCATAGTCAGGTGTGATGTGCAGCGTGATGGAAAAGCAATCCAGTCATTCAACAGAGAAACTAAATCAATAGCATGCAGAAGCATAGAGAATAACATCAAATCAAAAAAATGAAAAAAACATTTAACCCTTTCATGCATAGAGTCCTCAACAGTGGCAGGGGTTTCAGTACAAATTTAGAGCTTTTTTTAGACCATTTGAGACTGTTATGTATGAAATTTTATACCAACAAGACGCATAAATAGGAAGCTAAATAATCCCGATAATAAAATAAATTAATGAAAAATAAAATAAAAAAGTTATAGGTGACATACATCATTAAATAATAACCATATGGACACTCTATTCGTTTAACTACATAAATGTACTAAACTACAACTTTTCTAGAAGTGTGTCAAAGGCTCAGATTGACAAATATCAATGTTAATCAATCTGGGTGATGATACTCAAATAAATTATATTACTAAATATTTTCATTAGAAAAAAGCCGAGGACTTTATTTCCCCCAGCCCCAGGCCACCTCCATCCTAAGCACACAAAAATATTAAATGTTATTTTTTACGCTCTAAGTTAGGGCTGCACAATATTAGAAAAACCTGTGATATGCAACAATAGTGCTTAATATTGTGATGACGATAACACATCCTGCAATAAATAAACAAACCTGTTTGGTTTCTGTCTGTAGTTTAACAGAAACACTTGTTAAACCTACTAATAAACATTTTCAGCATTAACTCTGTATTGTGTAGATAACTTCAACATAGTGTCTCTAATACCGACGTGTTTGAGCCAACACTCTTCTAGTGGATAACTGAGCAGAAATCATTCAGATTCACTCATGTTGTTGCTCATCTCACCTGAGCAGGTTTTCTAACTGTAGCTGTGCATCAACTGGCTGCTGTAGGTTTTACCAGAGCCTTTAAAAGTACTCACATTCACTACTCAAGTAGAAGTATAGATACTAGGTTTTAACTACTTAAACTACTTAAAGTATAAAATTAGAAATACTGTAAGAGAAAAAAAATGCCATTAATGACATAAGTTTAGGACACAGGGTCCACAGTGCACTTTATACTTTAGCCCTTGTTAATTGAATTATTTTACTCAGTTTGATTTTTTTAATTCACAGGAAAATGTTTTTATTTATATTAAATGTACCACCTCAGCAGTTTTTAAATGTCAACAATGTTGGTTTGAAATGACTATCTTGTAACTAATCTAACCCTCCTGTCTTTGTTTTGCAAATATACCAATTCCTTTTGAACACTCACACAAATTTATTCACAAAAGCCATTAACTTATCTGTGGGAGCCCAAAGTGTAACATAAAAACGTTTCCAGTTGACACCAAGTACCTCTTTCTCCATGGTCTCGCCGAACTCCTCCCACGCTCGAGATTTTGCCTCGGAAACTGCCACTGCTGCACCCCGCTTGGCCCTACGATACCCATCAGCTGCCTCTGGAGACCCACAGACTAGCCACGCCTTGTAGGCCTCCTTCTTCAGCCTGACGGCTCCCCTAACCTCTGGTGTCCACCAGCGAGTACGGGGGTTACCGCCACGATTGGCACCGGCTACCTTGCGACCACAGCTAGCAACAGCCGCCTCAACAATCGCAGAGCGGAACAAGGCCCATTCGGACTCAATGTCCCCCACTGCTCTCGGGACGTGGTCGAAGCTCTGCCGGAGGTGGGAGTTGAAGACCATCTTGACAGGCTCTTCTGCCAGGCGTTCCCAGCAGACCCTCACTATACGTTTGGGTCTACCAGGTCTGCGTAGCATCTTCCCCTGCCATCTGATCCAACTCACCACCAGGTGGTGATCAGTTGACAGCTCCGCTCCTCTCTTCACTCGAGTGTCCAAAACATATGGTCTCAGGTCAGATGATACAAAGTCAATCATCGACCTGTAACCTAGGCTTCCCTGGTACCAGGTGTACCGGTGTGCATCCTTATGTTCGAACATGGTGTTCGTTATGGCCAAACTGCGACTTGCACAGAAGTCCAAAAACAGAACACCACTCGAGTTCAGATTGGGCGGGCCGTTCCTCCCAATCACGCCCCTCCAGGTCACGCTGTCATTGCCCACGTGAGCGTTGAAGTCTCCCAGCAGGACTATGGAGTCCCCAGTAGGAGCGCTATCCAGCACTCGTCCCAGGGACTCCAAAAAGGGTGGGTACTCTGAGCTGCTATTTGGTGCATAAGCACAAACAACAGTCAGGACCCGTTTCCCAACCCGAAGGCGCAGGGAAGCTGCCCTTTCGTCCCCCGGAGAAAACCCAAACATACAGGCAGAGAGTCTTGGGGCTAACAGAAAGCCCACCCCAGCCCTCCGCCTCTCATCCGGAGCAACTCCAGCATAGAAGAGAGTCCAACCCCTCTCAAGGACTCGGGTTCCAGAGCCAACGCTATGTGTCGAGGTGAGCCCGACTATATCTAGCCGGTATCGCTCAGCCTCTTCCACAAGCTCCAGCTCCTTCCCCGCCAGAGAGGTAACGTTCCATGTCCCAATAGCCAGTTTTTGTGTCCGGGGATTGGACCGCCAAAGCTCCCGCCTTGGTCTGCCATCCGATCCACATTGCACCAGACCCTTCATGTTCCTCCTGCAGGTGGTGGGCCCACAGGTGGATAAGCCCATGTATCCAGTTCGGGCTGGGCCCGGCCGGGCCCCATGGGCGAAAGCCCGGCCACCAGGCGCTCGCTCACGGGCCCTAACCCCAGGCCTGGCTCCAGGGTGGGACCCCGGTAACCCTCCGGGCCGGGTACACTGGCTCGATGATTGTACTTGCATGAAGAGTCTTTTGAACCGCACTTTGTCTCACCCCTCACCTAGGACCAATTTGCCATGGGTGACCCTACCAGGGGCACAAGTGCCCCAGACAACATAGCTCCTAGGATCATTAGGGCACTCAAACTCCTCCACCACGATAAGGTGACGGTTCACGGAGGAGTGATGGGGACGGGGAGCTGCTGACATCAACTGGGGCTATAGTCGGGCGGTGGAAGGAATACTTTGAGGAGCTCCTCAATCCCACCGACACGCATTCCTATAAGGAACCAGAGCTGGGAGAACTGGGGATGGACTGTCCTATCTCTGGGGCAGAAGTCGCTGAGGTAGTCAAAAAACTACGCAGTGGCGGAGCCCCGGGGGTGGATGAGATCNCACTTAGCACAAGAGGCACGGAGTCAAGACGTTACCACGGAAACGTGACAGAAACCAAGTCTCCAATACCAGCTGGAGAATTTCTGTTGAATTTCAGAGCGGTCCCCTTGTGTGCTTGTGTTGATGCGACCTTGATTGCTTCTGTGTCCAGGATCTACATTGCCTTCCCACCAGGAGTAGAAAATAAATTTAAAAAATGGCAGCACAAAGATTCCCAGAGAGCAGTTCACCTGCTGACTGGACTTTCTGTGTCTCCTTGTGCTGTCAGGGGGATTTCTCCGGGTGCTCCAGTTAACTCCCCCTACCTCAAGATGACCAGTGAGTCTAAACTGGTCCTAGCAGTCAATGTGAGTCTGTGTTCATAGTCAGGTGTGATGTGCAGCGTGATGGAAAAGCAATCCAGTCATTCAACAGAGAAACTAAATCAATAGCATGCAGAAGCATAGAGAATAACATCAAATCAAAAAAATGAAAAAAACATTTAACCCTTTCATGCATAGAGTCCTCAACAGTGGCAGGGGTTTCAGTACAAATTTAGAGCTTTTTTTAGACCATTTGAGACTGTTATGTATGAAATTTTATACCAACAAGACGCATAAATAGGAAGCTAAATAATCCCGATAATAAAATAAATTAATGAAAAATAAAATAAAAAAGTTATAGGTGACATACATCATTAAATAATAACCATATGGACACTCTATTCGTTTAACTACATAAATGTACTAAACTACAACTTTTCTAGAAGTGTGTCAAAGGCTCAGATTGACAAATATCAATGTTAATCAATCTGGGTGATGATACTCAAATAAATTATATTACTAAATATTTTCATTAGAAAAAAGCCGAGGACTTTATTTCCCCCAGCCCCAGGCCACCTCCATCCTAAGCACACAAAAATATTAAATGTTATTTTTTACGCTCTAAGTTAGGGCTGCACAATATTAGAAAAACCTGTGATATGCAACAATAGTGCTTAATATTGTGATGACGATAACACATCCTGCAATAAATAAACAAACCTGTTTGGTTTCTGTCTGTAGTTTAACAGAAACACTTGTTAAACCTACTAATAAACATTTTCAGCATTAACTCTGTATTGTGTAGATAACTTCAACATAGTGTCTCTAATACCGACGTGTTTGAGCCAACACTCTTCTAGTGGATAACTGAGCAGAAATCATTCAGATTCACTCATGTTGTTGCTCATCTCACCTGAGCAGGTTTTCTAACTGTAGCTGTGCATCAACTGGCTGCTGTAGGTTTTACCAGAGCCTTTAAAAGTACTCACATTCACTACTCAAGTAGAAGTATAGATACTAGGTTTTAACTACTTAAACTACTTAAAGTATAAAATTAGAAATACTGTAAGAGAAAAAAAATGCCATTAATGACATAAGTTTAGGACACAGGGTCCACAGTGCACTTTATACTTTAGCCCTTGTTAATTGAATTATTTTACTCAGTTTGATTTTTTTAATTCACAGGAAAATGTTTTTATTTATATTAAATGTACCACCTCAGCAGTTTTTAAATGTCAACAATGTTGGTTTGAAATGACTATCTTGTAACTAATCTAACCCTCCTGTCTTTGTTTTGCAAATATACCAATTCCTTTTGAACACTCACACAAATTTATTCACAAAAGCCATTAACTTATCTGTGGGAGCCCAAAGTGTAACATAAAAACGTTTCCAGTTGACACCAAGTACCTCTTTCTCCATGGTCTCGCCGAACTCCTCCCACGCTCGAGATTTTGCCTCGGAAACTGCCACTGCTGCACCCCGCTTGGCCCTACGATACCCATCAGCTGCCTCTGGAGACCCACAGACTAGCCACGCCTTGTAGGCCTCCTTCTTCAGCCTGACGGCTCCCCTAACCTCTGGTGTCCACCAGCGAGTACGGGGGTTACCGCCACGATTGGCACCGGCTACCTTGCGACCACAGCTAGCAACAGCCGCCTCAACAATCGCAGAGCGGAACAAGGCCCATTCGGACTCAATGTCCCCCACTGCTCTCGGGACGTGGTCGAAGCTCTGCCGGAGGTGGGAGTTGAAGACCATCTTGACAGGCTCTTCTGCCAGGCGTTCCCAGCAGACCCTCACTATACGTTTGGGTCTACCAGGTCTGCGTAGCATCTTCCCCTGCCATCTGATCCAACTCACCACCAGGTGGTGATCAGTTGACAGCTCCGCTCCTCTCTTCACTCGAGTGTCCAAAACATATGGTCTCAGGTCAGATGATACAAAGTCAATCATCGACCTGTAACCTAGGCTTCCCTGGTACCAGGTGTACCGGTGTGCATCCTTATGTTCGAACATGGTGTTCGTTATGGCCAAACTGCGACTTGCACAGAAGTCCAAAAACAGAACACCACTCGAGTTCAGATTGGGCGGGCCGTTCCTCCCAATCACGCCCCTCCAGGTCACGCTGTCATTGCCCACGTGAGCGTTGAAGTCTCCCAGCAGGACTATGGAGTCCCCAGTAGGAGCGCTATCCAGCACTCGTCCCAGGGACTCCAAAAAGGGTGGGTACTCTGAGCTGCTATTTGGTGCATAAGCACAAACAACAGTCAGGACCCGTTTCCCAACCCGAAGGCGCAGGGAAGCTGCCCTTTCGTCCCCCGGAGAAAACCCAAACATACAGGCAGAGAGTCTTGGGGCTAACAGAAAGCCCACCCCAGCCCTCCGCCTCTCATCCGGAGCAACTCCAGCATAGAAGAGAGTCCAACCCCTCTCAAGGACTCGGGTTCCAGAGCCAACGCTATGTGTCGAGGTGAGCCCGACTATATCTAGCCGGTATCGCTCAGCCTCTTCCACAAGCTCCAGCTCCTTCCCCGCCAGAGAGGTAACGTTCCATGTCCCAATAGCCAGTTTTTGTGTCCGGGGATTGGACCGCCAAAGCTCCCGCCTTGGTCTGCCATCCGATCCACATTGCACCAGACCCTTCATGTTCCTCCTGCAGGTGGTGGGCCCACAGGTGGATAAGCCCATGTATCCAGTTCGGGCTGGGCCCGGCCGGGCCCCATGGGCGAAAGCCCGGCCACCAGGCGCTCGCTCACGGGCCCTAACCCCAGGCCTGGCTCCAGGGTGGGACCCCGGTAACCCTCCGGGCCGGGTACACTGGCTCGATGATTGTACTTGCATGAAGAGTCTTTTGAACCGCACTTTGTCTCACCCCTCACCTAGGACCAATTTGCCATGGGTGACCCTACCAGGGGCACAAGTGCCCCAGACAACATAGCTCCTAGGATCATTAGGGCACTCAAACTCCTCCACCACGATAAGGTGACGGTTCACGGAGGAGTGATGGGGACGGGGAGCTGCTGACATCAACTGGGGCTATAGTCGGGCGGTGGAAGGAATACTTTGAGGAGCTCCTCAATCCCACCGACACGCATTCCTATAAGGAACCAGAGCTGGGAGAACTGGGGATGGACTGTCCTATCTCTGGGGNNTATGTTTTGGACACTCGAGTGAAGAGAGGAGCGGAGCTGTCAACTGATCACCACCTGGTGGTGAGTTGGATCAGATGGCAGGGGAAGATGCTACGCAGACCTGGTAGACCCAAACGTATAGTGAGGGTCTGCTGGGAACGCCTGGCAGAAGAGCCTGTCAAGATGGTCTTCAACTCCCACCTCCGGCAGAGCTTCGACCACGTCCCGAGAGCAGTGGGGGACATTGAGTCCGAATGGGCCTTGTTCCGCTCTGCGATTGTTGAGGCGGCTGTTGCTAGCTGTGGTCGCAAGGTAGCCGGTGCCAATCGTGGCGGTAACCCCCGTACTCGCTGGTGGACACCAGAGGTTAGGGGAGCCGTCAGGCTGAAGAAGGAGGCCTACAAGGCGTGGCTAGTCTGTGGGTCTCCAGAGGCAGCTGATGGGTATCGGAGGGCCAAGCGGGGTGCAGCAGTGGCAGTTTCCGAGGCAAAATCTCGAGCGTGGGAGGAGTTCAGCGAGACCATGGAGAAAGACTATCGGTCGGCTCCAAAGAGGTTCTGGCAAACCATCCGACGCCTCAGGGGAGGAAGGCGGCAACTCGCTCACACTGTTTACAGNCATTGCACCAGACCCTTCATGTTCCTCCTGCAGGTGGTGGGCCCACAGGTGGATAAGCCCATGTATCCAGTTCGGGCTGGGCCCGGCCGGGCCCCATGGGCGAAAGCCCGGCCACCAGGCGCTCGCTCACGGGCCCTAACCCCAGGCCTGGCTCCAGGGTGGGACCCCGGTAACCCTCCGGGCCGGGTACACTGGCTCGATGATTGTACTTGCATGAAGAGTCTTTTGAACCGCACTTTGTCTCACCCCTCACCTAGGACCAATTTGCCATGGGTGACCCTACCAGGGGCACAAGTGCCCCAGACAACATAGCTCCTAGGATCATTAGGGCACTCAAACTCCTCCACCACGATAAGGTGACGGTTCACGGAGGAGTGATGGGGACGGGGAGCTGCTGACATCAACTGGGGCTATAGTCGGGCGGTGGAAGGAATACTTTGAGGAGCTCCTCAATCCCACCGACACGCATTCCTATAAGGAACCAGAGCTGGGAGAACTGGGGATGGACTGTCCTATCTCTGGGGCAGAAGTCGCTGAGGTAGTCAAAAAACTACGCAGTGGCGGAGCCCCGGGGGTGGATGAGATCCGACCTGGGTATCTGAAAGCTATGGATGTTGTAGGACTGTCGTGGTTGACACGTCTCTGCAACATTGCGTGGTCATCGGGGGCAGTCCCTGTTGAGTGGCAGACCGGGGTGGTGGTTCCCATTTTTAAGAAAGGGGACCAGAGGGTGTGTTCCAACTATAGGGGGATCACACTCCTCAGCTCCCTGGGAAGGTCTACTCCAGGGTACTGGAGAGGAGGGTCCGGTCGATAGTTGAACCTCAGATAGAAGAGGAGCAATGTGGTTTTCGTCCTGGTTGTGGAACTGTGGACCAGCTCTTTACCCTCGCTAGGGTGATGGAGGGGTCATGGGAGTTTGCCCAACCAATCCACATGTGTTTTGTGGATTTGGAGAAGGCTTATGACCGTGTCCCCAGGGACACCCTGTGGGGGGCGCTCCAGGAGTACGGGGTGGATGGTCTTTTGTTAAGGGCCATTCAGTCCCTGTACCAGAGGAGTGTGAGTCTGGTCCGCATAGCCGGCAGTAAGTCGGAACTGTTCCCAGTGAGGGTTGGACTCCGCCAGGGCTGCCCTTTGTCACCGGTCCTGTTCATAACCTTTATGGACAGGATTTCTAGGCGCAGCCGTGGTGTGGAGGGTGTTGAGTTTGGTGACAGGAGAATCTCGTCTCTGCCTTTTGCAGATGATGTGGTCCTCCTAGCTTCATCAGGCTCTGACCTACAGTTCTTGCTGGGGAGGTTCGCAGCCGAGTGTGAAGCGGCTGGGATGAGGATCAGCACCTCCAAGTCTGAGGCCATGGTTCTCGGTCGGAAAAGGGTGGCTTGCCAACTCCAGGTCGGGAGAGAGAGATCCTGCCTCAAGTGGAGGAGTTCAAGTATCTCGGGGTCTTGTTCACGAGTGAGGGAAGGAGGGAGCGGGAGATCGACAGGCGGATTGGGGCAGCGTCTGCAGTGATGCGGACGCTGAACCGGTCTGTTGTGGTGAAGAAGGAGCTGAGCCGGAAAGCAAGGCTCTCGATTTACCGGTCGATCTACCTCCCAATCCTCACCTATGGTCATGAGCTTTGGGTAATGACCGAAAGAACGAGATCGCGGATACAAGCGGCCGAAATGAGTTTTCTCCGCAGGGTGGCCGGGCTCAGCCTTAGGGATAGGGTGAGGAGCTCGGACATTCGGGAGAGACTCGGAGTAGAACCGCTGCTCCTCCATGTCGAAAGGAGCCAGTTGAGATGGTTCGGGCATCTTGTTAGGATGCCCCCTGGACGCCTCCCCAGGGAGGTGTTTCAGGCATGTCCTGCCAGCAGGAGGCCCCCGGGTCGACCCAGGACACGCTGGAGAAAATATATCTCTGGTTTGGCCCTGGAGCGCCTTGGGATCCTGCCGGAGGAGCTGGTAGAAGTGGCTGGGGAGAAGACTGTCTGGAACTCCCTAATTGGGATGCTGCCCCCACGACCCGGACCCGGATAAGCGGAAGAAGACGAGACGAGACGACCAAGTACCTCTTGTTCTTTGGGGGGGGGGGATCTGGTCAGGCAGGATCTGGTTTTAGAGTTTTTTCAATGCCTAGAAATTCAAAAGCCTTAAGCCATTAGTTTGAGTATAAATGTAAATGTGCCAGTGTGTACGTGTAATTAGTGTGTTTGCAAAACAAAGGTAGGGTCAGCAGCACACACCTAAAAGGTATGACTGAGTCGAGTGAGAACGGTTCTCCCCCGCGGCTCTACGGGGAACGAGTTACAAAGACAGAAGTCGTGTCCGTTAAACGAGACGCGAACGAGCGCTCACTCGGCACGTGCGCGCGCACACACACACACGTGTGGGTGGCGTCATTGTCGAGCCATGCCACGTTGAAAACGCACTTTCCCATCTTTTAACGACAAGCAGTCAACATATCCAACAAGGATTATTTTATCCGCGAACAACACGCTAGCTACACTTGCCGTCTGGCGAGCTGAGTTCTTCGAGTGATTCGCGTTACCACAAATGGCTTCCGGATATTAGAAAGTTAAAAAAAAAAACCTTCAGAATACGGAGTTTTACTTTACTTAGTTTTACTTACGTATCTGACCAACAATTGTCGGGAATAAAATTTTAGACTTGACCTAAATAAATTTTAGACATTGGACGACAATTTGGGCGTTTTTTAGACGTTTTTTAGGCCTAAAATTTAACATTTGAAATTTTAGACATTTTTTCGTCTTTTTAGTCCTCCGCGGGAACCCTGAGGCTATTCAAAAGCTCTTCTTGTATATATGCATGGGTGTTACGACCTCCCGATCATCTAGGAGTGGAAAAGAAGGCCAACACAAAACAGTGAGGTTCAAAGCAAAATAGACAGAATAAGACAGGAGGAGGAACTGTTTAAACAAATAACCAACAGGAATAAATAACTTAACCCTTGGAGGTCCCTCTAATAAATGCCACACAAAGGTCCCTAATGCATAAAAAATGCGCCAACAAAACTTCATATAAAATTATAATTAGATTATTACAAAAGTGTTTATATTTTTACATGAATTTCATCCTTAGCTTCAGTGCTCACAAGACAAAATAAAATATTTTTAATTTTTTTACATTTAGCCTCTTTAATGACAGATTATAATAAAAAATCTGCATGGAGAAAAAAACAAAACAAAAAAACTGTAAAAATGAAATAATTTTGTGTGTGCTATGTCCAGAGGACTGGTTATGGAGGTGAATTATCAGGGCTCTGGAGTGTCACAAATAAGCATAAAAATGTTTTTTGTTTACTTTGTATTTTTTATGTAGCATCAGATTTTCATAAAAAATCACACATTGGTCCTTAAGAGCAAAAAATGTGCAATGAAAACTTGATTTAGAAATATAATTATAATATTTTTAAAAGTTTGTATATTTTTATATCA
This sequence comes from Callopanchax toddi, assembly GCA_006937965.1. Taxonomy (NCBI): domain Eukaryota; kingdom Metazoa; phylum Chordata; class Actinopteri; order Cyprinodontiformes; family Nothobranchiidae; genus Callopanchax; species Callopanchax toddi. The sequence continues at coordinate 9,984 of SSNR01000060.1, read as the reverse complement.
ATTTCATCCTTAGCTTCAGTGCTCACAAGACCAAAAACTTTTTTTTTTAAGTTTTTTTTACATTTAGCCCCTTTAATGACAGGTTATAATAAAAAAATCTGCATGAAGGAAAAAAAACTGTAAAAATGAAATAATTTTTTGTGTGTATTATGTCCAGAGGACTGGTTATGGGGGTGAATTATCAGGGCTCTGTAGTGTCACAAATGAGCATAAAAATGATTTTTGTTTACTTCGTATTTTTTATGTAGCATCAGATTTTCAGAAAAAAACCACACAATGGTCCCTAAGGGCAAAATATGCACAATGAAAAACAGTCATTTGAACTATTTATTGAAACAACAAATGACAGATGTGTCAGTGAAACAGACACAAGGTTGAGTTGTCCCTGCAAACAAATCAAGTGTCCCCTGAAAAAGGCGACCCCCCCCGTGAGTCTTGCTCCGTAGGCCAGGTGAAACCACTCAGACGGCGGGCATGGTCGTCTCGTCTGCCGCCTGGATGGGACCCAGAGCTCCAGTTGGCTACAACCTGCACAACTTCCAGAAACCGCACCTTTTAACCCAAACAAGGTTTACCGACAGCTAAGACCAGCGCATTGAAGGCAGAGGACGGAGGATATTACTAGGGGTGCAACGGATCAGAAAGCTCACGGATCGGATCGGTTCACGGCTTTGAGTCATGGTTCGGATCAATTTTCGGATCAGCAAAATGAAAAAGAAAAGACAGAAAACTTTGCTCTCTCATTATTTTCTAAAACACTGAGCAACTTTTTTATGCTCAATCCTCATAAATACAAACGGCATTCAACTCAAGATGTCAATCTGATGCTTCAATAAAGTTTTGAATCATATTAAAACAAATTAATGGGGGAGATAGACTCATATGCGCACCTCAGGGGTCACAGACCTGCTTCTGTCAAACTAGCGGTCACAGCTGGGGAGGGGGAGGGGGCGGACGGGCGTGACGCACGAGGCGCTGCTTTGTGGCTCCTGACTGAACTCTGGTTATATAACGTTTATTAGCTCGTATAAAAGCCCAACATAACGCTATCTTAGACAGAAATAGGTTAATCTAGTTTGTCTATCAGAAAGATTCCAGCTGACAGAGAGAGAGACGGAGGAATCAGAGGCAGCGCACGCGCGCAGCAGAGACTGGATATTGATCAGCGATCCTTCGTTCTGGTGTACTAAAACGGCTGAAGCCAACAGAGTTAACCTCTATACGTGATGCAAAATGAACACCTTTCTCAGAGGGGAATTATCTGGAGATTCAGAGCGCGTGAGCACAGAACGTCGGGGATTATTTAGCGACGCATGCGCTCTACATGAACCGCGAACCACGTGCGTTCCGAACCGTAGAGGGTGATCCGTACGAACCACGGATCGATGATGATCCGTTGCACCCCTAGATATTACTGATCAACACGGTTGTTCTTAGCTCCAGGCAGGATATACCAGAGTTTCTGACCAGCAACAGAGCTTCGAACACGGACTGAGCTTCAAGACACACCGGTGGCTGCATGGAGCTGATGAACAAAGTCGGACTCCGGGTCTTAACGTAACTCTCCATTCACTTGTAGTGTTTTTTGATCATATCCCATGTTTGTGTGGTGAATTATGACGTCTACGGTTTCTAAAAAAAAAAAGTCCTGGATTTTTTTTTTGGTCTACCAGAGCAACGTGCTTCTCATGACCGGAAAATACGGCTTTGACCCGGTATAAGAAACCAGGTGACGTCGCCATGGAATTTCCATCAGAAATTATTCTGATTTTGAATTTTTTTTTCAATTTTCATCTTTTCATCCGAATCATCTTTCTTCAACACCTATAAACTGGATTATGCGCTCTAAAAACCCGTTGGAACCTCATAGCGTCACCATCTGACAACAGGGCTTTTATAACTAGAGGAAGCTGGAGATTTCTGGACTGGACCTGTTCAGACCACCTCCAGGATTGTGCTGAGGTGAGTCGACATGACGTGTTTGAGGTAGAATTACGAATTGAGTTGAGGTATAAAATACCTTCTCCATACCATTTTTGGTCAGAGCTGAGAGGATTGTACTCTGACTTCGGTTTAGACTTGAATCTCAACCTCCAGTTCTAATAAGGAAAACACTTCGAGCAAGATGGCTACTTACACAGTATACTTATTAGGTAATGGAATGCTAACTTAAACAGTTGAGGCTCAGCTTCACGTTCTGTATATAACAGAGGGGCTTCCTCTGAAGGGTGCGCACTTTTTTCTTTGACAGCCTCAGATTCACTGAGCTGTACAGGATGCATTCTGATAATAAAAATCTTTTTGTTCAACTAAAGTCCGTTTCAGCAGAGTCCTTATACTACAGAGCATGCATGATCAGACCTGGTTATGAAGAATACACTTCAGAGTGAAGTATATAAACTTTTTCAGCAAGGACACATGTGTACACAAATTCAGTGTTGAGGACATTTTTTTCTGAAAATATTAGTATCTTTTGAAGTTCAGCTGCTGCTTTGATCATTGTTTTTTCATGAGCTATGAGCATGCATATTTTACATACTGGATCATATTACAATATGCAAAAAGAAATATGTCAGTAACCTTTAACATTTTGCAGCAATTTTTATATTTATTCAGCTATGGTGAAGTTTTGATGAAAATTATAGCGTTTTACAGTAGTATAATTTGTCAATCATAAATCCCCCACCCACCCACCCCCACAGCCACTCAGAAACAGAGACTGAATATTTGTGAAGTGCTTTGAGTAATAAATGCATGTACTCGTGCACAATCACAAAAACAAAACACATATGAAATCTGTGTTTTCAACTTTGCCCTGAAAACTGCCTTTCAATATTGACTGATTTTTGGATGGAAAACTTTAGAATCATATGTGATAAAGTAATTGAAACCACACAGCCACACTAGTGTATGACATCTCTGAAAAACACTCAAACCATTTTTGTTCAAAATATGTATTGCATTGAGAACCCAGGGCCACAAAATCTGAATAATGTAAAACGATTTAAGTTCCTGTTGAATCACCGCACTGGCATTTATAGAGAAATGACGCCATCTAGTGGAAAACAGTAAAAACTACAATTTACCTTTGTGATGACTGGGAAAACACAGGCAAAGTAAAAAAAATATATATTTATGGTGATATTTTGGCTTGTTAGAAAAATGTCATTTGAATGAGAGTCAATGGGGCAAAAATTGCATCAAGGAGCCTGGATGTTACTGTCTTACTTGTGCAGTGTTTTAAAAGGAGTAAGAGAAAATTTCCTTGTATTTTGGGAAACCTGCCCAGAAATGCACATCTTACAAAAAAATCATTAGAATTGCATTAGCACAGCAAAAGTTATTCAAAAAATACAGCTGCCTGCGCAAAAAAAGCTCCCAGGGAACACCAAGGGTTAAAAACAACTCGTCTGTAGTTGAATAAGTTAAAACCAAAACAATAAATACTAAGATATATAAATACTGTACAATAAAAGTCTGGAGAGGTTAAAAGAAATTAGGCAGTAAGACCAAGCTAAAAGTGGAATCCCACACCAAAATCACTTAGTTAAAACTCTTTAAACTGCTATAAGCTCTCAGCTCCGATCACACACACCCAGAACGACTGCCTGCAGAGGCTTTTTGTCATGGTTTTGTTGATTCGTTTGACCCACATGCAATTGAACACTCTCAGGAGACTTGGTAAATTTGAACAACTTTATTTGAGAGGGGTGACCAGGAATCCAGGAACTGGAGGCAAGAGCAGAAGGTGGTTCTGGAAGGAGGAGGACAGGTGAGTGAAGGAAATCTGGTAATCAATCCTTGAATAGACTTTTGCTTACTGATAGATGAATGAGCAGAGCTTTGGATATTGATGGTTAGGCAGGTTACTGGTGGAGGGCGGAGCAGGTTACACACAGTGAAGGTTTGACTGGTGGGTTGATGAGACAGCTTGGGGAATGGTGAAGTGTGCAGAGGTAGACAACTAGAACAGTGAGGAGAAAAACTACAGGCCCTGACTCCTGACACTTTTATGCAGTCCTTGTTTGCAGATTGGACCCAGCTGCGCAGTTCTCCGGCGTACTTCTCTCTGGAGCGCTGCTGGCTGGAGCGAGTGAAGAGAGCTGTCCAAGGTGCTGGACCTTAAAAGAAAAAGGAGGAAACATGACTCCTTTTGGGACCGAACTAACTTCCAGTCGGCAAGGTCGGATTCCGCGCGAGCGTAGAGACCGGGTGGCCGAGAGCCATGGCCAAGGGTCGGTCACTGCGTGAGCTAGGTGGCTAACTTAACCTAGACTTTATGCAGGCAGGAAGTGAGTGTATTAGCACAAAATCCCTGTAAGGTGAGGAGGTGGCCCATAGCCCAAGCCTGACTCTTGACCTCCTGGAGTGCACCTGAGAGGATGGCGTGAGCCATCAACACCAACCTCTTGTGGCTGCTGCATCAGCCATTCACCTCAAGAGGGCGCCCTATAAAAAGGGTGAGGTTTGTTTACTCAGCCTCCCAGCCCTCTTTGCTGCCATCACTTCCGGGTGAGGTTGCCGGTTGTGGTGGCTGTGTTTGGAGCCCCCTGCGTAAACTGTAAGTGCCTCTGTCCTCCTGCATAAGCAGCCTGGGAGTTGTTGTTTTTTTGTTCATTATAATGTTTACTTTCTAGTGTTGGCTGGGCTCCGCACTGTAACACGGGAACCAAACAGTGTTTTGTTTGTGTGTGTGTGAGCGTCACTGGGACGCTAGGTATGTACCCTGCCTCCCTCCTCATCATCCAGTCTTCATATTTATTGTGTAGCCCATTTGGCTGATTTTTGTCTGTCCTTCGCAGGAGGCTGCTGTTCTGTTTCCCTGTTGTTTTTATAGAAAGAACATAGCTCCGTGTCAGCCGTGGAGCCAACGACCGGCGGTGAGTGGAGGACGGCTGGACGCCTGGTGGGTGTGGCAGCCTTTGATCCGGTGGACCTGCAGCGTCAGAGTCGCGGACCAGACTCCCCAGCTGGACTCGGTCCTCATGAGACTACAACCAGGCGCTCCAGGGACCATTTACCCTCCTCCACACCAGGAGAGGAGCATTCTTCTGTTTCATTTTAGTTTGACAGCCTGTTGTGGCTTGAAGAGCAACAGGCTGTCTATATTTTAAATTTCTTTTAATTCAGTTTCTTGTTTTTAACATTTTGTTTTCTTTTTCCTATAGGCTGAGAGCTGCCTGTGCTGACCATAGGCCTTGGTGGTGGGAGTTCTTCACGTGTGTCTGTGACCTTCACTCTACACATCCTGGATGCTCGTCACTGTGTGTCGGGTGCGTTTAGTTTGTGGTTTATTTGGCCTATGTGACCTTGGGTAAGCCTCAGCCTATTTGCTTTTATATTTATAGTATCTTTATAGTATCTTTTTAACTCAATAAAGCATGTTCAAATCTTGATTCCACGTCTCCTGCCTATCTTGTAGAGTGGACCTGGCGTGTCCTTTTTTAAAAGAGTTCCTGGGGTGAAATTCCCCAGATGGCGTTGCCTTTTAATAAAGTTTTTAACCCGCCGTACACTCCGTTTCTCAACACAAATAAAACACCAAACAGGACACAACCCAAAAGGATTGAACCTCTTAATCCTATAGGGGATCTCATTCAAAATAGACAGAACAAGCTGTCACTAAACCTAAACTTTACTAACTAACTTGCACAAGACTCAACCAGCCAACCTTCCAGTGGAGGTGGACAGTAATAGTGTAATTAATGAAAAATAAAATAAAAGTTATAGGTGACATACATCATTAAATAATAACCATATGGACACTCTTTATTCATTTAACTACATAAATGTACTAAATTACAACTTTTCTAGAAGCGTGTCAAAGGCTCAAATTGAAAAAAAAATCAATGTTAATCAATCTGGGTGATAATGAAACTCAAATAAATTATATTTCTAAATATTTTCATTAGAAAAAAGCCCCAGCCACCCCCAGCCCCAGGCCACCTCCATCCTAAGTACACAAAACAATTTAAATGTTATTTTTTATGCTCTAAGTGAGGGGAGCACGATATTAGAAAAACCTGCAATATGCAACAATAGTGCTTAATTTTGTGATGACGATAACACATCTTGCAAAAAATAAACAAACCTGTTTGCTGTGTTTGTAGTTTACATAAATACTTGTTAAACCTACTCTAATGAACATTTCCTAGCATTAACTCTGTGCATTGTGTAAATAACTTAAACATAGTGTCTCTAATACTGACTGAGCTTGAGCCAACAGTCATCTAGTGGCTAACCACCATCATTCAGATTCACTCATGTTGCTCATCTCACCTATCACTTTAGCAGGTTTTCTAACTGTGGCTGCGCACCAACTGGCTGATGTACGTTTTACTGATGGTGCGTTCAAGCGGAGTAGTGGCAGGAGTACACATGCGTTCAAAAAATGAGGACATAGTACATAAACTGTGAGATGACTGACTGCGAAAACGCAGAGTCGAGTCATTGCTGTTAGATGAATAAACTGATCTCCCCCGCGGCTCTACGGGGAACGAGTTACAAGGAAAGAAATCGTGCTAGTGCTAACTTTCAACTGGCCTATATTTCAACTGACTATAATGGCCCTTCAACGACTGCTTGATGATCACATGAATATCAATCATCTTTTTTTTATATTCTTTTTTTATTTCATTTTATCAGATTTTTTACAGTTATACACAGAAACATGTACATTCACCCACACACACATAGAAAAAAATATAATAAAAAACCAAGGTAACATAGGTGGACTGACCATACTAGAATACAATCTAAATCTAAAATAATGACCATTATAAAGTAGTTCAGGTTTTAGCCCTTCTGAGGTAAAGTCTCCATTTTTCCCAATTTTTTTTGCATTTTTCTGAGATGTTTCTGAGAGAGAAAGTTAGTTGCTCCATGACGTACAGTTCGTGAATTATGTCCATCCATTCCGAGACTGTTGGCGTTTCCTCCTGTAACCATTTTCTTGTTATGGCCTTCTTACTGGCTGCCTGTAGTATCTGTAGTAGGTATCGATCCTGTTTATTCAAGTTTTTTGGAATATCGCCCAGATAGATGACCCTGAAACTATCCTCCAGTTCTAATCCAATAATCAGTTTGAGGATTCTTTCCACTTCTGTCCAGTAGGTGGAGATCTTGGAACACTCCCAGAAGATGTGAAAATGGCCAGCTGCTCTAGATCCACATTTTCTCCAACATTGACCATATTCTGGGTTTTTACTCTGTAGTTCCTTAGTTCTAGGGGTAATGAAGAACCTCACAACATTTTTCCAAACAAATTCCTTCCATAAATCTGAGCTTGAGGTTGTTGACACAGTCTTACAGATATTTAACCAGCTTTCCTCAGATATTTGTGTTTCAGTTTCCTTCTCCCATTTTAGCTTAATGTACATTGTAGATATTTTCTTTTTTGTTTATAATACAGAATATATTCTCGAAGTCTGTTTTTTGGTCAATATCCCTTTACTTGCATCTATAAAAATACTAATTAAAGGTCTTCTATCATGTGATTTTGAAACAATATTTGTGCAAAAATGCTGTCTGAGTTGTAAATACCTGAAGAAATCATTTTTCCCCAAGTAGTAATTATCTGATATTTGTTGAAAACTGTCCAAATTGTTCCCTGTAGATATTTTCCAGTATGCTGTGATACCTCTACTACACCAATGTCTGAAGCTGCTGTCTGTCTTTGCAGGGAGGAAATCTGCATCGTATGCTGGCCAACGGAGGATTTTTGCATCCTCTTCTACAGTTTTGTCTCTGAGCTCCTTAATCCAAATATTCAGGGGTACTGTGATCCAGTTAGGTAGTTTAGTTATGAGTGCCTTTAGCTGCAGTTTATCTCCTAGTATGGAGGGGGGAGGGACCTGAATTTCAGCCCTATCTATTTCCTTCCACCTGGCCTCACATGTTGGGTCACACCATGCAATTAGAACTCTAAGTTGTGCAGCTCTATAGTAATTTTCTAGACATGGCAGAGCCATGCCCCCTTCATTTCTAGGTAGTTGCAGTGTTTCATACTTTATTCTAGGTTTCCGCTTTTCCCAAATAAAACTTGAAATAAGTCTATTCCATTCAGTAAATTGTTTTGTGGGCACCTCAATCGGCAATGCTAAAAATAGATATAACAGTTTAGGCAGCACAACCATTTTTATTAATTCAATCCGGTTATGCAGATTCATTGGCAGCTGCGACCAGCGGTTCAAATCTGTCTTAATGGTGGCCGTCAGAGGTGCATAATTGTATTTATAAGTGTTATTTAGATCTTTTGGTAAATTAATTCCTAAGTATTTAATCATGCTGTTTTTCCAATTTCCTTTCAGGAGGCTTAAGATGTTCTTATTTGGTTTATAGTTAAATGTAAGAAACTGTGTTTTGTGAAGATTTAATTTATAACCAGAGTATGAACCAAAGGAGTGTAACAAATGGACTAATGACGGCAGGCTTCTATCAGGTTCAGTAACTGTCACAAGTACATCATCTGCATATAGGGAAACTTTATGTTCTGAACCGAGTACAGAAACGCCCTTCACCTCTGTGGATTCCCTAATAGCTTGTGCTAGCGGTTCAATGAATAGAGCGAACAGTGCTGGGCTAAGTGGACATCCCTGTCGGCAGCCACGTTTAAGGGAAATTGTATCTGATAAATCCCCATTCACTTTTATCCTGGCCTTAAGCGAGTTATATAGTGAACCAAAACACTTAATTATGCACCCGTCAAAGCCAAAACGTTTCAACACCAGGAACAAAAACTCCCACCTGACTGAGTCGAATGCTTTTTCAGCATCAAGACTAAGAGCTATTGATTTTATATTTTTCATATGTCCCAAAAGACGAAACGCTCGGTGTATGTTATCATATGTTTGTCTATTCTTCACAAACCCTGTCTGATCAATATCTGTCAGTTCAGGAATAATGTTTTTCAGTCGGTTAGCCAATATTGTTGTAAAAATTTTGTAATCTGTGTTCAATATAGAAATTGGTCTATAGGAACTACATTCAGTCCTATCCTTTCCTGCCTTTGGTATTATAGATATAAGAGCATGTTTCCACGTAGGTGGAGGTGTGCCACCTTCCAAAACATGATTAAAGCAGGATTTTAATAATGGCATGATGGTTTGTCGAAAACATTTGTACCATTCAGCCTGAAAGCCATCTGGGCCTGGCATTTTATTTCCTTTAAGATTTGATATTGTTTTACTTATTTCTTCTTCAGTTATCTGACCATTTAGCATTTTATTTTGTTCTGTTCCTATTGAAGGTAAGTCCAGGGTAGCCAAAAAATCTTCCACCTTTGTCAAATCTGCTGCAGGGGGTTGGGAGTATAATTCAGAGTAATAGATCACAAAGGATTGTTTTACTTCTTCCAGGCTTTGTTGCGTCTTATTGGTTTGTGGATTTTTTATTTTTGGTATGTATCTTTCTGCTTGTTGTTTACGTGCCCTCCACGCTAGAAGTCTTTTAGCTTTAGGGCCGTTTTCATAGTAATTTTGTTTAATAAATTTAGCTTTCTTTTCTATTTGGTTCTCATATAATTCATTTAGGGTCTGTTTAACACCAAGTAGCTGTTTTAAATTATCCTCATTGTTATTTTGCACATATTTCTCTTCACAATACTTAAGTGTTTTTACTGCTTCTTGAATTTGTTTTTCTCTTTCTTTATTCTTAATGGATGACCACATTATAAACTTTCCCCTGAGAACTGCCTTAGCTGCATCCCACAACATACTGGAATTGACTTCTCCATTATCATTGTTGGCCATGTAACTTTTAAATTCCTCTTTTACGTAGTCGATAAACTTATTGTCATTCAGAAAACGTGTATTAAGCCTCCAAATAGTTTCCTTATGTTTAATATCCAAATGTAACACGAGGTAAACTCCAGAATGATCGGACACATCTCTTACCCCTATCTTACAGTCCATTACTCTGTGCCTATCAGAATTCAACATAAAAAAATAATCCAGTCTTGAAAGCATTGAATGGGAATGAGAGAAA
>SSNR01000059.1:2863812-2882409 GCA_006937965.1 Callopanchax toddi | reverse complement strand
CAAGAAACAAGGGTACACTCAAGAAACAAGGGTACACTCAAGAAACAAGGGTACACCCAAGAAACAAGGGTACACCCAAGAAACAAGGGTACACTCAAGAAACAAGGGTACAGCCAAGAAACAAGGGTACACTCAAGAAACAAGGGTACAGCCAAGAAACAAGGGTACACTCAAGAAACAAGGGTACACCCAAGAAACAAGGGTACACTCAAGAAACAAGGGTACACTCAAGAAACAAGGGTACACCCAAGAAACAAGGGTACACCCAAGAAACAAGGGTACACCCAAGAAACAAGGGTACACCCACAGCGTATGACGTCAAAACCCCATCACGACCCCACACCACCTTTGCTGTCCAGTGATGGTTTTTCATATGGTTCTATTTCCAAGTATCAACAATCCTGAAAAATGCTCTATGTGCTCTTACTCCCTGCTTGGACCAGCAAACTTCTGCAGCTTTCCTCTGTTTTATTAAATGTTCTGCAGCACTGCCTTTCCTGCTTCATTCATGCTGATGTGAAGATATAAAAATGTTCACTCTTTTACAAGTTCTGCTTTAAAAACTTTGTGCGTTAAAGAAAAAGCCTGTTGTTGATCACAGGATTTATTTCTGAAGGTATTCATTCAAAATGTTGAACTTCAGTGTATAAAGATAGAAAACTGCTGTGTTCCTACTGTGAAGAGGAGAAATATGGGCAGCGCTTTCACACTTCATGAGTATTAAATAGCTCTGATACTCTACTCTAGCTTTTACATGTCAGTGAGTTCTCACCAGATTCACAGTCATAGAGGAAACACATCTATGTATAGAAGACTTGTAGGAATCAAAAACAAGACTTTATCCAACCTACATTTATTATCCCATCTCTTAGGAAGTCTTTTACTCCTTTGTCAAAGCTGTTAAGTTCATATGACTTCAGCTAAAAACACACGAGTCTCTGTGCATGTTTGAATTATTACAGCTGTTAAGCTTGTGTTTTCCTTGTTGCTGTCTAGTGTCAGCCTTTTAATCGGCGCTCCGAAAGCCAACAGCAGCCAGCCAGCTGTCACAGAAGGGGGAGCTGTGTATTCATGTCCCTGGAGCCAAAACAACTGCAGTTTGATCAACGTTGACAGTCAAGGTAGGTCCTTCATTTCAAACTGATGCAGCCAAAATCTCAAGTGATTTAAAAGAAAGCAAATGGACTTCTCTTTTTTCTTGAAGATGTTTGACCTCATCCAGGAGGCTCCTTCAGTTCTGTACCATGGAAGTATCAGGCTGATAGGTCAGAGGTCACTGATGAGGACATTGAATCAGATCTAAAAGCCTTTATTAATCTCAGAGGGAAATACTTTTTCTCAGTAAAGTATTACAGAGAGTATATCTTCTGTGTTGCATCAGATCTGAAGATCCTCTGACTGAAGACAGAGTCTTGTGTAGAGGATGCTCAGGGTGGTCCATCATGTTCTTCAGTTTATAAAGCATCAGTACAGTCAGACGAGTCCCTGGCCCTACCGTTGATTCAGTCCCTGTTTGTGTCATTATCTCTGATCACAAAAACATGTCCCCATGCACAGGTCAGCTGTTTAGGTCTCCAGGTGTGAGTTCCTGTGAGACTTCCTGCCTGGGGGGAGGAGTCAAGGCTGCACTAGACGCCTGACGTGGTTCTTGAACCCCCGTCTTCTCTAGCATAGCGTAGCATCGTTCCACGTTGTGCACATTACTGTATTACATACATTAGATGAACGGCTGAAATGGCTCTTCCATCAGCTTGTGTAGCTGCTGTTTTGTTTCTCCAGTGTAGAGGTCTGAACATTTAGCACTGAGCTGGTGTTTGGATGTGTAGTCTGTGGGTCCAGACCAGTCCCTGTCAGCGAGTGTTACCTGTATTGGAGCGCTCCAGCCATACTGTATGTAGAATGACCTTTCTGCCTTAGAATCAAGAGAAAAGTGTCCTTATTTCAAATCACTAAAGGTTTTTATGTCTTGGATGACTGAGAATCTATTCCAGCGTTTTGGGAACAAAAGAGAAAAAGGGTCCTGTAGTTTTACAGATCTTTGGTGATCATGGCTGTTATTTGATGGGATTTTCTCCAGCAGCATGTTACACTGTGCAGTCAGACTCCTCTAAGAGCGAGGCTGTAGGTAACATTCTGGGTTAAACCCCTGAGGTCTGTTTGGGGCCTTCCCTGTGACTATGGGGGTTTTCACACCTGCATTCTGTTCAGATCAAGCCCTGGTCCGTTCTCGTCTTTAGTGGGTGTGTTTGGTGGGAACACGGTGAGTGATCTACAGAACGAGACCTGTTGGAGGAGGTGGTCTCAGTTTGTTGATCCAACCTCGATCTGATGTGACCAAAGGTTCGAGACAACCGCTCTCCCTTAGCCAGGTTGGCATTGCATTCTGGGAGGTGGTCACACACACATCAGTAACTAGCTGTTAGCTAGCCAAAAACGAACCAAGGCTGATGTGGACAATCAGCGAATCAGTGTGGCCGGTCAGCAGATTGAATGTTCTCACCTGGTTCGTACTGATGCATTTTGTTTTGTTTGCAGTTTTCTGTCAGTTAAAAAACAATAAATAACCAGGAGAAGATGCAAATGAACCAAATGATGAAGTGATTTGGACCAGAGGACTCAAACTGAAACACCCTAAAGCTCTCCTCTACTGTCTGACTGTGTGCCCACACCCTAACTTAGGCCATGGGCTGTGGACACAGTGTTTTCAGAGAGCTTTGATTTTTTTCAGCCGACCTACAAGTTTGAAGCACCCTTCAATTAGCTCAGAGTCATAATGAATACTAGGACCCCAGAGGACACAGGCTGCCCCTGACTCTGCCAGAAAAATGATCAGCTCCATCAGCAGCAGGAAGCGATAAGGACGTGTGTTTGAGGATCACAGGGTGTAACTTATCGCTCACGCTGATATCAGTGAGTGAGAGCTGCCTCCACACCCACAGAGTGTTTACATCACTAACTGTCCCTGAGAGGTTTAGCTTCAAACACGCTGGTTCTCAGTCATCCAGGTCATGATCATCCAAAACAAATACGTCCAGTTGTCTTTATTTAAAACCTTTTTTGGTTTAGCTTCAAACTTCTCAGTTGGTTGTGTTTGAGGACAAATGGATCACTAGCCAAAGGAGCAAACTGAGATGAAGTTAGGAGAGTTTCATGTTATTATGGGATGCATTAGATCAAATCTCTGCTGTGATTGGCCAGATTTAGATAATGATGTTAAAATAAATGTAAAAGTTACACTTAAATGTTAAAATCTGCAGTTTGACACTAAGCTAAATCTTTAGCCAGCATGCTAATTCAGACTGTAACATAGAAGTAGAGTCTATCACAATAAAAGTGGGCTGAGTAAATCCTTTGATGGTCAGATGGTGAGTTAATTAAACCTGATCATTTCTCATCAGAAAGAGAGGAAATGTGATAAAAACACAACCTTACTATAAAGTGACTCTGAGATGTTTGATGGGGGTCTCTACCCGCTGTTACCTTATGATTTACTGTAAAACCACTACACTTATAATGTTAAAATGTACATTTATATATTCAGATTTGATTATTTAAAATTATTTTAACATTATTTGGATTCATGCTCAAACATTTTTCCATAATATAGTAATTTCCAAAATAACTGGTGAAAATGTTTGTTATCAGGAGCTAATTATGATTTTTTTGATGTATTACTTTTTAATTGGTGCTCGATAAAAAAGCACCAATCTGCTACAGAGGTTATGTACATACTGGTTAGAGTTATAAAACATGAGGTCTGTGTTTTCATCAGATTATTCTTTAATCCTGTCTGACCCGTTTTTAAAGACTTCACTTTTGTTGACCAGACAAACATTTAGTTTTATTAACAGAAAGGCTTCATAACCAAATGTTTCTAGAAAAGCACCACGTTAATAAGACAACATATTGCTTTAACTCCAAACTGTATGTGTTTGACAGGCAGTGACAGACTTTGGTTACTATGGTTACGACCAGACCTCCCTCTGACTCCAGCTGTGTGGGTTTCAGTAACACCAGGTCTCAGCTGTAGTCTGGTACACAGACTGAGACTGCAGAACAATGATATTAAAGTTACTTGTAAAACATGTGGTGAAATGTGACAATCACGAGTAACACCGTTGCTATGGAAACCCCTGTCATGGCTGGTGTTTTAAATGTCTATGTTTTTTGTTTTAATTGCAGGTGACCGGTATTTTTATATAAATGATGTGAACACTCAGGTTGAGTTCAAATCCCATCAGTGGTTTGGAGCGATTGTGCGTTCCCATGGTAACAGCGTCTTGGTAAGACTAATGCTACATCCTATAATAAGTGTTGTTTAACTAACGTTGACACCCTGTCCAGTGAACGCAGGGCGTTTATCAGCTGCTTTAAGGAGACTCTGCCCCGACTGGAACAAGTTTCACTAACAGATTTTAAAATGAGGAATTTGATGCACATCCTGTTACATTTAGTACAAACAGCCCTCACTGTCCCATTTATTAGGTACATCTGTTCAAGTAGTGGCCTCCTACCACTGCTATGCTGACGACACCCAGCTCTACCTGTCAGTCCCACCTGATGACATCACAGTCCCACCTGATGACATCACAGTCTCAGAGTGAATCTCAGACGTCTCTCTGATAGATGGAGATGACGAAAGTCCATCATCTCCAACTCAGCCTCTAAAACTGAACAGCTTGTCCTCCCAGCCAAACAACCAGACAACACAAGACCTCAGTCCAGACTGAGTCCCTGTCTCTGGTCCATCAGAGACAGCTGAGACCTGATGACCAGCTGACTTAAAGATCAGGTTGATTCTGTCTCTTCACTTTGTTCAACATCCTAAAGATCAGACCACCTGACCCAGTCCACCACCAGCTCCTGGTCCAGTCTATGGTCATCTCCCTCTTTGACCACTGTAATGTCCTTCTAACTGGTCTCCAGTCTGGACTGGTAAACCTCTACAGATGGTTCAGATTGGTCTTCAGTCAGCCTAAAAGAGCACATGTCCCCCCTCTGGTCATGGAGCTCCACTGGCTACCTTTAGCTGCTGCATCAATCCAAGTCTCTACCACTAGCATACAGGGTCCTGAAGGAACGGCGCCACCTACTGGAATCCTCTGGCTAAGGCTGACGTCACGGCTCGGTCACTGCGGTCATCAGAGGATCATCAGCTAGCAGAGCTACACCACGCTGGGACAGTCCAGACTCTTCTCATGTGGAGGAATGACCTACCAAGCTACCAGAACAGGGCGTCCCTGTCCGTCTTCTAGAACCTCCTGAAGACCCAGCTCTTCAGAGGACGTCTTCTAGACTAGCTCCTACCTTCACTGCTCCTCTGGACTCTCTTCATGCTCTTCCCTCTATCCTGTGTTCTCATCCCTCACTGTCACCTCAGAGTCTGACTAGTGTTCATCCATCTAAGTAGTTTGTTGTTAGCCTCAATGGTAACTTCTGGGCTCTATTATCATTTGTAAGTCGCTTTGGATAAAAGAGTCTGATAAATACATAAACAATAAACAGCTAATCAACCAATCACATGTCAGTGACTGGACCAGCAGAGACTGGACCAGCAGAGACTGGGGCGACAGTGGCACAGGCAGTAGAGCAGGTCGTCCAGCAGTTGGAGGGTCATTGGTTCAATCCCAGCCCCTGCCAGGTTAACTTGTCATTGTGCCTTTGCCCCCCCCCCCTTCCCTACAGTATGTGTGAATGGTGGTGGCCACAGGGGCTGATGGGACAGAATGGTAACTTTGCCCCAGAGCAGCTGTGGCTGCTGTTGTATGTAACCACCACCAGAGTGCGAGTCAGTGCATTAATAATAGAATTTGTTAAGTTCTTTGAGTATCCTTAAATAGAAAATATTATGATTATTATTATTACCAGAAATCTGATGAGTCCTGATTTCAGCTGCAGCATCCAGATGGTCAGAGTTTGGTGTCAACATCATGAAAGATGGATCCGTCCTGCCTGGTATCAGCGGATCATCATGGTGATGTAACGTCTGGAGGAGATTTTAACATCCCACTCTAGGCCCCTTAGACCCACCTGGTCCTGGTCTAACCTCCACAGCCCACCTGAGTATTGGTGCTGACCATGTCCGTCCCTTTATGACCTCAGTGGACCATCTTCTGATGCTGCTTCCAGCAGGATAAAGCTCCATGTCTCAGAGATCAGATCATCTCTGACTGGTTTCTAGAACCTGATGGTGAGTTCACTGGACTCCAGTGACCTCCACACTCACCAGATCTCAGTCCAGTCCAGAACCTTTGAGGTTTGGTGGAACAGGAGATTCACACCATGGATGGAACTGAGTGATGATGTCATGTCAACATGGACCAGAACCTCTGAGGAATGTTGATGAAACCTTCTGACATCTGACATCTGACATGAAGGACTGAGGAGGTTCTCAACGCAAAATGAGATTCTACCAGGTTCTAGAAAGGTGTACCTAATAAAGTGGCTGGCAAGTGTATTTCCACCAGTAGTCACTAGATCTACACTATTGGTCAACAATGACATCAGATTCTATACATTGAAAACATTTATATAGCTGTGATGATAAAACTGTGTAAGCTGTGTTACTAGTTCCTCCATGAACGTCTGAAACATCTCTAAGGACAGAGATCAGTGTCTCTGTAGTCACATAAATAATGTAGGGATCAAGCTCTGTAAGGGGTGGAATGGGGTTTATCCATAGAGCAGAACCACAGGTTCACTCCAAATCTAACAGTAAGTCCTAGTTTTAATGTCACAACATGTCACTATTTCAGTGGTGTGATGCAGCCAGGAGTCAAGTATAACTTGCTGAAAATATGTTTGAACCCTCAAGTTTTCTTTCTATTTTCTTTTTTGTTAGCGACTTTGTTCTTTAAGCAGGATGTTCAGGGTTCTGTTCTAAACCTAAAGGGACTATCTCTTACTAATCACTCTCTGTCTGTTTCCTGTAGGCCTGTGCTCCCAGATATTCCTGGAGGACAGAACACGACGTACCGTTTTCTGATGCTACAGGAACCTGCTACCTCTCTGTTGACGCTCTCAAAACCTTTGTGGAGTTCGCCCCGTGCCGAACAGGTGAGAAGCATAACATCAGGTCCAGATTAGGGACAACTGATTTCAACTAATTCAGTTGCAATAAAATGTGATTTATTTTAAAATGACAGTTACTGAATGGACTGGGTTGAAGCGTAACTTCAGGACAAACCTTTATTCTGAGCAGCTCAGCTTTAGGGCGACAGTAGGATGAAACCAGGAAGAAACCTCCAGCAGAACCCGGCTCAGAGTGGATCGTTTCTCTGCATCATTTTGGGTCAGAATGTTTCTAATTCTAGTGATTTTATGCAGGTGTAAGAAACCAGTCCTAACATGGTTTATCTGAGGGTTAAAGGTCATTTCTTCAACTTGTTTGGTCTGAAAGGTGCATAAGTCACTTTCTATACAAACTTTGATGGAAACAATTTGATGGAACAATGTAGTAACATTAAGCAAACTTTGAGGCTGACATCATCGTTAATCGGTGCATTAACTGTGATCAGGTGTGGATCAGTTCTTACTGAGACGATGGATCCTGCAGTGGCTCTCTGTGTAATGGATCCTTGGAGATCAGCTAATGACAGAATCCAGACGGGGAGAGTTTTTAGGGATCACGTAGATTTCCAGGTCCGTGATGATGACTGGATGATCAGCTGATTTAGGTGATCAGTCCTATGGATCTATGTGCTGAACTGGACCTGATGTCAGATCACCGACGTTTCTAAGGAAGGGAAGGGTTCATAAAGCAGGACTGTGTGTCTCTGTGCATACACAGAGTTTTATAGGTCCAACAGTGACTTCAGGTGAGTACACTTGTTTTGCTGAAGTTAAGTAGAGTTTTAGTAAGGATCCTATGTAGTAAGGATGTAGTATGTAGTAAGGATCCTATGTAGTAAGGATGTAGTATCTGTGTAGTAAGGATCCTATGTAGTAAGGATGTAGTATCTGTGTAGTAAGGATCCTATGTAGTAAGGATGCAGTATGTAGTAAGGATCCTATGTAGTAAGGACGTAGTATCTGTGTAGTAAGGATCCTATGTAGTAAGGATGTAGTATCTGTGTAGTAAGGATCCTATGTAGTAAGGATGTAGTATCTGTGTAGTAAGGATCCTATGTAGTAAGGATGTAGTATCTGTGTAGTAAGGATGTAGTATGTAGTAAGGATGTAGTATGTAGTAAGGATCCTATGTAGTAAGGACGTAGTATCTATGTAGTAAGGATCCTATGTAGTAAGGATGTAGTATGTAGTAAGGATGTAGTATGTAGTAAGGATCCTATGTAGTAAGGATGTAGTATCTGTGTAGTAAGGATCCTATGTAGTAAGGATGTAGTATCTGTGTAGTAAGGATCCTATGTAGTAAGGATCCTATGTAGTAAGGATGTACTATGTAGTAAGGATGTAGTATGTAGTAAGGATCCTATGTAGTAAGGATGTAGTATCTGTGTAGTAAGGATCCTATGTAGTAAGGATGTAGTATCTGTGTAGTAAGGATCCTATGTAGTAAGGATGTAGTATCTGTGTAGTAAGGATCCTATGTAGTAAGGATGTAGTATCTGTGTAGTAAGGATCCTATGTAGTAAGGATGTAGTATCTGTGTAGTAAGGATCCTATGTAGTAAGGATGTAGTATGTAGTAAGGATCCTATGTAGTAAGGATGTAGTATGTAGTAAGGATGTAGTATCTGTGTAGTAAGGATCCTATGTAGTAAGGATGTAGTATCTGTGTAGTAAGGATCCTATGTAGTAAGGATGTAGTATCTGTGTAGTAAGGATCCTATGTAGTAAGGATGTAGTATCTATGTAGTAAGGATCCTATGTAGTAAGGATGTAGTATCTGTGTAGTAAGGATGTAGTATCTGTGTAGTAAGGATCCTATGTAGTAAGGATGTAGTATGTAGTAAGGATCCTATGTAGTAAGGATGTAGTATCTGTGTAGTAAGGATCCTATGTAGTAAGGATGTAGTATGTAGTAAGGATCCTATGTAGTAAGGATGTAGTATGTAGTAAGGATGTAGTATGTGTGTAGTAAGGATCCTATGTAGTAAGGATGTAGTACCTGTGTAGTAAGGATCCTATGTAGTAAGGATGTAGTATCTGTGTAGTAAGGATGTAGTATCTGTGTAGTAAGGATCATATGTAGTAAGGATGTAGTATGTAGTAAGGATCCTATGTAGTAAGGATGTAGTATGTAGTAAGGATGTAGTATGTAGTAAGGATCCTATGTAGTAAGGATGTAGTATGTAGTAAGGATCCTATGTAGTAAGGATCCACGTAGTAAGGATGTAGTATGTAGTAAGGATGTAGTATGTAGTAAGGATGTAGTATGTAGTAGGGATCCTATGTAGTAAGGATGTAGTATGTAGTAAGGATCCTATGTAGTAAGGATGTAGTATGTAGTAAGGATGTAGTATGTAGTAAGGGTGTAGTATGTAGTAAGGATCCTATGTAGTAAGGATCCTATGTAGTAGGGATGTAGTATGTAGTAAGGATCCTATGTAGTAGGGATGTAGTATGTAGTAAGGATCCTATGTAGTAAGGATGTAGTATGTAGTAAGGATCCTATGTAGTAAGGATGTAGTATGTAGTAAGGATGTAGTATGTAGTAAGGATCCTATGTTGTAAGGATCCTATGTAGTAAGGATGTAGTATGTAGTAAGGATGTAGTATGTAGTAAGGATCCTATGTAGTAAGGATCCTATGTAGTAAGGATGTAGTATGCAGTAAGGATCCTATGTAGTAAGGATCCTATGTAGTAAGGATGTAGTATGTAGTAAGGATGTAATATGTAGTAAGGATGTAGTATGTAGTAAGGATCCTATGTAGTAAGGATCCTATGTAGTAAGGATGTATTATCTAGTAAGGATCCTATGTAGTTAGGATCCTATGTAGTAAGGATCCTATGTAGTAGGGATTGTAGTATATAGTAAGGATCCTATGTAGTAAGGATGTAGTATGTAGTAAGGATCCTTACGGATCCTATGTAGTAAGGATGTAGTATGTAGTAAGGATCCTATGTAGTAAGGATGTAGTATGTAGTAAGGATCCTAACGGATCCTATGTAGTAAGGATGTAGTATGTAGTAAGGATCCTATGTAGTAAGGATGTAGTATGTAGTAAGGATGTAGTATGTAGTAAGGATCCTATGCAGTAGGGATCCTATGTAGTAAGGATCCTATGTAGTAAGGATGTAGTATGCAGTAAGGATGTAGTATGTAGTAAGGATGTAGTATGTAGTAAGGATCCTATGTAGTAAGGATGTAGTATCTGTGTAGTAAGGATCCTATGTAGTAAGGATGTAGTATGTAGTAAAGATGTAGTATGTAGTAAGGATCCTATGTAGTAGGGATCCTATGTAGTAAGGATCCTATGTAGTAAGGATGTAGTATGTAGTAAGGATCCTATGTAGTAAGGATGCAGTATCTGTGTAGTAAGGATCCTATGTAGTAAGGATGTAGTATGTAGTAAGGATCCTATGTAGTAGGGATCCTATGTAGTAAGGATCCTATGTAGTAAGGATGTAGTATGTAGTAAGGATCCTATGTAGTAAGGATGTAGTATCTGTGTAGTAAGGATCCTATGTAGTAAGGATGTAGTATGTAGTAAGGATGTAGTATGTAGTAAGGATGTAGTATGTAGTAAGGATCCTATGTAGTAGGGATCCTATGTAGTAAGGATCCTATGTAGTAGGGATCCTATGTAGTAAGGATCCTATGTAGTAAGGATGTAGTATGTAGTAAGGATGTAGTATGTAGTAAGGATGTAGTATGTAGTAAGGATGTAGTATGTAGTAAGGATCCTATGTAGTAAGGATGTAGTATGTAGTAAGGATGCTATGTAGTAAGGATGTAGTATGTAGTAAGGATCCTATGTAGTAAGGATCCTATGTAGTAGGGATCCTATGTAGTAGGGATCCTATGTAGTAAGGATCCTATGTAGTAAGGATATAGTATGTAGTAAGGATGTAGTATGTAGTAAGGATCCTATGTAGTAAGGATGTAGTATCTGTGTAGTAAGGATCCTATGTAGTAAGGATGTAGTATGTAGTAAGGATGTAGTATGTAGTAAGGATCCTATGTAGTAGGGATCCTATGTAGTAAGGATCCTATGTAGTAGGGATGTAGTATGTAGTAAGGATGTAGTATGTAGTAAGGATCCTATGTAGTAAGGATGTAGTATCTGTGTAGTAAGGATCCTATGTAGTAAGGATGTAGTATATATGTAGTAAGGATCCTATGTAGTAAGGATGTACTATGTAGTAAGGATGTAGTATGTAGTAAGGATCCTATGTAGTAAGGATGTAGTATGTAGTAAGGATCCTATGTAGTAAGGATGTAGTATCTGTGTAGTAAGGATCCTATGTAGTAAGGATGTAGTATGTAGTAAGGATGTAGTATGTAGTAAGGATCCTATGTAGTAAGGATCCTATGTAGTAAGGATGTAGTATGTAGTAAGGATCCTATGTAGTAAGGATGTAGTATGTAGTAAGGATCCTATGTAGTAAGGATGTAGTATGTAGTAAGGATGTAGTGTGTAGTAAGGATGTAGTATGTAGTAAGGATCCTATGTAGTAAGGATGTAGTATGTAGTAAGGATCCTATGTAGTAAGGATGTAGTATGTAGTAAGGATCCTATGTAGTAAGGATCCTATGTAGTAGGGATACTATGTAGTAAGGATCCTATGTAGTAAGGATGTAGTATGTAGTAAGGATGTAGTATGTAGTAAGGATGTAGTATCTGTGTAGTAAGGATCCTATGTAGTAAGGATGTAGTATCTGTGTAGTAAGGATCCTATGTAGTAAGGATGTAGTATGTAGTAAGGATACTATGTAGTAGGGATCCTATGTAGTAGGGATCCTATGTAGTAGGTATCTGTGTAGTAAGGATCCTATGTAGTAAGGATGTAGTATGTAGTAAGGATGTAGTATGTAGTAAGGATCCTATGTAGTAAGGATGTAGTATGTAGTAAGGATCCTATGTAGTAAGGATGTAGTATGTAGTAAGGATCCTATGTAGTAAGGATGTAGTATCTGTGTAGTAAGGATCCTATGTAGTAAGGATGTAGTATGTAGTAAGGATCCTATGTAGTAGGGATCCTATGTAGTAAGGATCCTATGTAGTAAGGATGTAGTATGTAGTAAGGATGTAGTATGTAGTAAGGATCCTATGTAGTAAGGATGTAGTATCTGTGTAGTAAGGATCCTATGTAGTAAGGATGTAGTATGTAGTAAGGATCCTATGTAGTAAGGATGTAGTATCTGTGTAGTAAGGATGTAGTATATGTGTAGTAAGGATAGTATGTAGTAAGGATGTAGTATGTAGTAAGGATGTAGTATGTAGTAAGGATGTAGTATGTAGTAAGGATAGTATGTAGTAAGGATGTAGTATGTAGTAAGGATCAGTATGTAGTAAGGATCCTATGTAGTAAGGATGTAGTATGTAGTAAGGATCCTATGTAGTAAGGATGTAGTGTGTAGTAAGGATCCTATGTAGTAAGGATGTAGTATCTGTGTAGTAAGGATGTAGTATCTGTGTAGTAAGGATCATATGTAGTAAGGATGTAGTATGTAGTAAGGATCCTATGTAGTAAGGATGTAGTATGTAGTAAGGATGTAGTATGTAGTAAGGATCCTATGTAGTAAGGATGTAGTATGTAGTAAGGATCCTATGTAGTAAGGATCCACGTAGTAAGGATGTAGTATGTAGTAAGGATGTAGTATGTAGTAAGGATGTAGTATGTAGTAGGGATCCTATGTAGTAAGGATGTAGTATGTAGTAAGGATCCTATGTAGTAAGGATGTAGTATGTAGTAAGGATGTAGTATGTAGTAAGGATGCAGTATGTAGTAAGGATGTAGTATGTAGTAAGGATCCTATGTAGTAAGGATGTAGTATGTAGTAAGGATCCTATGTAGTAAGGATGTAGTATCTGTGTAGTAAGGATCCTATGTAGTAAGGATGTAGTATCTGTGTAGTAAGGATCCTATGTAGTAAGGATGTAGTATGTAATAAGGATCCTATGTAGTAAGGATGTAGTACCTGTGTAGTAAGGATCCTATGTAGTAAGGATGTAGTATCTGTGTAGTAAGGATCCTATGTAGTAAGGATGTAGTATCTGTGTAGTAAGGATGTAGTATATGTGTAGTAAGGATCCTATGTAGTAAGGATGTAGTATGTAGTAAGGATCCTATGTAGTATGGATGTAGTATCTGTGTAGTAAGGATCCTATGTAGTAAGGATGTAGTATCTGTGTAGTAAGGATCCTATGTAGTAAGAATGTAGTATCTGTGTAGTAAGGATCCTATGTAGTAAGGATGTAGAATGTAGTAAGGATCCTATGTAGTAAGGATGTAGTACCTGTGTAGTAAGGATCCTATGTAGTAAGGATGTAGTATCTGTGTAGTAAGGATGTAGTATCTGTGTAGTAAGGATCATATGTAGTAAGGATGTAGTATGTAGTAAGGATCCTATGTAGTAAGGATGTAGTATGTAGTAAGGATGTAGTATGTAGTAAGGATCCTATGTAGTAAGGATGTAGTATGTAGTAAGGATCCTATGTAGTAAGGATCCACGTAGTAAGGATGTAGTATGTAGTAAGGATGTAGTATGTAGTAAGGATGTAGTATGTAGTAGGGATCCTATGTAGTAAGGATGTAGTATGTAGTAAGGATCCTATGTAGTAAGGATGTAGTATGTAGTAAGGATCCTATGTAGTAGGGATCCTATGTAGTAGGGATCCTATGTAGTAAGGATCCTATGTAGTAGGGATCCTATGTAGTAGGGATCCTATGTAGTAGGGATCCTATGTAGTAAGGATCCTATGTAGTAAGGATGTAGTATCTGTGTAGTAAGGATCCTATGTAGTAAGGATGTAGTATGTAGTAAGGATACTATGTAGTAAGGATGTAGTATGTAGTAAGGATGTACTATGTAGTAAGGATGTAGTATGTAGTAAGGATCCTATGTAGTAAGGATGTAGTATGTAGTAAGGAGCCTATGTAGTAAGGATGTAGTATCTGTGTAGTAAGGATACTATGTAGTAAGGATGTAGTATGTAGTAAGGATGTAGTATGTAGTAAGGATGTAGTATGTAGTAAGGATCCTATGTAGTAAGGATGTAGTATGTAGTAAGGATCCTATGTAGTAAGGATGTAGTATGTAGTAAGGATCCTATGTAGTAAGGATGTAGTATCTGTGTAGTAAGGATCCTATGTAGTAGGGATCCTATGTAGTAAGGATCCTATGTAGTAAGGATGTAGTATGTAGTAAGGATGTAGTATGTAGTAAGGATCCTATGTAGTAAGGATAGTATGTAGTAAGGATCCTATGTAGTAAGGATCTAGTAGTAAGGATCCTATGTAGTAGGGATCCTATGTAGTAAGGATCTTATGTAGTAAGGATGTAGTATGTAGTAAGGATGTAGTATGTAGTAAGGATATAGTATGTAGTAAGGATGAAGTATGTAGTAAGGATCCTATGTAGTAAGGATGTAGTATGTAGTAAGGATCCTATGTAGTAAGGATGTAGTATGTAGTAAGGATCCTATGTAGTAGGGATCCTATGTAGTAAGGATCCTATGTAGTTGGGATCCTATGTAGTAAGGATGTAGTATGTAGTAAGGATGTAGTATGTAGTAAGGATGTAGTATGTAGTAAGGATGTAGTATGTAGTAAGGATGTAGTATGTAGTAAGGATCCTATGTAGTAAGGATGTAGTATCTGTGTAGTAAGGATCCTATGTAGTAAGGATGTAGTATGTAGTAAGGATGTAGTATGTAGTAAGGATCCTATGTAGTAGGGATCCTATGTAGTAAGGATCCTATGTAGTAAGGATGTAGTATGTAGTAAGGATGTAGTATGTAGTAAGGATCCTATGTAGTAAGGATGTAGTATTGTAGTAAGGATCCTATGTAGTAAGGATGTACTATGTAGTAAGGATCCTATGTAGTAGGGATCCTATGTAGTAGGGATCCTATGTAGTAAGGATGTAGTATGTAGTAAGGATGTAGTATGTAGTAAGGATGTAGTATGTAGTAAGGATGTAGTATGTAGTAAGGATGTAGTATGTAGTAAGGACCCTATGTAGTAAGGATGTAGTATGTAGTAAGGATCCTATGTAGTAAGGATGTAGTATGTAGGAAGGATCCTATGTAGTAAGGATGTAGTATCTGTGTAGTAAGGATCCTATGTAGTAAGGATGTAGTATGTAGTAAGGATCCTATGTAGTAGGGATCCTATGTAGTAAGGATCCTATGTAGTAGGGATCCTATGTAGTAAGGATCCTATGTAGTAAGGATGTAGTATGTAGTAAGGATGTAGTATGTAGTAAGGATCCTATGTAGTAAGGATGTAGTATGTAGTAAGGATCCTATGTAGTAAGGATGTAGTATGTAGTAAGGATCCTATGTAGTAGGGATCCTATGTAGTAAGGATCCTATGTAGTAAGGATCCTATGTAGTAAGGATGTAGTATTGTAGTAAGGATCCTATGTAGTAAGGATGTAGTATGTAGTAAGGATCTCTATGTAGTAAGGATGTAGTATGTAGTAAGGATCCTATGTAGTAAGGATGTAGTATGTAGTAAGGATCCTATGTAGTAAGGATGTAGTATGTAGTAAGGATCCTATGTAGTAGGGATCCTATGTAGTAAGGATCCTATGTAGTAGGGATCCTATGTAGTAGGGATCCTATGTAGTAAGGATCCTATGTAGTAAGGATGTAGTATGTAGTAAGGATCCTATGTAGTAAGGATGTAGTATCTGTGTAGTAAGGATCCTATGTAGTAAGGATGTAGTATGTAGTAAGGATCCTATGTAGTAAGGATGTAGTATGTAGTAAGGATCCTATGTAGTAAGGATCCTATGTAGTAAGGATCCTATGTAGTAGGGATCCTATGTAGTAAGGATCCTATGTAGTAAGGATGTAGTATCTGTGTAGTAAGGATCCTATGTAGTAAGGATGTAGTATCTGTGTAGTAAGGATCCTATGTAGTAAGGATGTAGTATCTGTGTAGTAAGGATCCTATGTAGTAAGGATGTAGTATCTGTGTAGTAAGGATCCTATGTAGTAAGGATGTAGTATCTGTGTAGTAAGGATCCTATGTAGTAAGGATATAGTATGTAGTAAGGATCCTATGTAGTAAGGATGTAGTATGTAGTAAGGATCCTATGTAGTAAGGATCCTATGTAGTAAGGATGTAGTATGCAGTAAGGATGTAGTATGTAGTAAGGATGTAGTATGTAGTAAGGATCCTATGTAGTAAGGATGTAGTATGTAGTAAGGATGTAGTATGTAGTAAGGATCCTATGTAGTAAGGATGTAGTATCTGTGTAGTAAGGATCCTATGTAGTAAGGATGTAGTATGTAGTAAGGATCCTATGTAGTAGGGATCCTATGTAGTAAGGATCCTATGTAGCAGGGATCCTATGTAGTAAGGATGTAGTATCTGTGTAGTAAGGATCCTATGTAGTAAGGATGTAGTATGTAGTAAGGATCCTATGTAGTAGGGATCCTATGTAGTAAGGATCCTATGTAGTAAGGATGTAGTATGTAGTAAGGATGTAGTATGTAGTAAGGATCCTATGTAGTAAGGATCTAGTATGTAGTAAGGATCCTATGTAGTAAGGATGTAGTATGTAGTAAGGATCCTATGTAGTAAGGATGTAGTATCTGTGTAGTAAGGATCCTATGTAGTAAGGATGTAGTATGTAGTAAGGATGTAGTATGTAGTAAGGATCCTATGTAGTAGGGATCCTATGTAGTAAGGATCCTATGTAGTAGGGATCCTATGTAGTAAGGATGTAGTATGTAGTAAGGATGTAGTATGTAGTAAGGATATAGTATGTAGTAAGGATCCTATGTAGTAAGGATGTAGTATCTGAGTTGTAAGGATCCTATGTAGTAAGGATGTAGTATGTAGTAAGGATCCTATGTAGTAAGGATGTAGTATCTGAGTTGTAAGGATCCTATGTAGTAAGGATGTAGTATGTAGTAAGGATCCTATGTAGTAAGGATGTAGTATGTAGTAAGGATCCTATGTAGTAAGGATGTAGTATCTGTGTAGTAAGGATCCTATGTAGTAGGGATCCTATGTAGTAAGGATCCTATGTAGTAAGGATGTAGTATGTAGTAAGGATGTAGTATGTAGTAAGGATCCTATGTAGTAGGGATCCTATGTAGTAAGGATCCTATGTAGTTGGGATCCTATGTAGTAAGGATGTAGTATGTAGTAAGGATGTAGTATGTAGTAAGGATATAGTATGTAGTAAGGATCCTATGTAGTAAGGATGTAGTATCTGAGTTGTAAGGATCCTATGTAGTAAGGATGTAGTATGTAGTAAGGATCCTATGTAGTAAGGATGTAGTATCTGAGTTGTAAGGATCCTATGTAGTAAGGATGTAGTATGTAGTAAGGATCCTATGTAGTAAGGATGTAGTATGTAGTAAGGATCCTATGTAGTAAGGATGTAGTATGTAGTAAGGATCCTATGTAGTAAGGATGTAGTATCTGTGTAGTAAGGATCCTATGTAGTAAGGATGTAGTATGTAGTAAGGATGTAGTATGTAGTAAGGATGTAGTATGTAGTAGGGATGCTATGTAGTAGGGATCCTATGTAGTAAGGATCCTATGTAGTAGGGATCCTATGTAGTAAGGATCCTATGTAGTAAGGATATAGTATGTAGTAAGGATGTAGTATGTAGTAAGGATGTAGTATGTAGTAAGGATGTAGTATGTAGTAAGGATCCTATGTAGTAGGGATCCTATGTAGTAGGGATCCTATGTAGAAGGGATCCTATGTAGTAAGGATCCTATGTAGTAAGGATGTAGTATGTAGTAAGGATCATATGTAGTAAGGATATAGTATGTAGTAAGGATGTAGTATGTAGTAAGGATGTAGTATGTAGTAAGGATGTAGTATGTAGTAAGGATGTAGTATGTAGTAAGGATCCTATGTAGTAGGGATCCTATGTGGTAGGGATCCTATGTAGTAAGGATCCTATGTAGTAGGGATCCTATGTAGTAGGGATCCTATGTAGTAGGGATCCTATGTAGTAAGGATCCTATGTAGTAAGGATGTAGTATGTAGTAAGGATGTAGTATGTAGTAAGGATGTAGTATGTAGTAAGGATCCTATGTAGTAGGGATCCTATGTAGTAGGGATCCTATGTAGTAAGGATCCTATGTAGTAGGGATCCTATGTAGTAGGGATCTTATGTAGTAGGGATCCTATGTAGTAAGGATCCTATGTAGTAAGGATGTAGTATGTAGTAAGGATGTAGTATGTCGTAAGGACCCTATGTAGTAGGGATCCTATGTAGTAGGGATCCTATGTAGTAAGGATCCTATGTAGTAGGGATCCTATGTAGTAGGGATCCTATGTAGTAGGGATCCTATGTAGTAAGGATGTAGTATGTAGTAAGGATGTAGTATGTAGTAAGGATGTAGTATGTAGTAAGGATCCTATGTAGTAGGGATCCTATGTAGTAGGGATCCTATGTAGTAGGGATCCTATGTAGTAAGGATCCTATGTAGTAAGGATGTAGTATGTAGTAAGGATGTAGTATGTCGTAAGGACCCTATGTAGAGCCT
>SSNR01000059.1:2848010-2858223 GCA_006937965.1 Callopanchax toddi | reverse complement strand
CTGGAGGCCTGATCGGTTGATGGAGTGAAGCCTGGAGGCCTGATCGGTTGATGGAGAAGCCTGGAGGCCTGATCGGTTGATGGAGTGAAGCCTGGAGGCCTGATCGGTTGATGGAGTGAAGCCTGGAGGCCTGATCGGTTGATGGAGTGAAGCCTGGAAGCCTGATCGGTTGATGAGTGAAGCCTGGAGGCCTGATCGGTTGATGGAGTGAAGCCTGGAGGCCTGATTGGTTGATGGAGTGAAGCCTGGAGGCCTGATCGGTTGATGGATTGAAGCCTGGAGGCCTGGTTGATTGAACAGCGGCTACGGCGTTGAAGGAATGGACCGCTGACTGAAATGGAACAAACTGGAACGAAGAGCCGGCACGGGTAATGGCAGACTCGATAGTTCAGGTAGAAGTAGCGGAGTGAACTGGATTGCTGAGCTGGAACAAACCATAACGAGCTGGAGCGGCGAGCTGGATAGGATAGCTGGATCGATTTCTGAGCCCCACTTCCTGGGTCAAAGGTCCTTTTATAGCGGAAGTGGAGCCAGAGGGATAATGGGAAATGGAGTCTTAG
Source organism: Callopanchax toddi (assembly GCA_006937965.1). Classification (NCBI taxonomy): domain Eukaryota; kingdom Metazoa; phylum Chordata; class Actinopteri; order Cyprinodontiformes; family Nothobranchiidae; genus Callopanchax; species Callopanchax toddi. The sequence goes on along the minus strand of SSNR01000059.1, from coordinate 2,857,663 downwards.
AGGGTGGAGCGCTCCGGAGGAGAGGAACCGTGACAGTCTGTAAGCCGGGCATAAACTGTGCAGGTCAAACTGTAGGTTTAATCACTCCCAGTGTTCCCACACTACCAGGCTCTGATGAGTCTCTCTGCCTGCTGCTTCTGATCGGTAGCTCTGTAGCAGAGAGCTGCTGCTGGACTCTGTAGCTGAACACAGAAATGACTCGGCCCTGGATGACCTTCTTGACCAAAATAAACGTGTCCTTGGCAAGCCTTGTCATTCTGTGAGGAGAAATGTTTAAAAATAAAAATAAATCTGTCGTTAGCCAGGGAATGGATACATTTTTAGTAGAAATGAGCTGCGAGTCGTCCATGAACGACTGAGAGGTAAACAGAGAAACACACAGAGCGTCCTGTACGACAGCACCCCCTACTGATACAGGTTTGTTCGAAGCGCGTGCACGTTGACAGAAAGTCGACAATGCAGACATTTGAATTTTATTGGCTAAAAAAGTTCAGCGGCCAGAAAGAATGCAAAGGGGTCTCTAGCAGGAAGGAGGGTCTTCATGTTGTGGAACTCTACCATAGATCAGAGTTTAGACCTGAAATGTCATTTAGAACATTTAGAACACTTTCATACAGAGAAAAATGCTCCAGATAGATAACTGCTTTATGCTAACTGGACTAACCTGCTGCATTGGTTTGCTGTTTGAGTTTCTTGGTGACTTCACACTAAGCCTCTGTAGGTGATCCTTTAGTTCCTAACACATCACTGTTCCATATCAGGATGGAGATCCAGCAGCATTAAACTGGTCTGATGTGCTATCAGTGTGTTACTTAAAGGTTACAGAGTCTGCTAAATTCACTTTCTAAAGCTCTTCTAACATCATATCAGTCCCAAAGACTGTCTGAGACCCAAAAGTGTTCAAATGTTTTCACCGTTTTCACTTCCTGATTCTCATGTTTGGGAAACGTGTTTTGAGCTAATGCTAAAACGGGTGTTTTCTAAGCCCTGCGATAGACTGGCGACCTGTCCAGGGTGTCCCCCGCCTCTCGCCCCTTGACCGCTGGAGATAGGCACCAGCTGCCCCGCGACCCTCTGTGGAGGAATAAGCGGCTACAGAAAATGGATGGATGGATGGATGGGTGTTTTCTAAATCTGTTCCCCTGCTGACAGATTGTCTGTGTTTTGAGTTTATCCCCATGCAGAGTCTTGATTCTCTCCACTGAAAGCTCTTCAAAAGACACCGTCTGTGTCCCAAATGTGACCCGAGGGCTCAGGCAAACAAAACCAGGTGGAGACTTGTTGCCAAAATAACAATCAACTTTATTAATTAACCCCCAAAAAGAACTGTCCATTAAAATACCCTTTCATTAAAATACCCCCCCAGCCCGCATTGACAAACCGTCAGTCCCCAATGTCCAGCACTGCTGAGGATTTTGATCCAATCAGCCGTTGATCTCAGGGTCGGCCCCGCAGCACGTTCTTTTTCCGGAGCAGCGAGCTCCTGCTCTCCGGTCCGTCTGAGGGTGCCAACACTCACCGCCAGCCGGGCAGCGGGTACCTCCCACGGCGCCAATGCCAGCCGCTGCTGCAGCTCCTGCGCTCCAATCCTCTATGCCAGCGTCCCTGGCTACGCCACACGTCAGCCTCCCAACGCAGCAGGAGGAACCAACGGAGACAGAACAGCAGGCTCCGATGATCAGCCAATCAGTCCGCTCTGCGTCTCCCTGTACCACCACCTGAGACGAGCAAGCGACCCGTGTTCCCCCAGGCAGGACCAGATCCCTGCAGAATGCACGCAATTACACGCCCGGCACCCGTTCCGGAGCCGAACAACGCTCAGGCGGAAGACGCGACACCCCAGCTGAGTTCTTGTTACTGAGTGGCCAGAATCCCTCTCTTTTAAAGGAGCCGCCCGGCAGCAGGTGGAATCAATCTGCTACAATCCACCCCCCCAGAGTAAATCGGCGCCCCGACGATTCCCGACAGGACTACACCCATGGCCTAAAAACCGCCCACACCCCATTGGACCCCGGGGCCGACAGGGCCACCACAGAACGCGGGGAAACCACTGCGGACCTAGGGAGATGATGAACATTGGAGTGCTGCCCAGCTGTGGACCTCGAAGTTCGACGCAACCTGGAAACACCGGGCACCTCCACCAGCTCTACTGGCCCAATCGATGCCAAGCCCTCATCCGGGCCTGAAGAGCCAGACCCCACTGAAACCTCCCGCCCCGGAACCACGTCCGGCACCACAGCAGCCTCAACCAACCCACGGGCCCCAGGTGTAACCACACACAGGTCATTGGCTGGGGACTCATCATCTGACCAATCCCCCTCCTGCCCTGCTGGGCCCAAGGGTGGCTGAACAGGCACCATCGCCCTAGGCTGCACACCCTCAACTACCGCCTTCAGCATGTCTCGGTGCACCTGCCGCACCTTAGTCATATCCCCAGCTGGGGCAACAGAGTACACCGAACCAGACCCCTCAGGAGCCCGCACAACCACATACACCACTGCCCCCCAAAGATCATGAATCTTATGGCGACCCTTCACGCCATGCTCCCGTAACAGCACCCGCTGACCCTCAGCCAGTGGGGCCTCCCTAACACCCTGGTCGTAACGCACCTTCCGCCGTGCCGCTGCAACCCTCAAGCGTTCCCGGGCCCCGTCGAATGCCAACCGTAATCTGGTCTGATGCTCCTGAACCCAGTCATGAACCCGGCCACTCACCGGGTCCTTCACCCGCCCCAACAAGAAATCCACAGGGAGCCGGGGTTCCCGTCCGAACATAAGGAAAAACGGAGACTCCCCAGTGGACTGATGCGGGGTGCTGTTATAGGCAAACAGCAGCTGGGCCAAACAAGAGGGCCAGTCCCGCTTCCGCGACACTGGAAGAGTGCGCAACAGCCCGTGTAGAGTCCGGTTGAACCTCTCACATTGACCATTGCCTGTCGGGTGGTAGGGGGTTGTACGCGACTTAGTGATCCCATAGAGAGCACACAGCTGCTGAATCAAGGAGCTCTCAAAGTTCCGCCCCTGATCGGAATGCAACCGTCCAGGGACCCCAAACTTAGAGAACCACTCCACGACTAGCACCTGCGCCACTGTAGTCGCCCGCTGGTCCCGAGTGGGAACAGCCAGGGTATACTTGCTGAACACATCCGTGATCACCAAGACACTCTCTAACCCCTCACGAGACTGTTCCAACACGGTAAAATCCAGGGCTAAGATCTCGTTGGGACATGAGGCCAACAAATGTCCCATAAAACTCTGAGGCCCTGGCTGGGTGTCCTTCGCCCACTGGCACCGCTCACACTCACGGCACCAACGCTCCACATCTGCAGACATACGAGGCCAGTAACACCGTCGCCTCAAAAGGGCCAACGTCCTCTCCACCCCCTGATGAGCGTGCTTCTGATGCACCTCTGTCAAAACTGCCTCCTGAAGGGAGGCTGGCAACAAAATCTGCCAGGTCTCTTCCCCATCCCGAGGGAACCACACCCGACGATACAGAACGCCATCCCTCTCGACCAACCGATCCCACTGCCCAAGCAGAGCCAAGGCACGAGGGGACAACCCCAGACGCTCCTCTCGTGTGGGCCGACGGTTCTGCCCCCAAAATACCCTGAACTCCTGCAGTACGGGGTCATCCCGCTGGGAAGTGCAAAGGTCAGGGGGCCGATCCCAAGGCAGGGCCACTACCACCGCCTGTACTGCCTCAGACTGGCCAACTTGCAATACCTCCTGCAAGGGGGCTGGCAGAGAAGTCCCAGGGAGCATAGCCGCCAAATCCTGACCACCAGGGGGGTGCTGTCGAGACAATGCATCAGCATTTCTATTACTCCCCCCTGGTCGATACTTGACCTCAAAGTCAAAAGCAGCCAGCTGAGCAGCCCATCGCTGCTCAACAGCACCCAACTTGGCCGTGGCCAAATGGCTCAACGGGTTATTATCAGTGTACACTATACACCGTTGACCCAACAAATACTCCCTGAACTTCTCAGCCATGGCCCATTTGAGCGCCAAAAACTCCAACTTCATGGAGCTATAATTGGCCATATTACGCTCCGTGGGCCTCAACCCCCTACTGGCATAGGCCACAGGACGGACCTGCCCCCCTTGCTCCTGCGAGAGCACAGCCCCCAAACCCCCATAGCTAGCATCCACCTCCAAAATAAAGGGACACGAGAAATCGGCATACGCCAGCACCGGCGCAGTAACCAACCGGCCCTTCAGAGCCTCAAAAGCACCCTGGCACTGCTCCGTCCAGTGCTCGCCAATTTCCCCCGATCTCCGCCCAGAGCCAGTACCTCCCTGCTCCGCCACAAGCTTATGGAGGGGAGCTGCCAATCTAGCAAACCCCTCTACGAAGCGCCGATAGTAACTGGCAAAACCCAAAAAGGATCGCAACTCTGCTACCGTGGAAGGAGTCTGCCAGTTCGCTACTACCTCCACCTTACGGGGGTCGGTAGCCACTCCCTTATCGGAAATCACATGCCCCAGGTAGTGCACCTCCGGCTGGAAAAAGGCACATTTTGCCAGCTTGACCTTAAGCCCCTCCCTCTGCAACCGCCTCAACACCACCTCCAACCTGGCAAGGTGTTGTTCCACCGTCGAGGAGAACACCACAATGTCATCCAGGTAGAGAAGTAACGACTGACACTGCTGATCCCCGAAGATCCTCTGCATCAGCCGCTGAAATGTGCTAGGAGCGTTGCAGAGACCAAAAGGCATGCGATTCCACTCAAATAGCCCAAACGGCGTACAAAATGCCGTCTTGGGCCGGTCCCCCTCAGCAACGGGGACCTGATTGTAACCACTCGCCAAATCCAAAGTGGAAAACCACCGAGCCCCCGATAAAGCATCGAGGGATTCCTCAATGCGCGGTAAGGGAAAAGCATCCTTACGGGTCTTGCTGTTCAATTGTCTGTAATCAACACACAACCGGAGACCCCCATCCTTCTTCCGAACCAGTACAATGGGAGAAGCATAAGGACTGCTACTCTCCCTAATGACCTGGGTTTCCAGCAGTTGGTCAATATGCTCTTTAACCACCTCATAATCCGATGGGGGAATGCGCCGGTAACGCTGCCGGACGGGGACCTCATCCAACAGAGGAATCTCATGAGTGACCAGGGTTGTGCACCCCAAGTCACCCTCACGATTAGTGAAGACCGAGGCATACTTTTGAAGCAACAACCTCACCTTCACCTCCTCCTCACCAGACAATCCAGACAGATCCAACGCCTCTAGTTGTGCTGCCACAGACTCAGACGCTGCTGGGAAAGGCGACCTCTGTACCTCAGGTGCTACCTCCACCACGCCCCTAGGCAGACTAGTCACCCTGACCTCTGACACGGTGCCCAACCGGGTCCGAGGGTGGAGGCACACCTCAGCACACCCCACGTTCACAACCATCACGTTGACTACACCCTTACCCACCCTCACCAAGGAGGGGGAGGCTATCAACCCCGCTGGGAACCCTGCCACCAAGGGCTCAAACAACACGGTGGCCCCAGAATACTGCTCAGAACAAGAAGCAGCAACCATCTTCATCGCGCCCCCTGGTACACGGTGAATCCCTTTCCCCACCACTCTAACCACCCCCGTCCCTCGTCGAGGGGGCTCCTGGCTATCCATGTGACAGAGCTGCAGCGCCTGCATAACAGGCTCCGGTGCCCCAGCCACCCGGGGCAGGTCAAACAAGGCCACCCCATGCTGACAAAAACAATCTTGATAGCACCTGCGGATCACATTCATCCCCAGAACACCCGGCAATCCAGGTACACCATCTGGGGGGTCCTCCACCACCAATACCCCACACCGGGGCAACAGCCGGCCACAAAGCTCCACATCAAGCTCCAAATAGCCAATATAAGGAATGGCCAGTCCGTTAGCAGCCCGCAGCTGCAGCCAATGACAGGTCCGCAACTGCTCCTCCCCCAACGGCACAAAATGTCGCCGAAAAAAACCCTCCGTAATGGTAGTAACCATTGACCCCGTATCCAACAGGCATGGGACCAGCACACCCCCCAGCTTCATCTCCACTTGGGGGCAACGCGACACCAACCTCGAAGCCTGTTCCAGCTCCACTGCAACCAACCCTGAGCCCGCAACCAGACCCCCCGAACTGTGGCTCAGCAGTTCGGCGGCCCTCAGTTTCCCGCCGGCGGGGCACCAGGACGTCCATCATATCTCCCCCCAACCCAAGTGGACTGGGGCCCAGACACCCGAACCCCGCTACACTCCCGGGCAAAATGCCCCACCTGTTGACACCGCCAACAAACCACCGTGCCACGACCGGGGGGCTGCCGCCCCTGCTGGGGGGCCTGCTGCCCATCCTGGGGGGCCCGCCGCCCCTGCTGGGGGGGCCGCAGGGCAGCAANTTCCGCGCTTCCCCGCCCAGATGGTCATACAGGAAGAAGGCACGCTCTGAATCAGACACATGACGCACTCTCATACATGCTTGTACCTCCTCGAGCCACTCAGCCAGCCCCACACCCCCTGCTCCAGTAAACACAGGACACTTACGTTCCCGAGGGACAAAAACCAACCTCTCCCCCAACGAGGCCCCGCCCACGGAGGAGGTGGGAAGGGATGCAAGTTGCGGGGATGAAGAAGAGGCTGCACTCGGCCCAGGGGTGGCTGAGTCCCTCTCTTTACGTAAGCTAACATTAGCAGCCTCCAAACTCTTGACCTGGTCCCTCAATTGCTGTAGCTCCTGGTCCATGATTTAACCGTGTAATGACAACCTCAGGCACATTCACCAGACACACTGCTGTTCTGTCTCCACCGACCTGCTGAATAAAAACAATAAAACCCCACAAACATCAAAAAAACAAAAAAACAAAACAAAAATACCATAGACAACAGTCCCCACCTCATTCACGTTTGCCAACAACGCCAAATGTGACCCGAGGGCTCAGGCAAACAAAACCAGGTGGAGACTTGTTGCCAAAATAACAATCAACTTTATTAATTAACCCCCAAAAAGAACTGTCCATTAAAATACCATTTCATTAAAATACCCCCCCAGCCCGCATTGACAAACCGTCAGTCCCCAATGTCCAGCACTGCTGAGGATTTTGATCCAATCAGCCGTTGATCTCAGGGTCGGCCCCGCAGCACGTTCTTTTTCCGGAGCAGCGAGCTCCTGCTCTCCGGTCCGTCTGAGGGTGCCAACACTCACCGCCAGCCGGGCAGCGGGTACCTCCCACGGCGCCAATGCCAGCCGCTGCTGCAGCTCCTGCGCTCCAATCCTCTATGCCAGCGTCCCTGGCTACGCCACACGTCAGCCCCCCAACGCAGCAGGAGGAACCGACGGAGACAGAACAGCAGGCTCCGATGATCAGCCAATCAGTCCGCTCTGCGTCTCCCTGTACCACCACCTGAGACGAGCAAGCGACCCGTGTTCCCCCAGGCAGGACCAGATCCCTGCAGAATGCACGCAATTACACGCCCGGCACCCGTTCCGGAGCCGAACAACGCTCAGGCGGAAGACGCGACACCCCAGCTGAGTTCTTGTTACTGAGTGGCCAGAATCCCTCTCTTTTAAAGGAGCCGCCCGGCAGCAGGTGGAATCAATCTGCTACACAAACATCACCCTTTACCCAGAAAAACAACTCAAATCACATCCTTATTGCAGAAGTTTGCAGATGATATCAGCCTCTGGACTTTCCTCTGGTTCTCTGTTGAGCACAGACATAACTCATGACTCTGGCATGATAAGTGGGCACATCAACTCAACAGCTATATTAGGTATGTGTAGCAATCAGATATCAGAGTCTAAACAAACTAAATATTCAGACAACATATGAATATCATTTGTTTGATATGCCATTGCAATGCATGTTAAAACATGACACCAATACTAATCAAATTATGAAAGAACACAAAATACATTCATCAGAAGTAAGGCGATGATTAATGGTTTAACTGGGAGGTTTTTGAGAAACAGATTTTTAGGTTTGGGAGTTAATAAAATAAATATTCATTACTACATAATAAAATGTCTTTAATATGTGATAGCCTAATGTCATGAGATTGTTTACAATATTATTCAGGTTTCTAATTTATAATAATGTGATTTGCAACTGAAGTTTCTGAATACAAAAGCAGAGCTATCCAATCAATGTTTTATTAAGGTGTTGCTAGGCAGAACGATGTGTGTGCCTGCTTTCTGATTGGTTAGGACATCACATCAGGGCAGAATGCATGTCTGGGTCTAAGATTCAGCAGAATGAGTTTGTTTAGAAACTGACAGACAAATCAGCCAATCACATTTTAGTGTGAAGTGGGCGGGACCAATAGAAAATGGACTAGGATTTCAGGAAGCCTCTTGTTGGTGGAAGTAAGTCTCAGTAGCTCCAGAGCCCACTGGTCAATATGGATGATCGGCACCTCTATTGAAATGTTAAACCAGAATTAAGTGGGCGTAACCAAAATGTAGACTGACACTATTATACACAAATCACAACAAGGCAAATGCACAGACGGCAGGAAGAAGGGTTCTTCCCTCGTCATTAACCCCGTGTCCTCCTGGGATGAGTGTGACTCAGGGATGAGGATCACCTGATCCTGGTGGATCCTGGTGCTCAAACATGATGTACAGTCACAAAACACCAAAGAAAAACCACGACTTCTAGTTCTGGCTGCTCGTTTGGACTCATCTTCAGCTGCTGGGTCTCTGAGTTTCACACACAGACCTGTACTCTGTGGGACCTGAGCTCCAGTGTGTCATTATGGTCATTTTGTTTGGATCAAGTTGTTTTATCGCTGCTGTCAGTTTTTTGGGTGTACATTTGCTTTGTCCTGTGGTTGTGTGCTGTTGGAACTGTCTCGTTGATCTATTAACTGTTGTTTCAGTCTTCATGTCTGATAAGTGGATATGCTAGTTGTGTTGACTGGTAAAGGTGAAGCTAGGTTTTGGATCAAATTGTATATTGTGGGAATTGCAGCGCCCTTGGCACAGGGGTTAACCGAGGTCAGGTCAATATCAAAGGAGAAACCTGTTCCTCCATCCCTCCATGCACACACCCTGATTCTGGCTATATCACAAGGAACTGGTCAAATCAGGCAGTGCAAGGTCTTCTATTCCATCTAAGTGACCTGCTGCTTTTGTTCAGTTAAGTTTACATGGTACCATAAAGTTATTATTCTTGCTACATGGTTACATGGACATTAAGAAGCATCATGTTCTTTTGTCTGTTGGAAGCACGGTTGACGTGCCAGGGTTGTGCTTGCTTGGATACAGAAGTAGCTCTTCTGGAGCTGTGCTTAAAGGTCCATGTCCTGGTTCTCTGTGTTTTCTGACTTCTCTATCATGTGTCGAGTTCTCACCTTCAACCTACCAGAAAGAGCAACAAACGGCGTCCATCTGTCTCCTAGTCCAGCCAGTGAGAAGCTCTTCCAGATTTCAGACCCAGGTTTCAAACAGTTTTTTTCTCTCCAGCCCGCTATGAGGTCATAGTGATCCGGACTTCCTTATATGGTCAATTCTCCGCCCACATGCACGTTCACGACACCTGGAGTGAGGAGAACGCCAGTGCTGCTGCCGCCATTGCCCATAGACCGTGTAGTGTTTAGTTTCAGTTTCGTTTCTCTTTCACGTGACGGCACTGCCCCCTACTGGGCACTGCCCCCTACTGGGCACTGCCCCCTACTGGACAC
>SSNR01000059.1:2832710-2844446 GCA_006937965.1 Callopanchax toddi | reverse complement strand
AGGAGGAGGAGAAGGAGGAGGAGGAGGTGGAGAAGGAGGAGGAGAAGAAGGAGGTGGTGGAGGAGGAGGAGGTGGAGAAGGAGGAGGAGAAGGAGGTGGTGGAGAAGGAGGAGGTGGAGGAGGAGGAGGTGGAGAAGGAGGAGGTGGAGAAGGAGGAGAAGGAGGCTCCGCGTCAGTCTGGACGCTCTGGTGACCCGGTCGTTTCCCTGTGGACCAGCGACAGTCCAGACTTTTAAAATTCACTTTGATCTGACTGGTCCCTAAAACCAGTGGATCAGCTGGTCTACTGGTCCCTAAAACCAGTGGATCAGCTGGTCTACTGGTCCCTAAAACCAGTGGATCAGCTGGTCTACTGGTCCCTAAAACCAGTGGATCAGCTGGTCAGACGAAGGCCCCGTTATCTGTCGTCACTGTCAGGTGAACTCAGCGGGGCTCGCCGCCTGTCATTCATAAAGTGAATGGGAGCGCGCGCCGTGTTTCCCAGCTGAGTGACTGACAGCTTAAAATTCAACAGATCATCAACACATTGATCTGTCAGTGACGTCATCAGATTCATCTACAGCTGTTTTCAGAGACTCACATTAATTCTAATGTTTAAAAGACCCACAGGTAGTTTAACTGAAACATGATGACAGAGCCCTGCATCCTGTAACATGGATAATAAAATAAAGTCACTTTAAGGCAGATTTAATCCATTACAGATAAATACTTGTGGTAAAGAGAGAGTTAATCAGGTGACCAGATGAGAAGGTTTCTTAGTAAACAGCTGCAGTCCTGACAGATCAATGTGTTTTAGTGTTAAAATGTTTGATTGGACCAGATTCAACCTGCTACCTTTATCAGACACCAATGAGCTCAGAGTTCATCTGGGGGGGCGGGGGGGTTGTGACTGGTCTGGGAGGTTCTGATGGCTGGTAACTAGCCCCCCCGCCCCATGGTGTGCCTTGTGATATTTTTCAAAGGCTCAAATAGGCTGAAAACCCAGCCTTTAATATTGTGATCACAAACATTGAATCTGTAAACAGTTTTAAAGTAAACAATACGTAGAGCTAATTCTGATCAATCAGATCAGTTTCAGACTTAAAATAATGTACAGATTTAAGCCACACCCACTTCAGGGAAAACACGTCACTTCCGGTTCACGGGCCGTCCACGTCCGGTTTAGGCCCCGCCCACTCCGAGTACAGATACGGATACAGATAATTCAGGTGGTTGAACAGATACAGGTAATGCGGTACTCGCTCATCCCTTTTGTCTTCTTCCACTCGCCGTGTCTCTCACTGCTGCATAGCTCAGAGGTTTTATTTGAGCTTAGACGCTCCCCTCTAATGCAGAACGTCTGGCTTCTGACTTTTCTCTTCAATCCTGGAAGTGAAGGGTCTTTGTAACTTGTCATAAAACCCCGTAGAACCCTAGAGGTAGATGTTAATAACCGTTAGACCCTTCTGCCAGTCGAAGCTGAAGGACATGTAGAACACAGCTTCTAGTTTTTACACAGCAGCTGTTCTGCTTGTCAGAATAAACCCTATTATTAAATCAGGGACTGACACACAGATGTGTGGTTGCCATGGTGACCCTTCCATCCTAAACTGATTTATAAAGGATTTTATGAACCCCAACTCTACTTGGTTCTTTCTGTTGCTACTAACTAGTTGTTTCCTCTGCTGCAGGTTACTCTGTGACCAGCGGTGAGTTCAGCGGGGACGGCCAGGAAGGTGAGGCTCATATTTACAATACAGAGCCCAGATTGCTGCTCGGTCTCAACACATGTTTATGTTATAACGGAAGGGGATTATTAAGTCTTTCAGGAAGCAGGAGCACTTAGAAGCTCAAGGAATGTAAAAAAACCCAAACTTCAGTTTTTTCCTCTTGCTTTTCTCCTTTCAGATTTCATCGCAGGAGTTCCAAAAGGACTCATGCTGTATGGTTTAGTAAGGAGATTTATTCATTTGGTTGTGAAGTTATTTGACACAGAACATGGTAAACTCTGTCAAACATCCACAGCATTCACAAAGTTCCAGTGTTGCTGATGGACGTTCTGTGTTTCGGCCTGTTTGAGCACAGCTCTGTTTGATCGTAGGTGTCCGTTTTAAACGGGACGGACCTGAAGTCTCTGCTGAACCTGACCGGGGAGCAGGTATGTGCACGTCTGGCTGAAGAGTCCCTGACATGGTTAAAGTAGCTTTACTGAGGAAGGATTTTCCTGGTGGTGGGTGAGGGGGAGGCCTGTGCTAGGGTCAAAGGTCAGGCTTACAGTCAGCACCCCTCAAGGAGGGGTTTAAATCAAAACCAGAGTTTATTAAAACTGTGTTGTGACAAGTGTAAACCCTTCACCCTTTAACCTCTGAAAAAAAAGCAATAAAAATATGACGTTTGCATATTTTTGTTACTTTTCAGCAGATAGTTACAATGTAAAAATGATCATATGAGTTTTAATGTACGATAATAAAGTTACAGTTAGTTTTGTAGTTTTTTATTGAAGAGCAGTGCTTTAATAAGATGTGAGGGTGTGCTCCACCAGGGGGCTGGGCCTAGCAGTTAAAGGGTTAACGAGAGGACGCTGCTCTAGAACACGCCGTGGCGTTTACGCCACGTTTCCTACAATAACACCGATGAGTCATTTTGAGACATGAATGTCATTGGCTGAGTTTTGTTTTTGGAAACAAGGAGCTCGTTACTCATCATGGTGTGAAGAGCTGCTTCCAGCCCCACTTCAGTTCCTGAGGGAATTTAGTGATGTTATTAAATAGGAGGAATAAAAACACTGGAAGTTATTTAAATAACACTGAAATAACTTGTTATTGGCTCAAGTTATTATAATTATATAATAATAATAATTATATAACAATGTAACAAATAAAGATGAAGACAATTGTCCCTGTCCACCAGGGGGCAGTAAACCCATAGAGGACTGGATGTTTGATGAAAGTACTAATCCTGGTGGTGGTTTGATCCCAGTTTGTGACACCAGTCTACAGGGAGCTGAATGAATGGAGGCTCAATCACAAGATGTTTGAATAAATGACATTTATTGATGTTTTGAGTAACCATGGTAACATGAAGCACAGAAAAACACCCAAACGAACCCTTATTAAAAATACATTGAATCCTTTAAATATTCCTTTAACCTTTTATTTCACACCAAAAAAAAAAAGCAATGAAAACATTTATTTTTTGTATTTTTTGTCATTTGTGGCAGAAGGGGTCCAAAATAAAAACCCACCTTTCGTAAACAGCTGACTGTCTGACCCTGGGTTCATCTTCTGACTCCGCCCCTTTGCTTTCCTTCGGTTTTAATCCTTTTATCCTGATTTATGCATAGTTTTAATTTTATTTATATTGTTTTACCTTCACCTTGATTTGGAGAAAGGTGTCTTGAAATAACATTTATTATTATTTACAAGGTAATAAATACTTTAAAATAATAATTGTATTAAGATCTTATGACTTTTGTCTATGCAGATAACAAGGTATTCATTGTTCACCATTAACACTGTGGAATGGACTCAAATAGAAAAATCAAAAACCATGAGCAGCTTTTTGGGCTTTTTCCTCCCAGTGATTCGAGCCCCTAGAGCGCGTAACGTTTACAGAAGCTCTAACTTTGAGCTCCATGAAAAGAAGAAAAGATCCTCTAGGGGATTGTGGGGTTGAGAGGAAATCTCCTGGAGTGGTGGTAGTGGAGGGGACAGAAAATGAAAAGCTCAAGGAGAGGAAAAGGAACAAAAAGAGAGGGATCTGTGCACCGTAGTGTGATTACAGGCTAACATGGTCTTGTGTGAAATGTATTCCAGATGGGGTCTTACTTTGGCTACGCCGTGGCGGTCACTGACATCAACAACGACGGGTAAGTGGAGGGAATCACAGCGACACAGATGGTGGGAGAAAGATGAAACTGGGAACTGAGGAAGGCATTTGTTTGACTGAAGCAGAGGAGACATTTTAAAGTTTTTCACCTTCATACTACACAACATGTCAAAATACTTTATCTCCTTCTTTATTGTTTATTAAAAATAGGGGCAGCAGTGGCTCAGTGGGCTGCCGTAATTGGAGGGTTAGTGGTTAAATCCCAGCTCAGTCCCTTTGTGTCCATTGGCCAGACACTTCACCCACATTCTGTGACTGGTGGTGGTGGTCAGTTGGGCTGGAGGTCCAAAATGGCTTCCTGGCCTCTGTCAGACTGGCCCAGGGCCGCTGTGGCTCTAAACCTCATTCACCTCCACCAGAGCGTGAGTGAGTGAGACGTGAAGAATGGATGCTCTGTAGAGAGCTTTGGGTGCCTTGAAGGTGCTCTATAAATCTAGTCCATTACTATTATTATTATAAATACATCATAGTTGTTATTTCTGGACAGAGCCTGTGGAGGGGCAGACTGAAGTCGTAGTCCCAGTTTTCAAAAAGGGGACAGGAGAGCTTTCTAAAAATCAGAGAATACTTACATACGTGTCAGTCTTCTTGTTAAATGTAAATGTCTTGCATTTGTACAGCGCTTTTCGAAGTCAGTGGACTACAAAGTGCTTTACATCAGTCAGTCATTCACATGCTGATGGAGTTACAGAGGCAAGTCGCCCAGACACAGAGAGACGCCACCAGCCCTCTGACCACCACCACCAGCAGGCAATGAGGGTAAAGTGTCTTGCCCAAGGACACATTGACAAAGTAGCCCAGACGGAGCAGTGAGTTGATCCTGAAACCATCTGGTTTCAAGACTGAACACCCTACCATTGAGGTACTCCCTCCCCCAAAGGCACCTCTAGCTTGCTGTAGCCTCGTCTAGCCTCCTGTAATCTCCTCTAGCCTCCTCTAGGCTCCTCTAGGCTCCTGCAACCTCCTCTAGGCTCCTGTAATCTCCTCTAGCCTCCTCTAGGCTCCTGTAGACTCCTCTAGGCTCCTGTAGACTCCTCTAGCCTCCTGCAACCTCCTCTAGGCTCCTGTAATCTCCTCTAGCCTCCTGCAACCTCCTCTAGGCTCCTGTAATCTCCTCTAGCCTCCTCTAGGCTCCTGTAATCTCCTCTAGCCTCCTCTAGGCTCCTGTAATCTCCTCTAGGCTCCTGTAGGCTCCTCTATAATCCTCTAGACTCCTGTAGATTCCTCTAGGCTCCTGTAGACTCCTCTAGGCTCCTCTAGGCTCCTGTAGACTCCTCTAGCCTCCTCTAGGCTCCTGTAATTTCCTCTAGGCTCCTCTAGACTCCTCTAGGCTCCTGTAGACTCCTCTAGCCTCCTGTAAACTCCTCTAGGCTCCTGTAGGCTCCTCTAGCCTCCTCTAGGCTCCTCTATACTCCTCTAGGCTCCTGTAGACTCCTCTAGCCTCCTCTAACCTCCTCTAGGCTCCTGTAGGCTCCTCTAGACGCCTCTAGGCTCCTCTAGTCTCCTCTAGGCTCCTGTAGACACCTCCAGGCTCCTGTAATTTCCTCTAGGCTCCTCTATACTCCTCTAGGCTCCTGTAGACTCCTCTAGGCTCCTGTACCCTCCTCTAGACTCCTCTAGGCTCCTCTAGCCTCCTCTAGGCTCCGGTAGACTCCTCTAGGCTCCTCTAGGCTCCTGTAGACTCCTCTAGCCTCCTCTAGGCTCCTGTAATCTCCTCTAGGCTCCTGTAGACTCCTCTATACTCCTCTAGGCTCCTGTAGACTCCTCTAGGCTCCTGTAGGCTCCTCTATACTCCTCTAGACTCCTCTAGACTCCTCTAGTCTCCTCTAGGCTCCTCTAGGCTCCTCTAGCCTCCTGTAGCCTCCTCTAGCCTCCTCTAGGCTCCTCTAGCCTCCTCTAGACTCCTCTAGACTCCTCTAGCCTCCTCTAGGCTCCTGTAATCTCCTCTAGGCTCCTGTAGGCTCCTCTATACTCCTCTAGGCTCCTGTAGACTCCTCTAGGCTCCTGTAGGCTCCTGTAGACTCCTCTAGGCTCCTGTAGGCTCCTCTATACTCCTCTAGGCTCCTGTAGACTCCTCTAGGCTCCTGTAGACTCCTCTAGGCTCCTGTAGGCTCCTGTAGACTCCTCTAGGCTCCTCTAGGCTCCTGTAGACTCCTGTAGACTCCTGTAGGCTCCTGTAGACTCCTCTAGGCTCCTGTAGGCTCCTCTATACTCCTCTAGGCTCCTGTAGGCTCCTGTAGACTCCTCTAGACTCCTCTAGCCTCCTCTAGGCTCCTGTAATCTCCTCTAGGCTCCTGTAGACTCCTCTATACTCCTCTAGGCTCCTGTAGGCTCCTCTAGACTCCTCTAGACTCCTCTAGACTCCTCTAGACTCCTGTAGACTCCTCTAGGCTCCTGTAGACTCCTCTATACTCCTCTAGGCTCCTGTAGGCTCCTCTATACTCCTCTAGGCTCCTGTAGAATCCTCTAGGCTCCTCTAGCCTCCTCTAGGCTCCTGTAGACTCCTCTAGGCTCCTGTAGGCTCCTGTAGACTCCTCTAGGCTCCTGTAGGCTCCTCTATACTCCTCTAGGCTCATGTAGACTCCTCTAGGCTCCTGTAGACTCCTCTAGGCTCCTGTAGGCTCCTGTAGACTCCTCTAGACTCCTCTAGCCTCCTCTAGGCTCCTGTAATCTCCTCTAGGCTCCTGTAGACTCCTCTATACTCCTCTAGGCTCCTGTAGACTCCTCTAGGCTCCTGTAGACTCCTGTAGGCTCCTGTAGACTCCTCTAGGCTCCTCTAGCCTCCTCTAGGCTCCTGTAGACTCCTCTAGCCTCCTCTAGGCTCCTCTATACTCCTCTAGGCTCCTGTAGGCTCCTCTATACTCCTCTAGGCTCCTGTAGACTCCTCTATACTCCTCTAGGCTCCTGTAGACTCCTCTATGCTCCTCTAGGCTCCTGTAGACTCCTCTAGCCTCCTCTAGGCTCCTCTAATCTCCTCTAGGCTCCTGTAGGCTCCTCTAGGCTCCTGTAGGCTCCTGTAGACTCCACTAGACTCCTCTAGCCTCCTCTAGGCTCCTGTAATCTCCTCTAGGCTCCTGTAGACTCCTCTAGCCTCCTCTAGGCTCCTGTAGACTCCTCTAGCCTCCTCTAGGCTCCTGTAATCTCCTCTAGGCTCCTGTAGGCTCCTCTATACTCCTCTAGGCTCCTGTAGACTCCTCTAGGCTCCTGTAGACTCCTCTAGGCTCCTGTAGGCTCCTGTAGACTCCTCTAGCCTCCTCTAGGCTCCTGTAGACTCCTCTATACTCCTCTAGGCTCCTGTAGACTCCTCTAGGCTCCTGTAGGCTCCTCTATACTCCTCTAGGCTCATGTAGACTCCTCTAGGCTCCTGTAAACTCCTCTAGGCTCCTGTAGGCTCCTGTAGACTCCTCTAGGCTCCTGTAGGCTCCTCTATACTCCTCTAGGCTCCTGTAGGCTCCTCTATACTCCTCTAGGCTCCTGTAGACTCCTCTAGACTCCTCTAGGCTCCTCTAGACTCCTCTAGGCTCCTCTAGACTCCTCTACACTCCTCTAGGCTCCTCTAGACTCCTCTAGGCTCCTGTAGACTCCTCTATACTCCTCTAGGCTCCTCTAGGCTCCTCTAGACTCCTCTAGACTCCTCTAGCCTCCTCTAGGCTCCTGTAATCTCCTCTAGGCTCCTGTAGGCTCCTCTATACTCCTCTAGGCTCCTGTAGACTCCTCTAGACTCCTCTAGACTCCTCTAGGCTCCTCTAGACTCCTCTAGACTCCTCTAGGCTCCTCTAGACTCCTCTAGGCTCCTGTAGACTCCTCTAGACTCCTCTAGGCTCCTGTAGACTCCTCTGTACTCCTCTAGGCTCCTGTAGGCTCCTGTAGACTCCTCTAGACTCCTCTAGCCTCCTCTAGGCTCCTGTAAACTCCTCTAGGCTCCTGTAGACTCCTCTATACTCCTCTAGGCTCCTGTAGACTCCTCTAGACTCCTGTAGGCTCCTCTATACTCCTCTAGGCTCATGTAGACTCCTCTAGGCTCCTGTAGGCTATACTCCTCTAGGCTCCTGTAGGCTCCTGTAGACTCCACTAGACTCCTCTAGCCTCCTCTAGGCTCCTGTAATCTCCTCTAGGCTCCTGTAGGCTCCTCTATCCTCCTCTAGGCTCCTCTATACTCCTCTAGACTCCTCTAGACTCATCTAGGCTCCTGTAGACTCCTCTAGGCTCCTGTAGACTCCTCTAGGCTCCTGTCGACTCCTCTAGGCTCCTCTAGGCTCCTGTAGACTCCTCTAGCCTCCTCTAGGCTCCTGTAATCTCCTCTAGGCTCCTGTAGGCTCCTCTATACTCCTCTAGGCTCCTGTAGATTCATCTAGGCTCCTGTAGACTCCTCTAGGCTCCTGTAGGCTCCTCTAGGCTCCTGTAGGCTCCTGTAGACTCCTCTAGGCTCCTGTAGACTCCTCTATACTCCTCTAGGCTCCTGTAGACTCCTCTAGGCTCCTGTAGGCTATACTCCTCTAGGCTCCTGTAGACTCCTCTAGACTCCTCTAGGCTCCTGTAGACTCCTCTAGCCTCCTCTAGGCTCCTGTAATCTCCTCTAGGCTCCTGTAGGCTCCTCTATACTCCTCTAGGCTCCTGTAGACTCCTCTAGGCTCCTCTAGGCTCCTGTAGACTCCTCTAGCCTCCTCTAGGCTCCTGTAACCTCCTCTAGCCTCCTCTAGGCTCCTCTAATCTCCTCTAGGCTCCTGTAGGCTCCTCTATACTCCTCTAGGCTCCTGTAGACTCCTCTAGGCTCCTGTAGGCTATACTCCTCTACGCTCCTGTAGGCTCCTCTAGACTCCACTAGACTCCTCTAACCTCCTCTAGGCTCCTGTAGACTCCTCTAGGCTCCTCTAGGCTCCTGTAGACTCCTCTAGCCTCCTCTAGGCTCCTGTAATCTCCTCTAGGCTCCTGTAGGCTCCTCTATACTCCTCTAGGCTCCTCTAGACTCCTCTAGGCTCCTGTAGGCTATACTCCTCTAGGCTCCTGTAGGCTCCTCTAGCCTCCTGTAGACTCCTCTATACTCCTCTAGGCTCCTGTAGACTCCTCTGTAGTCCTCTAGGCTCCTGTAGGCTCCTGTAGACTCCTCTAGACTCCTCTAGCCTCCTCTAGGCTCCTGTAATCTCCTCTAGGCTCCTGTAGACTCCTCTATACTCCTCTAGGCTCCTGTAGACTCCTCTAGGCTCCTGAAGGCTCCTCTATACTCCTCTAGGCTCATGTAGACTCCTCTAGGCTCCTGTAAACTCCTCTAGGCTCCTGTAGGCTCCTGTAGACTCCTCTAGGCTCCTGTAGGCTCCTCTATACTCCTCTAGGCTCCTGTAGGCTCCTCTATACTCCTCTAGGCTCCTGTAGACTCCTCTGTAGTCCTCTAGGCTCCTGTAGGCTCCTGTAGACTCCTCTAGGCTCCTGTAGGCTCCTGTAGACTCCTCTAGCCTCCTCTAGGCTCCTGTAGACTCCTCTAGCCTCCTCTAGGCTCCTGTAATCTCCTCTAGGCTCCTGTAGGCTCCTCTATACTCCTCTAGGCTCCTGTAGACTCCTCTAGGCTCCTGTAGGCTCCTCTAGACTCCTCTAGGCTCCTGTAGACTCCTCTAGGCTCCTGTAGGCTCCTCTATACTCCTCTAGGCTCCTGTAGACTCCTCTATACTCCTCTAGGCTCCTGTAGACTCCTCTGTAGTCCTCTAGGCTCCTGTAGACTCCTCTGTAGTCCTCTAGGCTCCTGTAGGCTCCTGTAGACTCCTCTAGGCTCATGTAGACTCCTCTAGGCTCCTCTATACTCCTCTAGGCTCCTGTAGACTCCTCTGTAGTCCTCTAGGCTCCTGTAGGCTCCTGTAGACTCCTCTAGGCTCCCGTAGACTCCTCTAGGCTCCTCTATACTCCTCTAGGCTCCTGTAGACTCCTCTAGACTCCTCTAGGCTCCCGTAGACTCCTCTAGACTCCTCTAGGCTCCTCTATACTCCTCTAGGCTCCTGTAGACTTCTCTAGACTCCCGTAGACTCCTCTAGACTCCTCTAGCCTCCCCGTAGACTCCTCTAGGCTCCTGTAATCTCCTCTATCTTCCTCTATCCTCCTCTAGGTCCCTCTAGCCTCCTGTCGCGTCCTCTAGGCTCCTGTCGCCTCCTCTATCTTCCTCTATCCTCCTCTAGGTTCCTCTAGCCTTCTGTAGACTCCTCTAGCCTCCTGAAACCTCCTCTAGGCTCCTGTAATCTCCTCTAGCCTCCTCTAGGCTCCTGTAGGCTCCTCTATACTCCTCTAGGCTCCTGTAGACTCCTCTAGGCTCCTGTAGACTCCTCTAGGCTCCTGTAGGCTCCTGTAGACTCCTCTAGGCTCCTCTAGCCTCCTCTAGGCTCCTGTAGACTCCTCTAGCCTCCTCTAGGCTCCTGTAATCTCCTCTAGGCTCCTGTAGACTCCTCTATACTCCTCTAGCCTCCTCTAGGCTCCTGTAGACTCCTCTAGACTCCTCTAGGCTCCTGTAAACTCCTCTAGGCTCCTGTAGGCTCCTCTATACTCCTCTAGGCTCTTGTAGACTCCTCTAGGCTCCTGTAGGCTATACTCCTCTAGGCTCCTGTAGGCTCCTGTAGACTCCTCTAGACTCCTCTAGCCTCCTCTAGGCTCCTCTAGACTCCTCTAGCCTCCTCTAGGCTCCTGTAATCTCCTCTAGGCTCCTGTAGACTCCTCTATACTCCTCTAGCCTCCTGTAGACTCCTCTAGGCTCCTGTAGGCTATACTCCTCTAGGCTCATGTAGACTCCTCTAGGCTCCTGTAGACTCCTCTAGGCTCCTGTAGGCTCCTGTAGACTCCTCTAGGCCCCTGTAGACTCCTCTATAGTCCTCTAGGCTCCTGTAGGCTCCTGTAGACTCCTCTAGACTCCTCTAGCCTCCTCTAGACTCCTCTAGCCTCCTCTAGGCTCCTGTAGCCTCCTCTATACTCCTCTAGGCTCATGTAGACTCCTCTAGGCTCCTGTAGACTCCTCTAGGCTCCTGTAGGCTCCTGTAGACTCCTCTAGGCTCCTGTAGGCTCCTATATACTCCTCTAGGCTCCTGTAGGCTCCTCTATACTCCTCTAGGCTCCTGTAGACTCCTCTATACTCCTCTAGGCTCCTGTAGACTCCTCTGTAGTCCTCTAGGCTCCTGTAGGCTCCTGTAGACTCCTCTAGACTCCTCTAGCCTCCTCTAGGCTCCTGTAATCTCCTCTAGGCTCCTGTAGACTCCTCTATACTCCTCTAGGCTCCTGTAGACTCCTCTAGGCTCCTGTAGACTCCTCTAGGCTCATGTAGGCTCCTGTAGACTCCTCTAGGCTCCTCTAGCCTCCTCTAGGCTCCTGTAGACTCCTCTAGCCTCCTCTAGGCTCCTGTAATCTCCTCTAGGCTCCTGTAGGCTCCTCTATACTCCTCTAGGCTCCTGTAGACTCCTCTAGGCCTCTAGGCTCCTCTAGCCTCCTCTAGGCTCCTGTAGACTCCTCTAGCCTCCTCTAGGCTCCTGTAATCTCCTCTAGGCTCCTGTAGGCTCCTCTAGACTCCTCTAGACTCCTCTAGCCTCCTCTAGGCTCCTGTAATCTCCTCTAGGCTCCTGTAGACTCCTCTATACTCCTCTAGGCTCCTGTAGACTCCTCTAGGCTCCTGTAGACTCCTCTAGGCTCCTGTAGGCTCCTCTATACTCATCTAGGCTCCTGTAGACTCCTCTATACTCCTCTAGGCTCCTGTAGGCTCCTGTAGACTCCTCTAGACTCCTCTAGCCTCCTCTAGGCTCCTGTAATCTCCTCTAGGCTCCTGTAGACTCCTCTATACTCCTCTAGGCTCCTGTAGACTCCTCTAGGCTCCTCTAGGCTCCTCTATACTCCTCTAGGCTCCTGTAG
>SSNR01000059.1:2813213-2832088 GCA_006937965.1 Callopanchax toddi | reverse complement strand
TCCTCTAGGCTCCTGTAGGCTCCTGTAGACTCCTCTAGGCTCCTCTAGCCTCCTCTAGGCTCCTGTAGACTCCTCTAGCCTCCTCTAGGCTCCTGTAATCTCCTCTAGGCTCCTGTAGGCTCCTCTATACTCCTCTAGGCTCCTGTAGACTCCTCTAGGCCTCTAGGCTCCTGTAGGCTCCTGTAGACTCCTCTAGGCTCCTCTAGGCTCCTGTAGACTCCTCTAGCCTACTCTAGGCTCCTGTAATCTCCTCTAGGCTCCTGTAGGCTCCTCTATACTCCTCTAGGCTCCTGTAGGCTCCTCTAGGTTCCTATAGCCTCCTCTATGCTCCTGTAGACTCCTGCAACCTCCTCTAGGCTCCTGTAGACTCCTCTAGGTTCCTCTTGCCTCCTCTATGCTCCTGTAGACTCCTCTAGCCTACTGCAACCTCCTCTAGGCTCCTGTAATCTCCTCTAGCCTCCTCTAGGCTCCTGTAATCTCCTCTAGCCTCCTCTAGGCTCCTGTAATCTCCTCTATCCTCCTCTAGGTTCCTCTAGCCTCCTGTAGGCTCCTCTAGGCTCCTGTCGCCTCCTCTATCTTCCTCTATCCTCCTCTAGGTCCCTCTAGCCTCCTGTCGCCTCCTCTAGGCTCCTGTCGCCTCCTCTATCTTCCTCTATCCTCCTCTAGGTTCCTCTAGCCTTCTGTAGACTCCTCTAGCCTCCTGAAACCTCCTCTAGGCTCCTGTAATCTCCTCTAGCCTCCTCTAGGCTCCTGTAGGCTCCTCTAGGTTCCTATAGCCTCCTCTATGCTCCTGTAGACTCCTGCAACCTCCTCTAGGCTCCTGTAGACTCCTCTAGGTTCCTCTTGCCTCCTCTATGCTCCTGTAGACTCCTCTAGCCTACTGCAACCTCCTCTAGGCTCCTGTAATCTCCTCTAGCCTCCTCTAGGCTCCTGTAATCTCCTCTAGCCTCCTCTAGGCTCCTGTAATCTCCTCTATCCTCCTCTAGGTTCCTCTAGCCTCCTGTAGGCTCCTCTAGGCTCCTGTCCCCTCCTCTATCTTCCTCTATCCTCCTCTAGGTCCCTCTAGCCTCCTGTCGCCTCCTCTAGGCTCCTGTCGCCTCCTCTATCTTCCTCTATCCTCCTCTAGGTTCCTCTAGCCTTCTGTAGACTCCTCTAGCCTCCTGCAACCTTCTCTAGGCTCCTGTAATCTCCTCTAGCCTCCTCTAGGCTCCTGTAATCTCCTCTAGGCTCCTGTAGGCTCCTCTATACTCCTCTAGGCTCCTGTAGATTCCTATAGGCTCCTGTAGACTCCTCTAGGCTCCTGTAGGCTACTGTAGACTCCTCTAGGCTCCTGTAGACTCCTCTAGGCTCCTGTAATCTCCTCTAGGCTCCTGTAGGCTCCTCTATACTCATCTAGGCTCCTGTAGACTCCTCTAGGCTCCTGAAATCTCCTCTAGGCTCCTGTAGGCTCCTCTATACTCCTCTAGGCTCTTGTAGACTCCTCTAGGCTCCTGTAGGCTCCTGTAGACTCCTCTAGGCTCCTGTAGGCTCCTGTAGACTCCTCTAGGCTCCTGTAGACTCCTCTAGGCTCCTGTAGGCTACTGTAGACTCCTCTAGGCTCCTGTAGACACCTCTAGGCTCCTGTAATTTCCTCTAGGCTCCTCTATACTCCTCTAGGCTCCTGTAGACTCCTCTAGGCCCTGTAGACTCCTCTGGAGTCCTCTAGGCTCCTGTAGACTCCTCTAGACTCCTCTAGGCTCCCGTAGACTCCTCTAGGCTCCTGTAGGCTCCTGTAAACTCCTCTAGCCTCCTGTAGGCTCCTCTAGGCTCCTCTAGACTCCTCTAGACTCCTCTAGGCT
This sequence comes from Callopanchax toddi, assembly GCA_006937965.1. Classification (NCBI taxonomy): domain Eukaryota; kingdom Metazoa; phylum Chordata; class Actinopteri; order Cyprinodontiformes; family Nothobranchiidae; genus Callopanchax; species Callopanchax toddi. Next base: position 2,830,250 of record SSNR01000059.1, on the reverse strand, counting down.
CCCGTAGACTCCTCTAGACTCCTCTAGGCTCCTGTAATCTCCTCTAGGCTCCTGTAGGCTCCTCTATACTCCTCTAGGCTCCTGTAGACTCCTCTAGGCTCCTGTAGTCTCCTCTAGGCTCCTGTAGGCTCCTGTAGGCTCCTGTAGACTCCTCTAGGCTCCTGTAGACTCCTCTGTACTCCTCTAGGCTCCTGTAGACTCCTCTAGACTCCTCTAGGCTCCCGTAGACTCCTCTAGGCTCCTCTATCCTCCTCTAGGCTCCTCTAGCCTCCTCTAGGCTCCTGTAGACTCCTCTAGCCTCCTCTAGGCTCCTGTAATCTCCTCTAGGCTCCTGTAGGCTCCTCTATACTCCTCTAGGCTCCTGTAGATTCATCTAGGCTCCTGTAGACTCCTCTAGGCTCCTGTAGGCTCCTCTAGGCTCCTGTAGACTCCTGTAGACTCCTGTAGGCTCCTGTAGACTCCTCTAGGCTCCTGTAGACTCCTCTATACTCCTCTAGGCTCCTGTAGACTCCTCTAGGCTCCTGTAGGCTCCTCTATACTCCTCTAGGCTCCTGTAGACTCCTCTAGGCTCCTGTAGACTCCTCTAGGCTCCTGTAGGCTCCTGTAGACTCCTCTAGGCTCCTGTAGGCTCCTCTATACTCCTCTAGGCTCCTGTAGGCTCCTCTATACTCCTCTAGGCTCCTGTAGACTCCTCTATACTCCTCTAGGCTCCTGTAGACTCCTCTGTGGTCCTGTAGGCTCCTGTAGGCTCCTGTAGACTCCTCTAGGCTCCTCTAGCCTCCTCTAGGCTCCTGTAGACTCCTCTAGCCTCCTCTAGGCTCCTGTAATCTCCTCTAGGCTCCTGTAGGCTCCTCTATACTCCTCTAGGCTCCTGTAGATTCATGTAGGCTCCTCTATCCTCCTCTAGGCTCATGTAGACTCCTCTAGGCTCCTGTAAACTCCTCTAGGCTCCTGTAGGCTCCTGTAGACTCCTCTAGACTCCTCTAGGCTCCTGTAGGCTCCTGTGTAGTCCTCTAGGCTCCTGTAGGCTCCTGTAGCCTCCTCTAGCCTCCTCTAGCCTCCTGTAGGCTCCTCTATCCTCCTCTAGGCTCCTGTAGCCTCCTCTAGGCTCCTGTAGACTCCTCTAGGCTCCTGTAGGCTCCTGTAGACTCCTCTAGGCTCCTGTAGGCTCCTCTATACTCCTCTAGGCTCCTGTAGGCTCCTCTAGACTCCTCTAGGCTCCCGTAGACTCCTCTAGGCTCCTGTAATCTCCTCTAGGCTCCTCTAGGCTCCTCTATACTCCTCTAGGCTCCTGTAGACTCCTCTGTAGTCCTCTAGGCTCCTGTAGGCTATACTCCTCTAGGCTCCTGTAGGCTCCTGTAGACTCCTCTAGGCTCCTCTAGACTCCTCTAGGCTCCTGTAATCTCCTCTAGGCTCCTGTAGACTCCTCTAGGCTCCTCTAGGCTCCTGTAGACTCCTCTAGCCTCCTCTAGGCTCCTGTAATCTCCTCTAGGCTCCTGTAGGCTCCTCTATACTCCTCTAGGCTCCTGTAGATTCCTCTAGGTTCCTGTAGACTCCTCTAGGCTCCTGTAGGCTCCTGTAGGCTCCCGTAGACTCCTCTAGACTCCTCTAGGCTCCTCTATACTCCTCTAGGCTCCTGTAGACTTCTCTAGTAGTCCTCTAGGCTCCTGTAGGCTCCTGTAGACTCCTGTAGGCTCCTCTAGCCTCCTCTAGGCTCCTGTAGGCTCCTCTAGGCTCCTGTAGGCTCCTCTAGGCTCCTGTAGGCTCCTGTAGACTCCTCTAGGCTCCTGTAGGCTCCTCTATACTCCTCTAGGCTCCTGTAGACTCCTCTAGGCTCCTGTAGACTCCTCTAGGCTCCTGTAGGCTCCTGTAGACTCCTCTATACTCCTCTAGGCTCCTGTAGACTCCTCTGTAGTCCTCTAGGCTCCTGTAGACTCCTCTAGGCTCCTGTAGACTCCTCTAGGCTCCTGTAGACTCCTCTAGGCTCCTGTAGACTCCTCTATACTCCTCTAGGCTCCTGTAGACTCCTCTGTAGTCCTCTAGGCTCCTGTAGGCTCCTGTAGGCTCCTCTAGCCTCCTCTAGGCTCCTGTAGACTCCTCTAGCCTCCTCTAGGCTCCTGTAATCTCCTCTAGGCTCCTGTAGGCTCCTCTATACTCCTCTAGGCTCCTGTAGATTCCTCTAGGCTCCTGTAGCCTCCTGTAGGCTCCTCTAGGCTCCTCTAGGCTCCTGTAAGCTCCTCTAGGCTCCTGTAGGCTCCTCTATACTCCTCTAGGCTCCTGTAGACTCCTCTAGGCTCCTGTAGACTCCTCTAGGCTCCTGTAGACTCCTCTAGACTCCTCTAGGCTCCTGTAGACTCCTCTAGGCTCCTGTAGGCTCCTGTAGGCTCCTGTAGACTCCTCTAGCCTCCTCTAGGCTCCTGTAAGCTCCTCTAGGCTCCTGTAGGCTCCTCTATACTCCTCTAGGCTCCTGTAGACTCCTCTAGGCTCCTCTAGATTCCTCTAGGCTCCTGTAGGCTCCTCTCGGCTCCTGTAGACTCCTCTGTAGTCCTCTAGGCTCCTGTAGGCTCCTGTAGACTCCTCTAGACTCCTCTAGCCTCCTCTAGGCTCCTGTAATTTCCTCTAGGCTCCTCTATACTCCTCTAGGTTCCTCTAGCCTTCTGTAGACTCCTCTAGCCTCCTGAAACCTCCTCTAGGCTCCTGTAATCTCCTCTAGCCTCCTCTAGGCTCCTGTAGGCTCCTCTAGGTTCCTATAGCCTCCTCTATGCTCCTGTAGACTCCTGCAACCTCCTCTAGGCTCCTGTAGACTCCTCTAGGTTCCTCTAGCCTCCTCTATGCTCCTGTAGACTCCTCTAGCCTCCTGCAACCTCCTCTAGGCTCCTGTAATCTCCTCTAGCCTCCTCTAGGCTCCTGTAATCTCCTCTAGGCTCCTGTAATCTCCTCTAGGCTCCTGTAGGCTCCTCTATACTCCTCTAGGCTCCTGTAGACTCCTCTAGGCTCCTGTAGGCTACTGTAGACTCCTCTAGCCTCCTCTAGACTCCTGTAGACTCCTCTAGCCTCCTCTAGGCTCCTGTAATCTCCTCTAGGCTCCTGTAGGCTGCTCTATACTCCTCTAGGCTCCTGTAGATTCCTCTAGGCTCCTGTAGACTCCTCTAGGCTCCTGTAGGCTCCTGTAGACTCCTCTAGGCTCCTTTAGGCTCCTGTAGACTCCTCTATAGTCCTCTAGGCTCCTGTAGGCTCCTGTAGACTCCTCTAGGCTCCTCTAGCCTCCTCTAGGCTCCTGTAGACTCCTCTAGCCTCCTCTAGGCTCCCGTAGACTCCTCTAGACTCCTCTAGGCTCCTCTATACTCCTCTAGGCTCCTGTAGACTTCTCTAGACTCCCGTAGACTCCTCTAGACTCCTCTAGGCTCCCGTAGACTCCTCTAGACTCCTCTAGCCTCCTGCAGCCCCCTCTAGGCTCCTGTAATCTCCTCTATCCTCCTCTAGGTTCCTCTAGCCTCCTGTAGGCTCCTCTAGGCTCCTGTCGCCTCCTCTATCTTCCTCTATCCTCCTCTAGGTCCCTCTAGCCTCCTGTCGCCTCCTCTAGGCTCCTGTCGCCTCCTCTATCTTCCTCTATCATCCTCTAGGTTCCTCTAGCCTTCTGTAGACTCCTCTAGCCTCCTGAAACCTCCTCTAGGCTCCTGTAATCTCCTCTAGCCTCCTCTAGGCTCCTGTAGGCTCCTCTAGGTTCCTATAGCCTCCTCTATGCTCCTGTAGACTCCTGCAACCTCCTCTAGGCTCCTGTAGACTCCTCTAGGTTCCTCTTGCCTCCTCTATGCTCCTGTAGACTCCTCTAGCCTACTGCAACCTCCTCTAGGCTCCTGTAATCTCCTCTAGCCTCCTCTAGGCTCCTGTAATCTCCTCTAGCCTCCTCTAGGCTCCTGTAATCTCCTCTATCCTCCTCTAGGTTCCTCTAGCCTCCTGTAGGCTCCTCTAGGCTCCTGTCCCCTCCTCTATCTTCCTCTATACTCCTCTAGGCTCCTGTAGACTCCTCTAGGCTCCTGTAGGCTATACTCCTCTAGGCTCCTGTAGGCTCCTGTAGACTCCTCTAGACTCCTCTAGGCTCCTCTAGGCTCCTGTAGACTCCTCTAGGCTCCTGTAGACTCCTCTAGGCTCCTGTAATCTCCTCTAGGCTCCTGTAGGCTCCTCTATACTCCTCTAGGCTCCTGTAGACTCCTCTATACTCCTCTAGGCTCCTGTAGACTCCTCTGTAGTCCTCTAGGCTCCTGTAGGCTCCTGTAGACTCCTCTAGACTCCTCTAGACTCCTCTAGGCTCCCGTAGACTCCTCTAGACTCCTCTAGGCTCCTCTATACTCCTCTAGGCTCCTGTAGACTTCTCTAGACTCCCGTAGACTCCTCTAGACTCCTCTAGGCTCCCCGTAGACTCCTCTAGGCTCCTATATACTCCTCTAGGCTCCTGTAGGCTCCTCTATACTCCTCTAGGCTCCTGTAGACTCCTCTATACTCCTCTAGGCTCCTGTAGACTCCTCTGTAGTCCTCTAGGCTCCTGTAGGCTCCTGTAGACTCCTCTAGACTCCTCTAGACTCCTCTAGGCTCCCGTAGACTCCTCTAGACTCCTCTAGGCTCCTCTATACTCCTCTAGGCTCCTGTAGACTTCTCTAGACTCCCGTAGACTCCTCTAGACTCCTCTAGGCTCCCCGTAGACTCCTCTAGGCTCCTATATACTCCTCTAGGCTCCTGTAGGCTCCTCTATACTCCTCTAGGCTCCTGTAGACTCCTCTATACTCCTCTAGGCTCCTGTAGACTCCTCTGTAGTCCTCTAGGCTCCTGTAGGCTCCTGTAGACTCCTCTAGACTCCTCTAGACTCCTCTAGGCTCCCGTAGACTCCTCTAGACTCCTCTAGGCTCCTCTATACTCCTCTAGGCTCCTGTAGACTCCTCTATACTCCTCTAGCCTCCTGCAGCCTCTCTCTTGGCTCCTGTAGACTCTTCTATAGTCCCCTAGGCTCCTGTAGGCTCCTGTAGACTCCTCTAGACTCCTCTAGGCTCCCGTAGACTCCTCTAGACTCCTCTAGCCTCCTGCAGCCTCCTCTAGGCTCCTGTAATCTCCTCTATCCTCCTCTAGGTTCCTCTAGCCTCCTGTAGACTCCTCTAGGCTCCTGTCCCCTCCTCTATCTTCCTCTATCCTCCTCTAGGTCCCTCTAGCCTCCTGTCGCCTCCTCTAGGCTCTTGTCGCCTCCTCTATCTTCCTCTATCCTCCTATAGGTTCCTCTAGCCTTCTGTAGACTCCTCTAGCCTCCTGAAACCTCCTCTAGGCTCCTGTAATCTCCTCTAGCCTCCTCTAGGCTCCAGTAGGCTCCTCTAGGTTCCTATAGCCTCCTCTATGCTCCTGTAGACTCCTGCAACCTCCTCTAGGCTCCTGTAGACTCCTCTAAGTTCCTCTTGCCTCCTCTATGCTCCTGTAGACTCCTCTAGCCTACTGCAACCTCCTCTAGGCTCCTGTAATCTCCTCTAGCCTCCTCTAGGCTCCTGTAATCTCCTCTAGGCTCCTGTAGGCTCCTCTATACTCCTCTAGGCTCCTGTAGACTCCTCTAGGCTCCTGTAGACTCCTCTAGGCTCCTGTAGGCTCCTGTAGGCTCCTCTAGGCTCCTGTAGACTCCTCTAGGCTCCTGTAGGCTCCTGTAGACTCCTCTAGTCTCCTGTAGGCTCCATACTCCTCTAGGCTCCTCTAGGCTCCTGTAGACTCCTCTAGGCTCCTCTAGCCTCCTCTAGGCTCCTGTAATCTCCTCTAGCCTCCTCTAGGCTCCTGTAATCTCCTCTAGGCTCCTGTAGGCTCCTGTATACTCCTCTAGGCTCCTGTAGGCTCCTGTAGACTCCTCTAGGCTCCTGTAGCCTCCTCTAGGCTCCTGTAGGCTCCTGTAGACTCCTCTAGGCTCCTGTAGACTCCTCTAGGCTCCTGTAGACTCCTCTATACTCCTCTTGGCTCCTGTAGACTCCTCTAGGCTCCTGTAGACTCCTCTAGACTCCTCTAGGCTCCTCTATACTCCTCTAGGCTCCTGTAGACTTCTCTAGACTCCCGTAGACTCCTCTAGACTCCTCTAGGCTCCCGTAGACTCCTCTAGACTCCTCTAGCCTCCTGCAGCCTCCTCTAGGCTCCTGTAATCTCCTCTATCCTCCTCTAGGTTCCTCTAGCCTCCTGTAGGCTCCTCTAGGCTCCTGTCGCCTCCTCTATCCTCCTCTAGGTCCCTCTAGCCTCCTGTCGCCTCCTCTAGGCTCCTGTCGCCTCCTCTGTCTTCCTCTATCCTCCTCTAGGTTCCTCTAGCCTTCTGTAGGCTCCTCTAGGCTCCTCTAGGCTCCTGTCGCCTCCTCTATCTTCCTCTATCCCACTCTAGGTTCCTCTACCCTCCTGTCTCCTCCTCTAGGCTCCTGTCACCTCCTCTATCTTCCTCTAGCCTTCCCTAGGTCCCTCTAGCCTCCTGTCACCTCCTCTAGCCTCCTGCAGGCTCCTCTAGCCTTCTGTAGGCGGTGGGATGAAAAAGAGGGTCTGACTCTCGCTCAGGAGGAGCAGCTTGGCTGTTTTTAAGCCGTGGAACAGTGAGGAGGTGATGACAGGGTCCTGTTGATGTCTGTTGTGTGTACTTGGAGAGACTTACCGTGGTTATTGACCAGAAAAAGGCGGAGTGTTCCCTTTGGACTGGGACTGAATCTCTGGCTCAGATGAAAGATTGAAACATGTTGGTGTCTTGTTCATAAGTGAGAGGTGGACCCACAGATCAGAGCTTTGTGGGCTGTTCCAGTTTGTTGTGATGAAGATGCAGCTGAGCCAACATGCAGGGCTCTGGATTCACTGGTCTATGTTCCTACTTCCAGCTGTGGTCACAGGGTTTGGACTGTGATCCCAGGAACAAGTGGCTGAAATGATCTTCCAGAGTGTTAGGGCTCAGCCACAGAGACTAGGTGATGAGGTCTGCTATCTAGGGAACGCTTAGCGTTCTCATTAATAGGAGTCAGCTGAGGTGGCATCAGAAATCCTCCTGGTCGCCTCTTTCTGGAGGTTTTCTGGCCTTGTTCCACAAGAGAGAAGACTCCTGGGCAGACCCAGAACTCTGGATGGATTCAATATTCTCTCTGGCCTTTGGACTATTAAAGGGGTGTCTTCTGGACCTTTTAGTCCCATCACCTGACTTAGCAGAAGAAAATGGTTGAATGGATGAACAGTTAGTTTTTGTGTTTAGAAAGTTCTGTGACCCTTCAAATGAAATATGCTGTAGATGACATGAACTCATCTCTCTGTTAACATCCCAGCTTTAAATGCTCTCAGGCTTTCTTCACCTTCTGTCTTCAGTCTCCTTATTCATCTCCTGATTTTGCTACTGTCAACAGGTTTGATGACCTTGCTGTGGGAGCTCCAATGTTCATGCATCGTGGGTCTGGCGGGCATCTGGAGGAGCTGGGTCAGGTCTACGTGTACCTGCAGAGAGGCCCTCTGCTGCTCCAGCCAAGCCAGCACCGTCTTCTCGGTCCTCAGGCATTCGGGCGATTCGGTACCTCGCTGGCTCCACTGGGTGACCTCAACCAGGATGGATTCAACGGTACATGTGCAGGTTTTAGTGTGAGGAGGTGAAACTAGACGTTTCACTACACTGTCAGAAATAAAGGACAAGAATTGTACCTTTTTTTGTCACTGGGGTGGTACCCTCAAAAGTACAGTTTTGTACCTTTAACTTCAGGGTTGTATCCTAAGGGGTACAAATATGTACCCTTTAGGATACATATTTGTACCCCTTAGGATACATATTTGTACCCTTTAGGGGAACAAATTTGTACCCTAAGGTACATGTTTGACTAGTAAAAGGTACAAACTACAAAGGTAAAAATGTGTACCCCCAGTTAAGATACAAAATTGTACCTTTTGAGGGTACCATTTTGAACCTTAACTAGGGGTACACATGTTTACCCTTGTAGTTTGTACCTTTTACCAGTCAAACCTGTACCTTAGGGTACAAATTTGTACCCCTTAGGAGACACATATGTACCCTAAGGAGTATAAATATGTACCTTAAAAGGTACATATTTGTTCCCCTTAGGATATAACCCCCAGTTAAAGGTACAAAACTGTACTTTTGAGGGTACCACCCCAGTGACAAAAAAGGTACAGTTCTTGTCCTTTCATTTCTGACAGTGTATCTCATCACATTCATGTATGTATAAAGTTCCTGTCTTTTTATATTAATAGAAAAGAAAAATGGTGACATTATTACAAAATGAGTAACATTTTCTGGGCTGATTCAGCTGAAGTCTGGTTGATGACTGTGATCTCCAGCAGACGACCACACCTTTAGACTCAAACTAAACCAAACACATGCATAAAGGAACTGGTACATTGTGTTCTGTTGCTTTTTAAACTCAGACATGGCCATCGGCTGTCCTTATGGCGGCAGTGACCAGCAGGGACTGGTTTTCATCTATAATGGTCACGCTGGAGGACTGACGGACGTGCCTACCCAGACTCTTTCTGGCCAGTGGACTTCCAGCTCGTTCCCTGCAAGTTTTGGCTTTTCTGTGAGAGGCAACAGAGACCTTGATCAGAACGGGTACCCAGGTACAGGAGAAAAATCCATCAGATGATGAACGTCTTCTCTGAAAACTTCATTTTCCTCAATTTGCTCTTGCAGATCTGATAGTTGGTGCTTTTGGGTCTGATAAAGCAGTGCTGTACAGGTAGGACTAACCACTCAGCAGATCCACAGGACATGTTTCAGTCATTCCTTTGATTCTTATTCTGTTTTATCTATTAGAGCTCGACCAATAGTGAGCGCCACTGCGTCTCTCTCAGTGCAGCCAACCATGTTCAACCAGGAGGAAAAGACATGTCTGGTGATCAGAGGGAATGGAAGCATGTCTCTGCCTTGGTATGAACTCTCCATGTGTGTGGTCTGACATGTGGCTCAGAGCACTGGAGCTAAACCTTTCTCACTTTTTATTAAAATTAAACAAACTGAGAGTTTGGAGGCAAATGTCAAATGACTTCATTTCTGCCAGTTTTCTGTCTGAGCTGCTTTAAACGACACAAAAAAGAATTGCTATGAATATCTTTCTACAGTTTAAGTTGAATCATCTGAGTACGTGTGCAGCTGTTTTTAGATGGCTGTGTGGTGTTTGACCAGCAGGCTGGTGTTTTACTGTCAGCCTGTTATGGTAAAACTAGTGATCGAGTCTCGTTTGGTGCTTGGTTTTTATTGCTGCCTTGGAAACAAGAAGGAAATGGTAGGGCAAAGGAGGGGGGGTTGGGGGAAAGATGGCGTAGCGTCATGAGAGGAGCGAAAGGTGGAAAATAGTTCTCACTTGGAAACGGATCGTTAACTCTTTAGGTGAAAAACCCTTCTGGCAACAGCAGAGCGGATTAGATGAAGTTTGGTCAGTTAGATATTTTTGTAAAATGTGTACTGAAACAAATCTTATATCGTTAGGAAGCTTACCTTTACTACGAGGCAAAACTTCTGTCTTTGCATCCATAGAATGAACAACACTAAACCTGTCGCCCCACCCACAGCCTGTTCCAGGACCCCTAACAATAGTATCTTGTTTGGGTAGGATGAGTGCAACCTGGTACAGTAATCAGAAAAAAACTACACTACTAGGGTGCTGTTCCATTCCTAAACCAGGACGGTCAACCAGTGTGGTGGGGTTGGTCACTATTTAGCATGTCCCAGCTGTCCCAGAGTGGCCAATCAGGAGCCAGTCAGGAGCATATCAGGAGCCTATCAGGAGCCAGTCAGGAGCCTATCAGGAGCCTATCAGGAGCCTATCAGGAGCCTATCATGAGCCTATCAGGAGCCAGTCAGGAGCCTATCAGGAGCCTATCAGGAGCCAGTCAGGAGCCAATCAGGAGCCAGTCAGGAGCCAATCAGGAGCCAGTCAGGAGCATATCAGGAGCCTATCAGTAGCCTATCAGGAGCCAGTCAGGAGCCTATCAGGAGCCAGTCAGGAGCCTATCAGGAGCCAGTCAGGAGCCTATCAGGAGCCAGTCAGGAGCCTATCAGGAGCCTATCAGGAGCCAGTCAGGAGCATATCAGGAGCCAGTCAGGAGCATATCAGGAGCCAGTCAGGAGCCTATCAGGAGCCAGTCAGGAGCCAGTCAGGAGCCTATCAGGAGCCAGTCAGGAGCCTATCAGGAGCCAGTCAGGAGCATATCAGGAGCCAGTCAGGAGCCTATCAGGAGCCAGTCAGGAGCCTGTCAGGAGCCTATCAGGAGCCAGTCAGGAGCCTATCAGGAGCCAGTCAGGAGCATATCAGGAGCCTGTCAGGAGCATATCAGGAGCCAGTCAGGAGCCTATCAGGAGCCAGTCAGGAGCCAGTCAGGAGCCTATCAGGAGCCAGTCAGGAGCCAGTCAGGAGCCTATCAGGAGCCAGTCAGGAGCCTATCAGGAGCCAGTCAGGAGCCTATCAGGAGCCTATCAGGAGCCAGTCAGGAGCCAGTCAGGAGCCAATCAGGAGCCTGCCAGGAGCATATCAGGAGCCTATCAGGAGCCAGTCAGGAGCATTTCAGGAGCATATCAGGAGCCTATCAGGAGCCAGACAGGAGCCTATCAGGAGCCAGTCAGGAGCATATCAGGAGCCAGTCAGGAGCATATCAGGAGCCAGTCAGGAGCCTATCAGGAGCAAGTCAGGAGCCAGTCAGGAGCCAGTCAGGAGCCTATCAGGAGCCAGTCAGGAGCCTATCAGGAGCCAGTCAGGAGCCAGTCAGGAGCCTATCAGGAGCCAGTCAGGAGCCAGTCAGGAGCCAATCAGGAGCCAATCAGGAGCCTGCCAGGAGCATATCAGGAGCCTATCAGGAGCCAGTCAGGAGCATATCAGGAGCCAGTCAGGAGCATATCAGGAGCCAGTCAGGAGCCAGTCAGGAGCCTATCAGGAGCCAGTCAGGAGCCTATCAGGAGCCAGTCAGGAGCCAGTCAGGAGCCTGTCAGGAGCCAGTCAGGAGCCAGTCAGGAGCCTATCAGGAGCCAGTCAGGAGCCTATCAGGAGCCAGTCAGGAGCCTATCAGGAGCCAGTCAGGAGCCTATCAGGAGCCAGTCAGGAGCCAGTCAGGAGCCAATCAGGAGCCAGTCAGGAGCCTATCAGGAGCCTATCAGGAGCCAGTCAGGAGCCAGTCAGGAGCCTATCAGGAGCCAGTCAGGAGCCAGTCAGGAGCCTATCAGGAGCCAGTCAGGAGCCTATCAGGAGCCAGTCAGGAGCCTATCAGGAGCCAGTCAGGAGCCTATCAGGAGCCAGTCAGGAGCCTATCAGGAGCCAGTCAGGAGCCAGTCAGGAGCCTATCAGGAGCCAGTCAGGAGCCAGTCAGGAGCCTATCAGGAGCCAGTCAGGAGCCTATCAGGAGCCAGTCAGGAGCCTATCAAGAGCCAGTAAGGAGCCTATCAGGAGCCAGTCAGGAGCCTATCAGGAGCCAATCAGGAGCCTATCAGGAGCCAATCAGGAGCCTATCAGGAGCCAGTCAGGAGCCAGTCAGGAGCCTATCAGCAGCCAGTCAGGAGCCTATCAGGAGCCAGTCAGGAGCCTATCTGGAGCCAGTCAGGAGCCAGTCAGGAGCCTATCAGGAGCCATTCAGGAGCCAGTCAGGAGCCTATCAGGAGCCAGTCAGGAGCCAGTCAGGAGCCAATCAGGAGCCTGCCAGGAGCATATCAGGAGCCTATCAGTAGCCTATCAGGAGCAAGTCAGGAGCATATCAGGAGCATATCAGGAGCCTATCAGGAGCCAGTCAGGAGCATATCAGGAGCCAGTCAGGAGCATATCAGGAGCCAGTCAGGAGCCTATCAGGAGCCAGTCAGGAGCCAGTCAGGAGCCTATCAGGAGCCAGTCAGGAGCCCATCAGGAGCCAGTCAGGAGCCAGTCAGGAGCCAGTCAGGAGCCAATCAGGAGCCAATCAGGAGCCTGCCAGGAGCCTATCAGGAGCCTATCAGGAGCAAGTCAGGAGCATATCAGGAGCCTATCAGGAGCCAGTCAGGAGCATTTCAGGAGCCAGTCAGGAGCCTATCAGGAGCCAGTCAGGAGCCAGTCAGGAGCCTGTCAGGAGCCAGTCAGGAGCCAGTCAGGAGCCTATCAGGAGCCAGTCAGGAGCCAGTCAGGAGCCAATCAGGAGCCTGCCAGGAGCATATCAGGAGCCTATCAGTAGCCTATCAGGAGCCAGTCAGGAGCCTATCAGGAGCCAGTCAGGAGCATATCAGGAGCCAGTCAGGAGCATATCAGGAGCCAGTCAGGAGCCTATCAGGAGCCAGTCAGGAGCATATCAGGAGCATATCAGGAGCCTATCAGGAGCCAGTCAGGAGCCTATCAGGAGCCAGTCAGGAGCATATCAGGAGCCAGTCAGGAGCATATCAGGAGCCAGTCAGGAGCCAGTCAGGAGCCAGTCAGGAGCCAGTCAGGAGCCAGTCAGGAGCCTATCAGGAGCCAGTCAGGAGCCAGTCAGGAGCCAGTCAGGAGCCTATCAGGAGCCTATCAGGAGCCAGTCAGGAGCCAGTCAGGAGCCAATCAGGAGCCTGCCAGGAGCATATCAGGAGCCTATCAGTAGCCAGTCAGGAGCATATCAGGAGCAAGTCAGGAGCATATCATGAGCCTATCAGGAGCCAGTCAGGAGCATATCAGGAGCCAGTCAGGAGCCTATCAGGAGCCAGTCAGGAGCCAGTCAGGAGCCTATCAGGAGCCAGTCAGGAGCCAGTCAGGAGCCTACTGGCGCCAGTCAGGAGCATGTCAGGAGCCAGTCAGGAGCCAGACAGGAGCCGATCAGGAGCCAGTCAGGAGCCTGTCAGGAGCCAGTCAGGAGCCTATCAGGAGCCGGTCAGGAGCCTGTCAGGAGCCAGTCAGGAGCCAATCAGGAGCAAATCAGGAGCCTATCAGGAGCCATTCAGGAGCCTATCAGAAGCCAGTCAGGAGCATATCAGGAGCCTGTCAGGAGCCTATCAGGAGCCAGTCAGGAGTCAGTCAGGAGCCAATCAGGAGCCTGCCAGGAGCATATCAGGAGCCTATCAGTAGCCTATCAGGAGCAAGTCAGGAGCATATCAGTAGCCTATCAGGAGCCAGTCAGGAGCATATCAGGAGCCAGTCAGGAGCCTATCAGGAGCCAGTCAGGAGCCTGTCAGGAGCCAGTCAGGAGCCTATCAGGAGCCAGTCAGGAGCCAGTCAGGAGCCTATCAGGAGCCAGTCAGGAGCCAGTCAGGAGCCAATCAGGAGCCTGTCAGGAGCCTATCAGGAGCCAGTCAGGAGCCTATCAGGAGCCAGTCAGGAGCCTATCAGGAGCCAGTCAGGAGCCAGTCAGGAGCCATCAGGAGCCTATCAGGAGCCAGTCAGGAGCCTATCAGGAGCCAGTCAGGAGCCAGTCAGGAGCCAGTCAGGAGCCAGTCAGGAGCATATCAGGAGCCAGTCAGGAGCATATCAGGAGCCTGTCAGGAGCCAGTCAGGAGCCAGTCAGGAGCCTATCAGGAGCCAGTCAGGAGCCTATCAGGAGCCAGTCAGGAGCCAGTCAGGAGCCTATCAGGAGCCAGTCAGGAGCCAATCAGGAGCCTGCCAGGAGCATATCAGGAGCCTATCAGTAGCCTATCAGGAGCAAGTCAGGAGCATATCATGAGCCTATCAGGAGCCAGTCAGGAGCATATCAGGAGCCAGTCAGGAGCATATCAGGAGCCAGTCAGGAGCCAATCAGGAGCCTGCCAGGAGCATATCAGGAGCCTATCAGTAGCCTATCAGGAGCCAGTCAGGAGCCTATCAGGAGCCAGTCAGGAGCCTATCAGGAGCCAGTCAGGAGCCTGTCAGGAGCCAGTCAGGAGCCAGTCAGGAGCCTATCAGGAGCCAGTCAGGAGCCAGTCAGGAGCCTATCAGGAGCCAGTCAGGAGCCAGTCAGGAGCCTATCAGGAGCCAGTCAGGAGCATATCAGGAGCCTATCAGGAGCCTATCAGGAGCCAGTCAGGAGCCTATCAGGAGCCAGTCAGGAGCCTATCAGGAGCCAGTCAGGAGCCTATCAGGAGCCTGTCAGGAGCCAGTCAGGAGCCAGTCAGGAGCCTATCAGGAGCCAGTCAGGAGCCAGTCAGGAGCCTATCAGGAGCCAGTCAGGAGCCAGTCAGGAGCCAATCAGGAGCCTGCCAGGAGCATATCAGGAGCCTATCAGTAGCCTATCAGGAGCAAGTCAGGAGCATATCAGGAGCATATCAGGAGAATATCAGGAACCAGTCAGGAGCATATCAGGAGCCAGTCAGGAGCATATCAGGAGCCAGTCAGGAGCCAGTCAGGAGCCAGTCAGGAGCCTATCAGGAGCCAGTCAGGAGCCTATCAGGAGCCTATCAGGAGCCAGTCAGGAGCCAGTCAGGAGCCTATCAGGAGCCAGTCAGGAGCCTATCAGGAGCCTGTCAGGAGCCTATCAGGAGCCAGTCAGGAGCCTATCAGGAGCCAGTCAGGAGCCTATCAGGAGCCAGTCAGGAGCCTATCAGGAGCCATTCAGGAGCCAGTCAGGAGCCTATCAGGAGCCAGTCAGGAGCCCATCAGGAGCCAGTCAGGAGCCAGTCAGGAGCCAGTCAGGAGCCAATCAGGAGCCTGCCAGGAGCATATCATGAGCCTATCAGGAGCCAGTCAGGAGCATATCAGGAGCCAGTCAGGAGCATATCAGGAGCCAGTCAGGAGCCAGTCAGGAGCCTATCAGGAGCCAGTCAGGAGCCAGTCAGGAGCCTATCAGGAGCCAGTCAGGAGCCTATCAGGAGCCAGTCAGGAGCCTATCAGGAGCCAGTCAGGAGCCAGTCAGGAGCCAGTCAGGAGCATATCAGGAGCCAGTCAGGAGCAATCAGGAGCCAGTCAGGAGCCTATCAGGAGCCAGTCAGGAGCCAGTCAGGAGCCTATCAGGAGCAAGTCAGGAGCCAGTCAGGAGCCAGTCAGGAGCATATCAGGAGCCAGTCAGGAGCCTATCAGGAGCCAGTCAGGAGCCAGTCAGGAGCCTATCAGGAGCCAGTCAGGAGCCTATCAGGAGCCAGTCAGGAGCCAGTCAGGAGCCTATCAGGAGCCTGTCAGGAGCCAGTCAGGAGCCAGTCAGGAGCCTATCAGGAGCCAGTCAGGAGCCTATCAGGAGCCAGTCAGGAGCCTATCAGGAGCCAGTCAGGAGCCAGTCAGGAGCCAATCAGGAGCCAGTCAGGAGCATATCAGGAGCCAGTCAGGAGCATATCAGGAGCCAGTCAGGAGCCTATCAGGAGCCAGTCAGGAGCCTACCAGGAGGCAGTCAGGAGCCTATCAGGAGCCAGTCAGGAGCCTATCAGGAGCCAGTCAGGAGCCAGTCAGGAGCCTATCAGGAGCCAGTCAGGAGCCAGTCAGGAGCCTATCAGGAGACAGTCAGGAGCCAGCAGGAGCCAATCAGGAGCCTGCCAGGAGCATATCATGAGCCTATCAGGAGCCAGTCAGGAGCATATCAGGAGCCAGTCAGGAGCATATCAGGAGCCAGTCAGGAGCATATCAGGAGCCAGTCAGGAGCCAGTCAGGAACCAGTCAAGAGCCTATCAGGAGCCAGTCAGGAGCCAGTCAGGAGCCAGTCAGGAGCCTATCAGGAGCCAATCAGGAGCCAGTCAGGAGCCTATCAGGAGCCAGTCAGGAGCCTGTCAGGAGCCAGTCAGGAGCCAATCAGGAGCCAGTCAGGAGCCAGTCAGGAGCCTATCAGGAGCCTATCAGGAGCCAGTCAGGAGCCTATCAGGAGCCAGTCAGGAGCCTATCAGGAGCCAGTCAGGAGCCAGTCAGGAGCCTATCAGGAGCCAGTCAGGAGCCAGTCAGGAGCCTATCAGGAGCCAGTCAGGAGCCAGTCAGGAGCCAGTCAGGAGCCAGTCAGGAGCCAGTCAGGAGCCAGTCAGGAGCCTGTCAGGAGCCAGTCAGGAGCCAGTCAGGAGCATATCAGGAGCCAGTCAGGAGCATATCAGGAGCCAGTCAGGAGCCAGTCAGGAGCCAGTCAGGAGCCAGTCAGGAGCCAATCAGGAGCCTGCCAGGAGCATATCAGGAGCCTATCAGTAGCCTATCAGGAGCAAGTCAGGAGCATATCATGAGCCTATCAGGAGCCAGTCAGGAGCATATCAGGAGCCAGTCAGGAGCATATCAGGAGCCAGTCAGGAGCCAGTCAGGAGCCAGTCAGGAGCCTATCAGGAGCCAGTCAGGAGCCAGTCAGGAGCCAATCAGGAGCCAGTCAGGAGCCAGTCAGGAGCAAATCAGGAGCCAGTCAGGAGCATATCAGGAGCCTATCAGTAGCCTATCAGGAGCAAGTCAGGAGCATATCATGAGCCTATCAGGAGCCAGTCAGGAGCATATCAGGAGCCAGTCAGGAGCATATCAGGAGCCAGTCAGGAGCCAATCAGGAGCCTGCCAGGAGCATATCATGAGCCTATCAGGAGCCAGTCAGCAGCATATCAGGAGCCAGTCAGGAGCCAGTCAGGAGCCTATCAGGAGCCAGTCAGGAGCCTATCAGGAGCCAGTCAGGAGCCAGTCAGGAGCCAGTCAGGAGCATATCAGGAGCCAGTCAGGAGCATATCAGGAGCCTATCAGGAGCCAGTCAGGAGCCAGTCAGGAGCAAATCAGGAGCCAGTCAGGAGCCAGTCAGGAGCCTATCAGGAGCCAGTCAGGAGCCTATCAGGAGCCAGTCAGGAGCCAGTCAGGAGCCTATCAGGAGCCAGTCAGGAGCCAATCAGGAGCCTGCCAGGAGCATATCAGGAGCCTATCAGTAGCCTATCAGGAGCCAGTCAGGAGCATATCAGGAGCCAGTCAGGAGCCAGTCAGGAGCCAATCAGGAGCCAGTCAGGAGCATATCAGGAGCCAGTCAGGAGCATATCAGGAGCCAGTCAGGAGCCTATCAGGAGCCTATCAGGAGCCTATCAGGAGCCAGTCAGGAGCCTATCAGGAGCCAGTCAGGAGCCTATCAGGAGCCAGTCAGGAGCCAGTCAGGAGCCTATCAGGAGCCAGTCAGGAGCCAGTCAGGAGCATATCAGGAGCCAGTCAGGAGCATATCAGGAGCCAGTCAGGAGCCTGTCAGAAGCCA
>SSNR01000059.1:2793437-2813162 GCA_006937965.1 Callopanchax toddi | reverse complement strand
CTGGTCTAGTTTCACTCAGACCACCATAATACTGAGTCAGTCTGACTCTAGAGACCCAGGATGATACTGGTCTAGTTTCACTCAGGAATCCTGTTCAGTTTCACTTTTCTCTGAATCAGGATCTGATTATGGCATTTTAATGATTGAGCAGTATTTTATTATGCTGTTATTATTGTTTAGGCTCTAAATGACTTTACAGTCAGGTAGTTATTCAGATTTTTATTTATATTTATGTGAATCTTTATGTTTTGATTTGCCTGTAACTTTGCAGCTGTGCACCTGAATTTCCACACTGAGGGATAATTAAGGATTTCTATTCTATTCTAAACTATTATTATTATTATTATTATTATTAATATTATATATTGTTACCATAACAGGAGAATGGAGTTCACAGATGATCCTCCTGTTCTCACTCCTTCATTCTTAATACGTCATTCTCATGTAGTTTGGTTTCTCATCCTAAAGTAACCAGTTAATAGATCATATGGGCTTTGTTTGGGGGCCTGATCAGCTGCACGTTCAGATCAGCTGTTCTCTGCCTCATCACCATAGAGACACGTCGGACCCTTTGTGTTTTAACATTGTCCGACGGAGCTGTGTTTAGATCATTAAATAATGATGGACAAGGAAGAACGGACTGAATAAAAACTAAACCGTGGTGGTTACAGTTCGTTTAGGAAGCTAATATTAGAGAGGAGAGGCCGACGCAGATCTCACGTCTGAACCTGAACGCTGTGACGTCAGAGAGTCTACGTCGTCCACCTAGAAGCTCCAGAGCTAAATAAATCAGCCCAGATTACCTAAATAATCAGAGGAAACAAAGTCTGCAGGAATACTTTGACATTTCTCATCGACACGTGAGCGAAGGCGCGTGAATGAGAGGTGAGGAAAATAGGTGCCCGAGCGAGAGGCGCGCACGAGAACGACAGGAGAGAGAGAGAGAGAGAGAGAGAGAGAGAGAGAGAGAGAGAGAGAGAGAGAGAGAGAGTGAGCAAGTGAGGTGAGAGAGAGAGCTGGAGAAGCACGCCGGTCAAAGTGTCCGGCGTGCTTCAGTTTTACGTCGGTAATGTCCGACGGTCCGGCGTGTTTTCGCAAACACTGCTATAATACACAATCACTATCATACACAATCACTATCATACACAATCACTATTATACACAATCACTATTATACACAATCACTATCATACACAATCACTATCATACACAATCACTATCATACACAATCACTATTATACACAATCACTATTATACACAATCACTATCATACACAATCACTATCATACACAATCACTATCATACACAATCACTATTATACACAATCACTATT
The DNA here is from genome assembly GCA_006937965.1 of Callopanchax toddi. NCBI lineage: Eukaryota > Metazoa > Chordata > Actinopteri > Cyprinodontiformes > Nothobranchiidae > Callopanchax > Callopanchax toddi. The sequence goes on along the minus strand of SSNR01000059.1, from coordinate 2,811,829 downwards.
ATACACAATCACTATTATACACAATCACTATCATACACAATCACTATTATACACAATCACTATTATACACAATAACTATCATACACAATCACTATCATACACAATCACTATCATACACAATCACTATCATACACAATCACTATTATACACAATCACTATTATACACAATAACTATCATACACAATCACTATCATACACAATCACTATCATACACAATCACTATCATACACAATCACTATTATACACATTAACTATCATACACAATCACTATCATACACAATCACTATCATACACAATCAGTATCATACACAATCACTATCATACACAATCACTATTATACACAATCACTATTATACACAATCACTATTATACACAATCACTATCATACACAATCACTATCATACACAATCACTATCATACACAATCACTATCATACACAATCACTATCATACACAATCACTATCATACACAATCACTATTATACACAATAACTATCATACACAATCACTATCATACACAATCACTATCATACACAATCACTATCATACACAATCACTATCGTACACAATCACTATTATACACAATAACTATCATACACAATCACTATCATACACAATCACTATCATACACAATCACTATTATACACAATCACTATTATACACAATCACTATTATACACAATCACTATTATACACAATCACTATTATACACAATCACTATTATACACAATCCCTATCATACACAATCACTATCATACACAATCACTATTATACACAATAACTATCATACACAATCACTATCATACACAATCACTATTATACACAATCATTATCATACACAATCACTATCATAGTATCAAATACCAAGTTTGGTTTCATTGTTGATTCTCGTTGTGACCATTTTTCATTTTGAATCAACTTATTATAAAAAGGGCAACATTTTTTATTCCTGACTAACAACTGATTAGTGATTACTAATAAAACTCTATTTAAACTTCAGATCAGAGGTTTTTTTATGGTTAGAATAGAATGACTTTATTGATCCCACCGTGGGGAAATCCACTCGTCACAGCAACATACACACGAGAATAAAAACAGGTAAATGACACACTAGTTTCACATGATGACACAGAGACAATACAAAAGGATGAGATAAAATACAGATGTGAATTTACAGGCTGTACAGAGATCAGCTGATATTAGAATATCGATCTAAAAACAGAATGCAACAAATATTAGAGAAATGTAGCGATGTGACCGTTGCACGGACCTACTGAGTTAGATCAGAATGAAGCTAAACAGTGGAGTTGTACAGCCTTACAGCCGTGGGGATGAAGTTTACTGGTTTACTGGCTCCACCAATCAGAAGACAACTGGCTTCCTGAAACTGACTCAACTCACATTACTCTAGTTTTAAGATCCCTGCACTGGTTACCAGTCCATTTTAGAATCCATGTTAAGATCTTAGTTTTTACTCTTAGAGCCGTTTGTGGTCAGGTCCTGACTCTATCTCAGACCTCTAGAACCCTACAGTCCTCCTCCTGGTCTGGTCTACTCGTCAGAGGCTGTTGATGGATCCTAGATCACATTTGAAGACCAGAGGAGATCCATCTTTTAAAGTGGAGGCTCCCAGTCTGTGGAACGCTCTACCTCCTCCTCTGCGTCGTCTGGATTCTGTGGATTCTTTTAAAAACAGTTGAGACTCATTTATTCAGGCTGGCTCTGAACTGAGGCGCAGTTGGTTAGCACTGTTGCCTCGCAGCAAGGAGGTCGTGGGTTCGCGTCCCGGCTCTGCGGCCTCTCTGCGTGGAGTCTGCATGTTCTCCCCGTGCGTGCGTGGGTTTCCTCCAGGTTCTCCGGTTTCCTCCCACAGTCCAAAGACATGACTGTCAGGCTAATTGGGCTGGTAAATTGTCCTTAGGTGTGAGTGGGTGTGTGGTTGTTTGTCTCGTTCGTCTCTGTGTGGCCCTGCGATGGACTGGCGACCTGTCCAGGGTGTCCCCCGCCTCTCGCCCCTTGACCGCTGGAGATAGGCACCAGCTGCCCCGCGACCCTCTGTGGAGGAATGAGCGGCTACAGAAAATGGATGGATGGATGGATGGATGGATGGATGGATGGATGGATGGATGGATGGATGGATGGATGGATGATGTTTTATGTTTTTGGTTTTATCAGGTTCTTATTGTGGTTTTAATCCTTTGTGTTTTTATCATTGTTTTATTGTGAAGCACTTTGGGGTTTTTGACCTGTGAAAGGTACAAATAAAGTTATTATTATTATTATTATTATTATTATTATTATTATTACTATCAACTCTTTACTTTGGTTTTTTCTAAAGAATAAAAAGAAACAATCCATTTTCATCCATTTCATAATGATTGTTTCTGTGTTGGTTGAGTTCCCTCCTGTTTTATTATGATGTCAGATTATTCATGATGACGTCACCCTGGATAGGTTTTATGTTATTGTTGTTTTGTTTTCCATAATTAATAAATGTAAAATAGCTGAGATTAAGCTGCAACCTGCAAATTGACCACCAGAGGTCGCTGTGGATCCACTCAGACTCTGATCAGCAGGTTGTAACTAACAATCGGACTCCTTCATCCATTACAGCTGTTTTGCTGTTGTTTTCTTTAAAAATAGTCTAAAGAAACCCTGATGACCTCACAGATCAATGACCTTTTTTATTTTCTTTAAAGAAAAGATTTAGATTGTTAATAGTCATTTTTATTACTCAAACTTTAAGATTTATCACAGTGACTACAGCATTTAAACATGTCCATTAAAACGGGGTTTAGTCTGAGGGAATTATGCTTTTATTTGTTAAATAACATTAGAAATATTAGTCTAAAAATGACTGTATGTCAGACAGTTTGAACTGTATTTCCTTTTGTTAAATGGGGCAGAAATGATCAGATCATGTCTTTTATCTGCTCCTTTTCATTCAAATTGTTTTGTGTTATGTAAATACTCTGTTGTTGTTTTTTTTAATCTTTTTATTTTATTTTCAATGAAATACATTTTAATTAAATAAAAAATAAAACCCCTGAAGGCTTTGCTGCATCCAGAAACATCTGAGTGTTTTATGTCAGTGCTAGATCATGGTGACATTTTCTAGATGCGTGCTTCGTCTCAGAGTCTTTCTGCTCTAGACGCTGTTCATCACGGCGCCTTGAGATTTTTTTTTTTTAACCCCGTGTCCTGTCCGGCTGTGGAGCAAACAGAATAATGTCTGAGTGCCAAAAACAAGGTGAGAGGTTACAGCCACTGCTATAAAACTCCTCCTGATTTTGTTTAAATATAACCCCCAAAATCTTTATTAGAATGTTTTTATGGTTGATTGGACACGGAGCCTGAAAGTGAAGGGAAGGGTACAGAAAGAGGGATGGGGGAGAAAGTAAACAGAAAAAGAAGAGAACAAGAGACGTGAAGAGTCCACTTCTAGACCTGTAAATAAAGCACAAACAAACAAAACAGGAGAAAAGATACAACAGCAACAAACAGCATCTGAATACACAACAGTTGTGATATTCTTCAAATGTATACGTATACACCAGTTCAAGAGAGTTCAGTGTCAACCACAGCCCCAGTCAATGTGTCTGAAAACACCTGAGTCGTCTTTATGTGAGCACCTTGTGATCACCTGTGTGTNAGTCAGGAGCATATCAGGAGCCAGTCAGGAGCATATCAGGAGCATATCAGGAGCCTATCAGGAGCCTATCAGGAGCCAGTCAGGAGCCAGTCAGGAGCCAGTCAGGAGCCAGTCAGGAGCCAGTCAGGAGCCTATCAGGAGCCAGTCAGGAGCCAGTCAGGAGCCAGTCAGGAGCCTATCAGGAGCCAGTCAGGAGCCTATCAGGAGCCAGTCAGGAGCCAATCAGGAGCCAGTCAGGAGCCAGTCAGGAGCCTATCAGGAGCCAGTCAGGAGCCTATCAGAAGCTAGTCAGGAGCCTATCAGGAGCCAGTCAGGAGCATATCAGGAGCCAGTCAGGAGCCAGTCAGGAGCATATCAGGAGCCAATCAGGAGCCTATCAGGAGCCAGTCAGGAGCCAGTCAGGAGCATATCAGGAGCCAGTCAGGAGCATATCAGGAGCCTATCAGGAGCCAGTCAGGAGCAGATCAGGAGCCAGTCAGGGGCCAGTCAGGAGCATATCAGGAGCTTATCAGGAGCCAGTCAGGAGCCAGTCAGGAGCCTATCAGGAGCCAGTCAGGAGCATATCAGGAGCCAGTCAGTAGCATATCAGGAGCCAGTCAGCAGCCAGTCAGGAGCATATCAGGAGCCTATCAGGAGCCAGTCAGGAGCATATCAGGACCCAATCAGGAGCATATCAGGAACCAGTCAGGAGCCTATCAGGAGCCAGTCAGGAGCCAGTCAGGAGCATATCAGGAGCCAGTCAGGAGCCTATCAGGAGCCTATCAGGAGCCAGTCAGGAGCCAGTCAGGAGCATATCAGGAGCCTATCAGGAGCCTATCAGGAGCCATTCAGGAGCCAGTCAGGAGCATATCAGGAGCCAATCAGGAGCCAGTCAGGAGCCAGTCAGGAGCCAGTCAGGAGCCAATCAGGAGCCAGTCAGGAGCCAGTCAGGAGCCAATCAGGAGCCAGTCAGGAGCCTATCAGGAGCCAGTCAGGAGCCTATCAGGAGCCAGTCAGGAGCATATCAGGAGCCAGTCAGGAGCATATCAGGAGCCAGTCAGGAGCCAGTCAGGAGCCTATCAGGAGCCAGTCAGGAGCCAGTCAGGAGCCTATCAGGAGCCAGTCAGGAGCCAGTCAGGAGCCAGTCAGGAGCCAATCAGGAGCCAGTCAGGAGCCAGTCAGGAGCCTATCAGGAGCCTATCAGGAGCCTATCAGGAGCCAGTCAGGAGCCAGTCAGGAGCATATCAGGAGCCAGTCAGGAGCATATCAGGAGCCAGTCAGGAGCCTATCAGGAGCCAGTCAGGAGCCAGTCAGGAGCCAGTCAGGAGCATATCAGGAGCCTATCAGGAGCCAGTCAGGAGCATATCAGGACCCATTCAGGAGCATATCAGGAGCCAGTCAGGAGCCTATCAGGAGCCAGTCAGGAGCCAATCAGGAGCCAGTCAGGAGCCAGTCAGGAGCCAGTCAGGAGCAGTCAGGAGCCAGTCAGGAGCCTATCAGGAGCCAGTCAGGAGCCAATCAGGAGCCTGTCAGGAGCCTATCAGGAGCCTATCAGGAGCCGTCAGGAGCCAGTCAGGAGCATATCAGGAGCCAGTCAGGAGCATATCAGGAGCCAGTCAGGAGCCTATCAGGAGCCAGTCAGGAGCCTATCAGGAGCATATCAGGAGCCTAGTCAGGAGCCTGTCAGGAGCCAGTCAGGAGCCTATCAGGAGCCAGTCAGGAGCCTATCAGGAGCCAGTCAGGAGCCTATCAGGAGCCAGTCAGGAGCCAGTCAGGAGCCAGTCAGGAGCATATCAGGAGCCAGTCAGGAGCATATCAGGAGCATATCAGGAGCCTATCAGGAGCCTATCAGGAGCCAGTCAGGAGCCAGTCAGGAGCATATCAGGAGCCAGTCAGGAGCCTATCAGGAGCCAGTCAGGAGCCAGTCAGGAGCCAATCAGGAGCCTGCCAGGAGCATATCAGGAGCCAGTCAGGAGCATATCAGGAGCCTATCAGGAGCCTGTCAGGAGCATATCAGGAGCCAGTCAGGAGCCAGTCAGGAGCCAGTCAGGAGCCAATCAGGAGCCTGCCAGGAGCATATCAGGAGCCAGTCAGGAGCATATCAGGAGCCTATCAGGAGCAAGTCAGGAGCATATCAGGAGCCTATCAGGAGCCAGTCAGGAGCCTATCAGGAGCCTTTCAGGAGCCTATCAGGAGCCAGTCAGGAGCCAGTCAGGAGCCAGTTAGGAGCCAGTCAGGAGCTAATCAGGAGCCTGTCAGGAGCCAGTCAGGAGCATATCAGGAGCCAGTCAGGAGCATATCAGGAGCCAGTCAGGAGCATATCAGGAGCAGGTCAGGAGCCAGTCAGGAGCCTATCAGGAGCCAGTCAGGAGCCAGTCAGGAGCCTATCAGGAGCCAGTCAGGAGCCTATCAGGAGCCAGTCAGGAGCCTATCAGGAGCCAGTCAGGAGCCTATCAGGAGCCAGTCAGGAGCCTATCAGGAGCATATCAGGAGCCAGTCAGGAGCCAGTCAGGAGCATGTCAGGAGCCAGTCAGGAGCATATCAGGAGCAAGTCAGGAGCATATCAGGAGCAAGTCAGGAGCCTATCAGGAGCCAGTCAGGAGCCAGTCAGGAGCCAATCAGGAGCCTGCCAGGAGCATATCAGGAGCCTATCAGGAGCCTATCAGGAGCAAGTCAGGAGCATATCAGGAGCCTATCAGGAGCCAGTCAGGAGCCAGTCAGGAGCATATCAGGAGCCAGTCAGGAGCCTATCAGGAGCCAGTCAGGAGCCTATCAGGAGCCAGTCAGGAGCCAGTCAGGAGCCTATCAGGAGCCAGTCAGGAGCCAGTCAGGAGCCAGTCAGGAGCATATCAGGAGCCTATCAGTAGCCAATCAGGAGCCGGTCAGGAGCATATCAGGAGCCTATCAGGAGCTAGTCAGGAGCATATCAGGAGCCAGTCAGGAGCATATCAGGAGCCAGTCAGGAGCCAGTCAGGAGCCAGTCAGGAGCATATCAGGAGCCAGTCAGGAGCCTATCAGGAGCCAGTCAGGAGCACTATCAGGAGCCAGTCAGGAGCCTATCAGGAGCCAGTCAGGAGCCAGTCAGGAGCCAATCAGGAGCCTGCCAGGAGCATATCAGGAGCCTATCAGTAGCCTATCAGGAGCAAGTCAGGAGCATATCAGGAGCATATCAGGAGCCAGTCAGGAGCCAGTCAGGAGCCAGTCAGGAGCATATCAGGAACCAGTCAGGAGCCAGTCAGGAGCCTATCAGGAGCCAGACAGGAGCCAATCAGGAGCCAGTCAGGAGCCAGTCAGGAGGCTATCAGGAGCCAGTCAGGAGCCAGTCAGGAGCCTATCAGGAGCCAGTCAGGAGCCAGTCAGGAGCCTTTCAGGAGCCAGTCAGGAGCCTATCAAGAGCCAGTAAGGAGCCTATCAGGAGCCAGTCAGGAGCCTATCAGGAGCCAATCAGGAGCCTATCAGGAGCCAATCAGGAGCCAGTCAGGAGCCAATCAGGAGCCAATCAGGAGCCTGTCAGGAGCCTATCAGGAGCCAGTCAGGAGCATATCAGGAGTAACTCAGGAGCATATCAGGAGCCAGTCAGGAGCATATCAGGAGCCATTCAGGAGCCAGTCAGGAACCAGTCAAGAGCCTATCAGGAGCCAGTCAGGAGCCAGTCAGGAGCCAGTCAGGAGCCTATCAGGAGCCAGTCAGGAGCCAGTCAGGAGCCTATCAGGAGCCAGTCAGGAGCCAGTCAGGAGCCAATCAGGAGCCAGTCAGGAGCATATCAGGAGCCTATCAGGAGCCAGTCAGGAGCATATCAGGAGCCAATCAGGAGCCATCAGGAGCCAGTCAGGAGCATATCAGGAGCCAGTCAGGAGCCTGTCAGGAGCCAATCAGGAGCCAGTCAGGAGCCAGTCAGGAGCCTATCAGGAGCCAGTCAGGAGCCAGTCAGGAGCCAATCAGGAGCCTGCCAGGAGCATATCAGGAGCCTATCAGGAGCCAGTCAGGAGCATATCAGGAGCCTATCAGGAGCCTATCAGGAGCCAGTCAGGAGCCTATCAGGAGCCAATCAGGAGCCAGTCAGGAGCATATCAGGAGCCAGTCAGGAGCCAGTCAGGAGCCTATCAGGAGCCAGTCAGGAGCCAGTCAGGAGCCAGTCAGGAGCCAGTAAGGATCCAGTCAGGAGCCAGACAGGAGCCAATCAGGCGCCAGTCAGGAGCCAGTCAGGAGCCAGTCAGGAGCCAGTAAGGATCCAGTCAGGAGCCAGTCAGGAGCCAGTCAGGAGTCAGTCAGGAGCCAATCAGGAGCCAGTCAGGAGCATATCAGGAGCCAGTCAGGAGCCAGTCAGGAGCCAGTCAGGAGCCAGTCAGGAGCCAGTCAGGAGCCAGTCAGGAGCATTTAAAGCTCCAACCCAAAGAGACTGTTAAAGAGTATTTTTAGGTTGCGACTCACATGTTTAGCTTTGTTGCTCATTCCATTAATAAACTTACCCTTCTAGTTATACTAGTTATACTAGTTATTCTAGTCATACTAGTCATACTAGTTATACTAGTTATACTAGTCATACTACCGTAGTTATACTAGTCATACTAGTTATAGTAGTTATACTAGTCATAGTAGTCATACTAGTCATACTAGTCATACTAGTTATACTAGTCATACTAGTTATACTAGTTTACTAGTTATACTAGTCATACTAGTTATACTAGTTATACTAGTCATACTAGTCATACTAGTTATACCGCATGGTAAAATCAGGCTTTCCGTTCATATAAGATTTATTGATGCAAATATAATTAGTTTGAATTTAAAATGTTAATTTCTGAGACTTTTCATCTATCCAGGGGTTCATGAGATATTTAGCTACCAGTCAGACAAATGAACACATGCACAGAGGCAACAACATTATGAGCCACTCAGGTCTGGGTCATGAGGGCAGCAGCCCTAACATTTAGTCCCACTTCCACCAGCTGCTCCAGTGGGACTGGATCAGGTGTTTGTTTAATCAAACTCCTGCTTATTTTAACAAAACAGAAGGTTTTTTATGAAAAAGGTCCGTACTGTGCAGAAACGTTTAAAGTAGAAGGCAGACGCTGTAGCAGTTTGGATCTGGAGCCAACGCTGGTTCTGTCCAGGAAGCACGGCCCCTCAGAAGCAAGCCCTTCCCCTGGACCGTAGACCTTATGCTGCATGGCCACAGCGGGAAGTGGAAACTACAACGAGCCTCGCAGGCCACTGTGCCGCTCGGCTACTGGCGTGTTCACTGACTCCAGTCCAGGCTCAGATACTGTATATGATTTACTGTCTATTTCAGCACAGAGACACCGTTGGTTGTTGATATTTTTCCCTGAGTTTATTGATTTGACATTGCGTGGCGGGCCTGATCACAGGGGTCTGCGGGTCGTCCAGAGGCCAGAGGTTCCCCTCCCCCATCGAACTCAACATGATAAACCACATTCAGGGCTTCTGAAACTCAGGTCCATAATAATGACTTCTGTCTGGACTAATTCCTGAGCTGCTTCTCCTTTACTAAAACAACTCCATTACCCACAATGCCACCTTCCTCAATCTCAGTTTGTAGAGTTATGGTGAATTTTGATGTCTCATTTGGACAGATTTCTACCAGAGAACATCCCTTAATGAAGTTCTGAATGAATTCAGATTATCAGTAATAATAACACCGTCCTGTGTGTGTGTGTGTGTGTGTGTGTGTGTGTGTGTGTGTGTGTGTGTGTGTGTGTGTGTGTGTGTGTGTGTGTGTGTGTTAAACCTTCAGTGTCAGCATCAGTTTCTGCCTGTTGGCTTATGGGAAACATCTCCCCACTCCTCTAGGTAAGACGTGCACACACACACACACACACACACACACACACACACACACACACACACACACACACACACACACACACACACACACACACACACACACACACACACAGCTGGTTGCCATTACCTTGCTTTGGTTGTATGTTGGCCTTCTCTGTGGTCGACTTGGCCGTTAGATCAAGATAAAAGAGCAATCTTGTAAATACGGGGTCGGGTTTAGAGACGTGTGTGTTTATTTAAAGTTCGGGGCTGTGTACTGTCTGTTGTCTCTGCACAGCTTTTGTCATGTGGTCTGCAGTGAAGCTCTTTGTGTTTCAGTTCACTGTCCAAAGAGAAAAGAGCAGCAAGTAAAGGCTTTGTAGCTGTAATAATGATTACCTCTGAACATGTGTGCATTAGCATGCAGCGCTGACAGTTTGCCTTTGATAAATGTGTGTTTGTGTGACTATGCATGCACTGATGACTTGTATTTTTTGTGTAACGATGTTCAGAGGATGCTGACTGTTTGGTTTCCTCAAACATTCGAGAACCAAAGATGGTTCCTCCAGTTTTAGGATGTTTGGATCATTTTGATGTGGAACTTTTTATCTACAGTAATGAACACCCACCCACTGGTGATGTCGCTCAAAGTGGGTGGAGCCTCTAGAAACAGGAAGTAGTCCTTTGACAGGAGTAGTCAGATAGGGACTAGTTGTGTATTCTGACAAATGACTGCATTCTTTCTTATGAACAGTCTTTATCCTGTGTAATCAGAAGTGTGACTGTGCCAGAACTGAATGTTGAGCAGCCGTTTGTGTGGAGATGCATCAGATTATTACATATAAATCTGATTCATGTGCGCACTGCTGACTGCTCACATGGACTTGGATACAGTGACTTGTGAACCTCTGTGGTGTGTGTGTTTCAGGCTTTGTGGTGGAGGTGCAGTTGGACAGCCGGAACCAGGAGTCCGTCAGGAGGACTTTGTTCCTGAAGAACCAGCAGCCCAGTCTGGTGCAGAACTTCTATCTGACCAGCGATGAAAGCTGGTGCCATGACACAGAGATCTACCTGCAGGTCAGTACCAGAACCTGTTAGGACCTGTAGTTCAGTTCCTTTGCTCTGAATCACTTCAGAGTTTTCTTCATTTGTAGCTTTTTCCTGTTGTTCAGTTTCTTTTCATTCAGAGAAAACAGAAAATGAAGCATGTGTCACTACAGTCCAGGTGAGAACGTTCAGTCCGCTGATTGGTCAGATTATCTGGGGGCGGGGATTCCATAAGTAAACCAGGAGTTGGTGCTTTGTTTAATTCTGTGCTAGTCCACATCGTGGTCTAACCTTCTCTTTGAGCTCTTTATTTGAACTTTTCAGTGTTTTGATGAGTCAGAACTGATTGATCTGGTCACCTGATCAGATGTCAGTCAGGTAAAGGACTTTACTGATTAGCATGCAAGCCCTCGGTTCCTTTTTAGCTAGCTAGGAGTTAGGCTAACTGATGTTTGTCAGTAGCTAGCTACCCTCCACAGCCCAGAATGCAACACAAACCTTGCTATGGGAGGGTGTTTGGGTCAGACTGAGGTGGATCACGTTCACACTGTGGGTCCATTCAGAAGTGAGACCACCTCCTCCAGGGGGACTGGACTCAGACCAGCCATGACTAAAGAGTGGCTCTGAAATGTCCTCCCAGAGGAGCTCCTACAACATTACCTGACCCCTGAACAATGGAGCAGCAGCCAGAAGACTAAAGTCACAACTAGTGGCTCATCCACATTCTGGGTTTGTGTCCAGGAGACTCCCCAGACCTTAATCTGATTGAGAACTTGTGCTCCACCCTAGAGATGGTAGACGATAAAACCAAAACTTAACAGTCTCTAAACTCTCATCAGTCCCTCCAGGATGTTGACTTTTTGTGATTGTTGCAGTCTAAATGACATTTCTCTTCTTTTTTTTTTTTTTACCCCGTGTCCTGTCCGGCTGTGGAGCAAACAGAATAATGTCTGAGTGCCAAAAACAAGGTGAGAGGTTACAGCCACTGCTATAAAACTCCTCCTGATTTTTGTTTAAATATAACCCCCAAAATCTTTATTAGAATGTTTTTATGGTTGATTGGACACAGAGCCTGAAAGTGAAGGGAAGGGTACAGAAAGAGGGATGGGGGAGAAAGTAAACAGAAAAAGAAGAGAACAAGAGACGTGAAGAGTCCACTTCTAGACCTGTAAATAAAGCACAAACAAACAAAACAGGAGAAAAGATACAACAGCAACAAACAGCATATGAATACACAACAGTTGTGATATTCTTCAAATGTATACGTATACACCAGTTCAAGAGAGTTCAGTGCCAACCACAGCCCCAGTCAATGTGTCTGAAAACACCTGAGTCGTCTTTATGTGAGCACCTTGTGATCACCTGTGTGTGTATATGCGCGCTTGTTTATGTAAGGTTTCTCTATTGAAACATTCAATAATAAGTTAGAGGAGCCACAGACCCGTCCCCAAGGCCCACGGAGGACGCGGAGGAGGTCCAGGCCCCAGACGTCCAGAGGCCACCCAGGGCACGGACACCCCAGGGAGACCGCCATCAGGGCAGTCGCTAAACTCTCCCCCAGAGGGCGCAGAGGCTCACCCCACGTGGGCCCCCGGCAGTCGCCGCGCTAGAGCCCCTGGGGGGTCGTGGCTAGGAGCTCACAGGCACCGCCTGCAGCCGGCCATCCAGGGTAGATCTAGCCGGAACCAGAGACCCGAGACTCAGGAGCGAACCGGCCCCAGCAGAGGCCCGACCACCCCCGGGGGCCCAGATCCCACCAGGCCGCCACAGGAAGAAGAGCAGGCAGACGCCCCCAGCACCCAGCCCCAGACCCCGAGACACCCCAGCACGCCACTGGAGAAAGGCACCACCAATGCCGAGGCGCAGCCAGGGAGGATAGTCTCATGTGACATTTCTCAAAAAGTTGCTTTTTTTCCTCAATCTTTTTTGTTCAAGATTTTTTTTTCATACACACAGTCAACCCCTTTACACACACACGCACGCACACACGCACGCACGCACGCACGCACGCACGCACACACAGTGGAGGAAATAATGATTTGACCCCTTGCTGATTTTGTAAGTTTGTCCAATGACAAAGAAATGAAAAGTCTCAGAACAGTATCATTTTAATGGTAGGTTTATTTTAACAGTGGCAGATAGCACATCAAAAGGAAAATGGAAAAAATAACTTTAAATAAAAGATAGAAACTCATTTGCATTTCATTGAGTGAAATCTCACATCCCGGTGACATCATAGCGCTGACTCAGCACACAGTTAGGACACAGGTCAGTTAATCTCTCTGACTTTTTAATCTACTGGAGCCATCTGAGCTCAACATGGTGTTTACTGTGGTTTTGATGTGTATGTGTGGGTGTATGTATGCCTGGGAATGGGTTGTGGACTGGGAGGGGAGAGTGTCATAATTGTTCTATGTGTGGGAAAGGGAGGGAATGTGGGTTGTATGGGTCATTTTAATCTGTCAAGCACTTTGTGTTGCTCGCTGGGGCATGAAAGGTGCTATAGAAATAAAGTTTGATTTGATTAGACATCAAACTCCCCTCGTCTCTTTCAGCGCTGTAACAGCCTCCCTCATGGTCACCTGCTGCATCTGAGCTCCTCGTTCTTCAGCCTTTCTCCTCACATGTTTCCTGATCAAAAAGTTATTGTCAAGCATCAGTTTTCACCTATTTTCCACTACAACACTGTGTTTGGTTCAGGAAACTGATCCGTATGTATGCTAGCTGTATCTGATGGAAGCTGACCATTCAGCGTCCATCGCTGCAGACGCTGCCCCCAATCCGCCTGTCGATCTCTCTCTTTTCATCACTCAGGACCCTGAGGTACTTAGACTCCTCCCCTTGAGGTTGGACCTCTCCTCCTTCGACCTAGAGTTGAAACGCCACCTGTTTCCGGTCCAGAGCCGTGGTCTCACATGATTTTAAACCCAATCCATTATTGTTTGTCTGCAAGATATTTGTTTGAAGATTTTTGAACTTTAATTTAAAACACAAGACACATTACCAAACAACTGTATGGTTATTTTGCAAATAATAGAAATGCAAAACATAAGAAGTAAGTTTTATTTGACTTTTCTTCACCAGGTACAGTGAAGGCAGCGTGTGGATTTAACACGACGAGCTGCTGTTTTCATTAGTGATCTTTCTGTTTTTATGTTAATCTTTTCTAAACTGTTTTGACTGACATGCAGGAGCAGCTGGAATCGTTCTCCTCCGTTCTGAACTCAACCAGAACCAGAACCAACTGGACCTCCAGGACTCACCTGTCTCATGGTTGTGTTTCAGGCTGAGGAGGAGTTTCGGGATAAACTCTCTCCGATCTTCATCAGCCTGAACTTCAGTCTGGATGCTCGGGTACCGCCGGACCAACATGGCCTCCGCCCCATTCTGGACTACCAAACAGAACAACGTGTGGAGCAAACGGTATGGATCAAACCATGACTGATGGGACGATTGTTGTTTTAATATCTGAGGATGCCTGGACTGTGTAACCTGCTGTTATTGTTGTAGTTCTGCAGTGATCATGTCTGACTTTGTGTATTCTGTTAAAATATAAATAGTTCTTCAAGCTTCACTGCTTGTTCTGCAGATAACAGGAGGAGGAATGAGACCGTATTATGACTATGGAGCACTGAGTTAAAGGGTTTAATCAGGATTTAACGTGCTCTTGTTGGGAATAATGAATACGTCTGCAGTTGTTGATCCCAGAGGTCTCAGGTGATCTGCTTCCTCATCCCACAAACTTTATTCATTTGGGATTCATTAGAAAACCACCTGAGGTGACCTGCCTGATTAGTTTACTGTCCTTGGAGACACTTCACCCATCCGGCCTGCTGGTGGTGGTCAGAGGGACCTGGTGGAGGTCAGAGAGACCTGGTGGAGGTCAGAGAGACCTGGTGGAGGTCAGAGAGACCTGGTGGAGGTCAGAGGGACCTGGTGGTGATCAAAGGGATCTGGTGGTGGTCAGAGGGACCTGGTGGTGGTCAGAGGGACCTGGTGGTGATCAAAGGGACCTGGTGGAGGTCAGAGAGACCTGGTGGTGGTGAGAGGGACCTGGTGGAGGTCAGAGGGACCTGGTGGAGGTCAGAGGGACCTGGTGGTGGTCAGAGGGACCTGGTGGTGATCAAAGGGACCTGGTGGTGGTCAGAGAGACCTGGTGGTGGTCAGAGGGACCTGGTTTTTATTGTAGGAACACCTGAGAGAATCTTTAAAAAATCCAAAAAGTCACATTGTATGATTTTTATTATTAATAATAATAATTTTTATTTAAAAGTGCCTTTCAAGACACCCAAGGACCCTTTACATAGTAGACAGGATAAACACAGTACACCGGTTTATAAAACACTAATAAGTAAAAAGACTAGGTGGTCAATCTGGTCTGAAGAGGTGGGTTTGAGCTCGCCTCGCCTCGCCTTCTTCCGCTTATCCGGGTCCGGGTTGCGGGGGCAGCATTCCAAGTCGGGCAGACCAGGCCACCTTCTCCCCGACCAAGTCCACCAGCTCCTCAGCTGGACGCCCAGGCGTTCCCAGGCCAAACTGAAGATGTATTTCCTCCAGCTTGTCCTGGGTCGACCTGGGGGCCTCCTGCCGGCAGGACATGCCCAGAACACCTCCCGAGGGAGGCGTCCAGGAGGCGTCCTGACCAGATGCCCTAACCACCTCAACTGGCTCCTTTCGATATGGAGGAGCAGCGACTCTACTCCGAGTCTCTCCCGGATGTCCGAGCTTCTTACCCTATCCCTAAGGCTGAGCCCGGCCACCCTGCGGAGAAAACTCATTTCGGCCGCTTGTATCCGCGATCTCGTTCTTTCGGTCATTACCCAAAGCTCATGACCAGGTGAGGATTGGGACGTAGACCGACCGGTAAATCGAGAGCCTTGCTTTCTGGCTCAGCTCCCTCTTTACCACAACAGACCGGTTCAGTGTCCATCACTGCAGACGCTGCCCCAATCCGCCTGTCGATCTCCCGCTCCCTCCTTCCCTCAGATTGGGCGGGCCGTTCCTCCCAATCACGCCCCTCCAGGTCACGCTGTCATTGCCCACGTGAGCGTTGAAGTCTCCCAGCAGGACTATGGAGTCCCCAGTAGGAGCGCTATCCAGCACTCGTCCCAGGGACTCCAAAAAGGGTGGGTACTCTGAGCTGCTATTTGGTGCATAAGCACAAACAACAGTCAGGACCCGTTCCCCAACCCGAAGGCGCAGGGAAGCTGCCCTTTCGTCCCCCGGAGAAAACCCCAACATACAGGCAGAGAGTCTTGGGGCTAACAGAAAGCCCACCCCAGCCCTCCGCCTCTCACCCGGAGCAACTCCAGCATAGAAGAGAGTCCAACCCCTCTCAAGGACTCGGGTTCCAGAGCCAACGCTATGTGTCGAGGTGAGCCCGACTATATCTAGCCGGTATCGCTCAGCCTCTTCCACAAGCTCCAGCTCCTTCCCCGCCAGAGAGGTNCTAGAGAACAATCCACCCTTTTCCGACCGAGAACCATGGCCTCAGACTTGGAGGTGCTGATCCTCATCCCAGCCGCTTCACACTCGGCTGCGAACCTCCCCAGCAAGAGCTGAAGGTCAGAGCCTGATGAAGCTAGGAGGACCACATCATCTACAAAAAGCAGAGACGCGATTCTCCTGTCACCAAACTCCACCCCCTCCACACCACGGCTGCACCTAGAAATCCTGTCCATAAAGGTTCTGAACAGGACCGGTGACAAAGGGCAGCCCTGGAGGAGTCCAACCCTCACTGGGAACAGGTCTGACTTACTGCCAGCTATGCGGACCAGACTCACACTCCTCTGGTACAGGGACTGAATGGCCCTTAACAAAAGACCATCCACCCCGTACTCCTGGAGCGCCCCCCACAGGGTGCCCCTGGGGACACGGTCATAAGCCTTCTCCAAATCCACAAAACACATGTGGATTGGTTGGGCAAACTCCCATGACCCCTCCATCACCCTAGCGAGGGTAAAGAGCTGGTCCACAGTTCCACGACCAGGACAAAAACCACATTGCTCCTCTTCTATCCGAGATTCAACCATCGACCGGACCCTCCTCTCCAGGACCCTGGAGTAGACCTTCCCAGGGAGGCTGAGGAGTGTGATCCCCCTATAGTTGGAACACACCCTCTGGTCCCCCTTCTTAAAAATGGGAACCACCACCCCGGTTTGCCACTCCACAGGAACTGCCCCCGATGACCACGCAATGTTGCAGAGACGTGTCAGCCACGACAGTCCTACAACATCCATCGCCTTAAGGTACCCAGGTCGGATCTCATCCACCCCCGGGGCTCCGCCGCTGCGTAGTTGTTTGACTAGCTCAGCGACTTCTGCCCCAGAGATTGGACAGTCCGTCCCCAGGTCTCCCAGCTCTGGTTCCTCATAGGAATGCGTGTCGGTGGGATTGAGGAGCTCCTTAAAGTATTCCTTCCACCGTCCGACTATAGCCCCAGTTGACGTCAGCAGCTCCCCGTCCCCACTGTAAACAGTGTGAGCGAGTTGCTGCCTTCCTCCCCTGAGGCGCCGGATGGTTTGCCAGAACCTCTTTGGAGCCGACCGATAGTCTTTCTCCATGGTCTCACCAAACTCCTCATACGCCCGAGATTTTGCCTCGGAAACTGCCACTGCTGCACTCCGCTTGGCCCGCCGGTACCTGTCTGCTGCCTCTGGAGACCCACAGACCAGCCACGCCCTGTAGGCCTCCTTCTTCAGCCTGACGGCTCCCCTAACCTCTGGTGTCCACCAGCGGGTACGGGGGTTACCGCCACGACTGGCACCGGCTACCTTGCGACCACAGCTAGCAACAGCCGCCTCAACAATCGCAGAGCGGAACAAGGCCCATTCGGACTCAATGTCCCCCACTGCTCTCGGGACGTGGTCGAAGCTCTGCCGGAGGTGGGAGTTGAAGACCATCTTGACAGGCTCTTCTGCCAGGCGTTCCCAGCAGACCCTCACTATACGTTTGGGTCTACCAGGTCTGCGTAGCATCTTCCCCTGCCATCTGATCCAACTCACCACCAGGTGGTGATCAGTTGACAGCTCCGCTCCTCTCTTCACCCGAGTGTCCAAAACATACGGTCTCAGGTCAGATGATACAACTATAAAGTCAATCATCGACCTGTAACCTAGGCTGCCCTGGTACCAGGTGTACCGGTGGGCATCCTTATGTTCCAACATGGTGTTCGTTATGGCCAAACTGAGACTTGCACAGAAGTCCAATAACAGAACACCACTCGAGTTCATCCTGATGCATTAGAATGGATTTTCCATTCAATCAAAATATTCCATTTTTTTTGATAATTCAAGAGATATTGAGGATTCTGACTTTATTTCCTGGTAAAAAGAACCACAGATCCTCACTGACTTTGACCAAAACAGACTTGTGAGCTCTGCTCATAAAGCCTGACTAAACCCAGCAACAGGACTGGAGAAAGACCCAGAACCTGGTCTTGTTGCTGAGGATGGAACTAAATGTAGAAACCTAAAATGAGTCGACCAATCAGATCCAGTGAATCTGATGCTTTTTATTATTGAGTCAAACATAGAGATCCCTGTATCGTATTGACAGACTGTTCATTTGCTCGTTTCTTTTAAGAAATATTCTAACTTTTGTGGCCCTGGAGGACTTGACACTTAGTGATTTTGGCCCTCATGGTGAAAAGTTTGGACCCCCCCGCCGTAAACTATCAGACGCTCTCAGGATCAACTGTAGAGTTAGACAGGTAATGTTGCATTCTAATGCATCAATATGACTTTTTATTTTACAAGAACTGTTCTAAATACACAAAAATGATCTGCTAGTTTGTCACCATTTGGCAGGAGTGTCTCCCAGTTTGACTAAAGACTATCTTGGTGTGGACGTCAATCTGTCTTCTGGTGGTGGAGGGGTTAAAACAAAGCAGAACTTTCTTCTTGTGCAGTTGGTTGTCAGACGAGAAATGGT
>SSNR01000059.1:2783437-2788437 GCA_006937965.1 Callopanchax toddi | reverse complement strand
TGAAAAAAACTTTAAAGTACACTGAATACACACACTGAGAAAAACACACAGTAGTGACAATGCAATAGGATCCACACAGGCCAGCATTTACATTAAAGAGCATATATTAAGTTCTTTTTTTTTTTTAATTCTGATAAAACTCTGTCCAAAAATACTATTTGAAATGTTTATTGAGGGTATTTTGTTTTACAATACATTTTTTAAAACCATTTTTCTAGTCAAAAGTGCCGCTTTTTGCAAAGCTTCTAAAAACGCTTTTTTTTTCATCTGTGGACCTGTGACGTCAGCTAAGGGAGCTCCTAGCTAGGTGGCGCTGCTTACAGTGTTGTCAGATGTAGATAAATAAAGTATTTGTAGGATAATTTAACACTCTGTACGATCAATAATCCCATAAATATGATCAATTGAGCCCTTTGTTGTGTGGAGTTTGTGTAACAGATGCTTGTTTTAATCATTGTGTTAGATTTTTTAAAGCTAAACTACTTTAACATCTCAGACTGGCACCGCTCTAGTCTGCCAGCTGCCTGCTCGCTGTCGGCGATGAGTTGTTAGTTTTAGGTTAGAGCAATCTTTAATCAAGTCGGTGTGAATTCATTTTAATAAAAAATGCTAAATTATTATGTTTATGAATGCCAATCGCCAGTCTGTCAGGACACTGAGTCAACAACGGGACGGCTTCCTTACCGGTACGGTGACTTCTGTTTGGAGACGAAAAACCCCGGTGGTCCTGGTCTAGTCCAGGACTGGATGTGATGGAGTCCCACATACCGGCGAAAAACATTCAGTGTGACTCTAAACATGCGCCGTTACTTCGATCCATTCACCGGAACCGCTGTTAGCACACAGCAGCTAACAAGAGCTAACCGCTGTTAGCATGCAGCAGCTAACGGGGAGACTTGAGTCTCGTTTCCATGCCAGGTTTGGTACGGTTCGTGGTGGGTCGTAGTTCGGTACCGATCAGCGATTTCATGAGAGCATTTCCTTCAGGTGTCTGACCCTCACCTGGCTGGCGGGGTACAGTAAATCCATGCCGCAATGCTCTCCAGAGGGGCTTCCCGTTCCCAGCGGCTCCCAAGAGGGGATTCCCAGCGGGGTTTCCAGCCTGACCCGACACTGTTTCGGTCAGCCTCGAACCGTTTAGCTGCATCCTGTGAAACTTTTTATAAACTCTTTCATTTCTTAACAATCCACCTGAACGCAGCTCAATGTTTGGAGCTCTGATGATCAAAACCTGGTGCTAAACGCTGGTATTTTACCCAGACCCAAGTGAGGAGGTGGGTCACGGTCTACAGCTGGACCGACAGGGTACAGCCTTACAGGACTGATTGTTTTTATCTTTTTTTTAAATCTTAATAAAATAACTTCTCACTATAGTAATAAAGTAATAAAATAACGGCACTCTGGGGGTTTGTTTTGCTCGTCACAAGTAGTGATAAGTGGATCAGTTTTCTATATAGAGAACGAACGGTCTCCCTGAACTGTCGTCACTTCCGGTTTGGTGAAAAAATTGACAATTCTCACAAAAACGAATCCAAGAGCCTAAATAAGCTGAATTTGTGTAAATTTTTATTCAGAAAAAGTTTCTATTATATTTCTCTAAACATTTGTTTAAGGGAGTGTCTAACTTAAAATATGCTCTTTAAAGGCCAAATGCTTTCCTTCCAACTGTGTGTGTATCATCACTTTATGCTCTACACTCTACACTACACTACACTCTACCCTCTACACTACACCCTACACTACACTAGACTCTACACTCTACACTACACTCTACACCCTACAGTCTACCCTCTACACTCTACAACCTATACACTCTACCCTACACTCTACACTCTACACCCTACACTCTACTCTATACACTCTACACCCTAGACTCTACACTCTACACCCTACACAATCTACACTACACTCTACACTACACTCTACACCCTACCCTCTACACTCTACACTACACTCTACACCCTACCCTCTACACTCTATACTCTACACCCAACACTCTACACTCTATACACCCTACACTCTACTCTATACACTCTACACCCTACACTCTACTCTATACACTCTACACCCTACACTCTACACCCTACACTCTACTCTATACACTCTACACCCTAGACTCTACACTCTACCCTCTACACTACACTCTACACTACACTCTACACCCTACCCTCTACACTCTATACACTCTACACTACACTCTACACCCTACCCTCTACACTCTATACACTCTACACTACACTCTACACCCAACACTCTACACACTCTACACCCTACACTCTACACCCTATACACTCTACACTCTATACGCTCTACACCCTAGACTCTACACTCTATACACTCTACACCCTNCCCCTGGGGGGTCGCGGCTAGGAGCTCACAGGCACCGCCTGCAGCCGGCCATCCAGGGTAGATCTAGCCGGAACCAGAGACCCGAGACCCAGGAGCGAACCGGCCCCAGCAGAGGCCCGACCACCCCCGGGGGCCCAGATCCCACCAGGCCGCCACAGGAAGAAGAGCAGGCAGACGCCCCCAGCACCCAGCCCCAGACCCCGAGACACCCCAGCACGCCACTGGAGAAAGGCACCACCAATGCCGAGGCGCCGCCAGGGAGGATACTCTCTGCCGAGGAGGGTCTAGCATGTCACAGAGGGGGGGGGGACGAAACCTGACAGAAAAACAGTCACACACAGACACAATCACTCTCCCTCCCTCATGCGTGCACACACACATTCCTGCAAACATACCAAGACACACAATAGACGCTGTACACCCACTCTCGCTCCCCATGCACTCTCTATGTTCAGGACCAGGGACCAGCGCCCTAAGGGTGAAGCCGGCCCTGAGATCCAGAAGATGGTCCCTCCCTTACTGAAGTGGGGATAAGCAGACCACCGCGCACCCCGCCGCAGCCGAGCAGCCCCCCACCGCAGACCCCGACCAGACGGCCCGCTCCACTCCAGGCCCCAGGCAGCGAGCAGAGAACGGCGCCTTGAGACTGATACCAGTATGAAAGCGGTCACTCCTCACTGCCTGCTGTAGCGAGCTGGATGGTCTTCCTTCAGCATCGCCACATCTAGATCTATAAAGCCACGATTGGAATCCTTCCCTCCTACCGTCGATCCTATTTTATAAGGAAAACTTCTGGTGCTGATAATCTCAGATCAGGTCTCTACTGAGAGGACCCAAAGTTAGAACTGAACTGGGGAACAAGGCATTCAGTTCGCTGCCCCTCGGGTATGGAACACAAGTCAGGAGCGCCTCCATGATGGCCTGGTCTCACTAGATACTTTAAACACAATGAGCTGGTCTCACTAGATACTGTAAACCTGATGGAGGACTCAGAGGGAGAGTCGTCTGGCTGTAGAGGGGTGATCGTTTTACTGAGTTCACTTTTAGGAGTTCTGAGTGATGAGTTTTATCTGGTCATTGTGAAATCTTTTATGATAGCATTTTATGATTGATATTTGATGATTTTAGATTTTAACTTGACTTGTTTTTAAACCATTTTATGTTTTTATCTCATTCTCTGTGTGTGTGTCTGATACTGAAGCTTTTCCTGGACCGGTCACTCTTGGAAAAGAGATTTTTATTCTCAGTGAGTTTTACTCCTGGATAAATAAAGGATTCCATTGATTGATTGATTGATTGATTTTGCAGTTTAACTGTTTAAATGTTTAAAGTGTTGATGCATGTCATTTATGCAACATTATGTGTTGAGTGTTCTAAATTTATTTATTTTTGATCATTGTAAAAAAATGTTTTTGAAAAGAAGCATTTGCCTAATAAAACATAGAATGTTTACAAAATACAAAATTATGTCCAAAGAAACCATAGAAACAATAGAAACCATAGAAACCACAGAAACCATAGAAACCATAGAAACCCATAGAAACCACAGAAACAATAGAAACCATAGAAACCCATAGAAACCATAGAAACAATAGAAACCATAGAAACTGATAGAAACCACAGAAACCCATAGAAACCATAGAAACCACAGAAACCCATAGAAACCCATAGAAACCATAGAAACCCATAGAAACCACAGAAACAATAGAAACCATAGAAACCCATAGAAACCATAGAAACAATAGAAACCATAGAAACTGATAGAAACCACAGAAACCCATAGAAACCATAGAAACCATAGAAACAATAGAAACAATAGAAACCATAGAAACCATAGAAACAATAGAAACCATAGAAACCATAGAAACCCATAGAAACCACAGAAACAATAGAAACCATAGAAACCATAGAAACAATAGAAACCATAGAAACAATAGAAACCATAGAAACCCATAGAAACCACAGAAACAATAGAAACCATAGAAACCACGGAAACAATAGAAACCATAGAAACCACAGAAACAATAGAAACCATAGAAACAATAGAAACCATAGAAACAATAGAAACCATAGAAACCCATAGAAACCATAGAAACCCATAGAAACCATAGAAACAATAGAAACCACAGAAACCATAGAAACCCATAGAAACAATAGAAACCACAGAAACCATAAAAACCGATAGAAACCATAGAAACCCATAGAAACCACAGAAACAATAGAAACCATAGAAACCACAGAAACAATAGAAACCAAACAATATAGAGATTTCAGATCTACCATTTATTAGCTCAAACATTAAACGAAGCGACTGCTTTAAAAGCCCTAACATCAGCTCTTCTCTGACAGCATGGTGGGAGTATCTGAAAATGACTGAGTCTTCACTGATTCCATGCAGGCGTACACCCATCTGGAACAATCCTGACATCCTACAAAACAACAATATGATCAACTTCTCAGACTGGAGGAGGAAAGGAATCGTATACCTGGAACATTTCTTTGAGGGAACTGACTTCATCCCATTTAACAGGATAGTCTCACAATATGGGGTTGACAGGAATAGATTTTTAGAATATCAACAAATTAAATCTATAATAAAACATAAATTTAAGTTTAATAGAACAGAGCTACAAACACCATCAAGGGTATTA
>SSNR01000059.1:2746642-2772753 GCA_006937965.1 Callopanchax toddi | reverse complement strand
CTGTGGAGAGTATAAGGTTTTATAAAAATCTCTGAAAGTGTTGTTTATACCTTCAGGATCATAAACTGTATTCCCAGTCACGTCTTTAACTGCAGATATAGTTGTTTTTTCTTTATTTTTTTTCAACTGGTTGGCTAGAAATCTACCTGATTTATTACTATGTTCAAAGTTTTCCATTCGAAGTCTTTGTGCTAAAAATTTAGTTTTTTTATTAATAATTTCATTTAGTTCTAGCTTTGCTTTCCGTACTTTGCCCTGTATTTCTTCTTCCTGGGAAGTCTCTAAAGATTTAATGATTTCTTCTAATTCCTGAGTTCGTTTGTTCTCTGTTCTTTTCTTATGTGTTGAAAATGACATTATTTTACCTCTAATTACAGCCTTCCCAGCTTCCCAGAGAACCGATGCTGGTGTTCCAGGCAGGTCGTTATATTCTAAATATAAGGCCCACTCTTCTTTAAAATATTTAATAAAATCTTCATCCTCAAGCAGTGATGTATTAAATCTCCAGTTCCTACTTGGTGGAACAGTTTTATTATTTACCAGAGTTAAAGAGACAGGAGCATGATCGCTGACCGCCTTAGCGTGTATCTCAGTGTCTGAAATGTCAGTCAACAAGGAGCTGCTGACTAGAAAATAATCCAGACGGGAGAGAGAGAGGTGGACATGTGAGAAAAAAGTGTATTCTTTCTGGTTGGGGTGAAGAGATCGCCATGCATCACACAGTCCATAATCACTCATATACTGTTTAAGTGTATTTGTGGATTGCCAACAGCGCTGAGTCCCCGCTGAACTGAGCCGGTCTATTTCCTCATTCAGACCAAAGTTGAAGTCGCCCCCAATAACCAGTGAGCAGTCTGAGTGATCAGAGAGTGCAGCAAAAAGGAATGAAAGAATGAGGGGTCATCAACATTTGGGCCGTATATACTGACAATACATAGCTTTTTATTCTGAATAGCTACTTTTATTATTATAAATCTACCTTCTGGATCTGTAACTGTATCAAGTATTGAAAAATGGACATTTTTGTGTATTAAAATAGCTACTCCTCTCTGCCTCGAGTTATAGCAGGCAGAGAACACGCTGTTAAATTCAGGCGTCCTAAGATCCTCTATAGCTGCAGCATTCTTATGAATTTCTTGAAGCAAGACAACATCTGCCTTCAGCCGTTTAAGCTGGTCAAAGATCTTTAACCTCTTCTCTCTGGAGCCAACTCCCATGAATATTCCATGAGACAAACCTTAGTGACCGCAACTTGTGTTTGAAGCAAGGCGGAACGCTTGTCAGCATCAGATTTCCTACAGCTCCTGTCACAGCCCATGTCCTCCCTCCCACCCGCTCCTCAGATCTCATCAGTTTACTCTCTTCACCTGTCTCTCCCCGGTAGCGGAACTCAACTTTCCGCTCCTTCCACCGTGAAAACTGAAAGTAATTGGCGGTAAAACTGGACGGTCTCTAGCCTATAAGGTTTATTCCTGCTCCTTTCTCGCCGTACGGTCCGGTTCGGTTCAGTTCAGCAGGGAGCGGGTGTTACGGCTCCAGTCCCGGTCTGACATCGAGGTCCGAGCAGACGGAGGTGTCAGTTCGGCTCGGTACGAACCCAGACCCTACCCCTATCTGAAAAGTAAAACCAGTACCGGCCTGAGGCGATCCCATTCCCACACTAGTCTTTAAACAATAGAGACCTGACCCAGAACCCTCATTGAAAACGAGGCAGACCGTGGGTCAGTTTGAACACTGCAAAAAATGATTCTCTCATAGTGTTTCCACATGTTGGAAATCTTTTATTATTATTTTAAAACAACACCCTTCTGAAATTGTACATAAAATAAACAAATAGATTCATAAAGTACTGTATTTAGGGTCTGTCCAGTTTTAGTCAGGAATTTTTGTTTTTCAACTGTTTTGAACTGAAATGCAATTTAAATGCATTTTGTCATCAATTATAAAAGCTTTAAAAATGATTTTTAAAACATTTTGGCATATTTCATTGATGAACATTTTAAACTGCATATATATATATATATATATATATNAGAAGGGATAGAGTGGGTGCGTGTGTGAGTGCGTGATAGTGCGTGCGTGAGGTGAAAGACGTGAACATCGTCATCCAAAGGGAAACACGGATTTAGCAGCTAATGTTTGATTGTGACCTGGTGAAATCCAGTGAAGATAAAGGAACATTTCTTTGACCTGGTGATGATTCAGAAGAGCCAGTCGGTCACTCCTCTCTCCTTATAAAGCTGATTATTCACATACAGTTTATCACAGAGATCACAGCTCGTTTACCTTCCTGAATAAACTTCTTGCGTAGAGGAAACAGGACTCTGCGACGATCTAATATTTCCTTCGGAAACTGGTCATTTACACTGAAAGCTTTACCTTCCAGCTCCCTGCCGTGAGACTTCACTAAGATTTTCTCTTTAAAGTGTTCGAATTTTGCCACGATGGGGCGAGATCTTTTCCCGTCCCCTCTCTTGGCTCCAATCCGGTGCACACGGTGGAAGGTGATGTTTTTAACCGTCTCCTCAGAGATCTTCATGTGGGTCTGGAGGAAGGTCTTCACCGTCAGCTCACAGTCCTCCTGCCTGTCTGCTCAGGTAAACCTGCAAACACTAAATGATCCCTCATACTCCGGGCCTGGAGGTCCAACACTGCCTGTTGGAGGGTTTTATTATCGTGGGAGAGCCGGTCCATTCCCTTTGAGAGGAATGTCACGGTCTCCCTAAGAGACGCGTTCTCTGTCGCCAGAGACTCTACCTGTCCCTGACTGAACTCCAGAGACTCTACCTGTCCCTGACTGAACTCCAGAGACTCTACCTGTCCCTGACTGAACTCCAGAGACTCTACCTGTCCCTGACTGAACTCCAGAGACTCTACCTGTCCCTGACTGAACTCCAGAGACTCTACCTGTCCCTGACTGAACTCCAGAGACTCTACCTGTCCCTGACTGAACTCCAGAGACTCTACCTGTCCCTGACTGAACTCCAGAGACTCTACCTGTCCCTGACTGAACTCCAGAGACTCGCGGAGTTTCTGGAAATCTCTATGTAAATCGTCCAGTAGGTGTAGACGTGACTCTACTCCTGCAAGCTTCTTTTCTATTTTTTCCAGAACCTCATAAATTCCTTTATCGGCGGGGGCCTCCGCTGCCACCGGAGAGTCCGACTCTCGGCTCCTCTTGGCAGGTTGGTCCGCCTCGGTTGGTTTCTTCGGCCCCATGACTAAATTATCAAACACCTGATCGATAAATTCCTGGAGGCTCTCAAGAGTTTCCTCAGT
Source organism: Callopanchax toddi (assembly GCA_006937965.1). Lineage (NCBI taxonomy): Eukaryota > Metazoa > Chordata > Actinopteri > Cyprinodontiformes > Nothobranchiidae > Callopanchax > Callopanchax toddi. Next base: position 2,769,474 of record SSNR01000059.1, on the reverse strand, counting down.
CTCCTCCAGAGTTGATGCTGGCTTTATCTCACCGAGTTATTTGCGTTGCCAAATAAACAAGAGTGACAAAGTTAAGCAAAATGTTTGAATTTGTTTGCTAATCAGCTGCCACTCACCATTCGAACGCTACCGTGAGTTCCCGTCGCTTCCGTCAGTGCGCGCGCATCACCCCCCTAGCTGTCAGCTTTCTACTGACACCACAAACACATCAATCATCTCTAACTAACAGTCAGATCATTAATGTTACAGTTCAGACAACAACCACTAACCAACAAGTCATGACAATCAGCTCCACTAATGAAGTGAATTAACAACAAAATAAAGTCAAATCCACTGATAAGTCCCATCAAAATAAGTAAAATACGGTTTTAGACCACTCATACAAAACTCCCATAGAGCGCCGTGCGTTTTTTATTAAAAGTGTCATCCAGCGCCTCAAAATGGGCTAAACTACACGAACCAACATTCATTCAACAGTATGCGTGTCCCTCTAATATTTGGCTACAAAGACATGTCGCTGTTTAAGGTATAAATCCACAAAACAGTAGGTCTCTGCCATTTGCTGAAAGGCATTTTCAATAGCAAAAATCTGCTAGACACATTGGTAATAAAACGAAATAAAAAACAAACGAAGTCACTCACCATGGAGTTGATGAAATCAGGACCCATGGAATAAAACGGCTTTTTGTCACAAGCTGCCCAGAAGGATTCTCTGAATAAATATCCATTTTGTTAGTTAGTTCTCTCCAGTTTTAACTCACGTCTGCTGCCAGGCAGGAGCAAACGATCGCTCTGTAGAGCTTCCGGGTCAACATCCGGTCTAAGTCATTCAATACGTTTTTCTATTTCTTTTTTTACTTTATTTGTAATCACTAATGACTCATCAGTGTGTTACAGTGCCATAATTCATGATTAAGACTAAAGTAAACACTTAAATAATAAGCATTAATCCTCTGGTTTTGACTGTACCGTTGTGCGCATGTCAGGGACGCTATGACCTGCGTCCAGATCGGTCTCCTATCTTTTGCATTAAGGATGATTTCCAGTGTGCATGCGCCAGGAGCAGAAAACAATGCGGTGTCTCGGGACGGCGTCCAGTCCAGACATGCACAGTAGATCCCAGAGAAACAGGACCGATCGGTCTGGTAAAAAAAAAGTAAGAAAACATTTTCTAAACTACACCTAAATGCAGATTATACGCAGCACTTATTGTATATATAATGGCTGGCTCGTTAGTTTTATTTTCATGTTAGTTTTTTATATTTTGTGATCCCTATTTCTCTTCTTCTTCCTCTTGGGACTGGTGGGGCGGCGCCCTAGCACCCCCTATGGACGTGCTGCCACTACTACACACTCTATACACTCTACACTCTATACACTCTACACTCTACACTCTATACACTCTATACACTATACACTCTATACACTCTACACTCTACACACTCTACACACTCTACACACTCTACACTCTATACACTATACACTCTACACTATACACTCTACACTATACACTCTATACACTCTATACACTCTACACACTTTATACAATCTATACACTCTATACACTATACACTCTATACACTCTACACTCTATACACTATACACTCTATACACTCTACACTCTATACACTCTACACTCTACACTCTATACACTCTACACTCTATACACTCTACACTCTATACACTATACACTCTATACACTCTACACACTCTATACACTCTACACTCTATACACTCTACACTCTACACTCTATACACTCTATACACTCTACATACTCTACACTCTATACACTCTACAGGCAAAGCTCACTGAACCAGCAGCTGAAGGAGTGGGAGAGTGAGGATCATTTCATGAAGTCAGAAACATCAGTTTAGTCTTCCCTTTGCTGTTTTATGGTCACAATCTGTGTTTGAGTTAATGTTCCATTCAGCAGCTCGTTTAATCCATCCATCACACACAAACACACACACATCCTGGCACGCACGCATGCACACACAAACACACACACACATGCACACCCACACACACACACCCACGCCATTGCCACTTTTTGTCATGCCTTACAGACAACCTGTGTTTGTAGAACTTCGTCTCTCCTGTAACCAGAATATCTCCAAATAAGAGGCGTTTTATATATATATATATATATATATATATATATATATATATATATATATATATATATATATATATATATATATATATATATATATATATTTTTTACTACGAGGTTGTCACCGATATTTTCCTTCCTTGTCTTCATCCCAGCCATCGTGATGCTAAGGTAACTCAGGTGTTTAGCATTGGGGGTGGGCATCTGATTGGCCACATATGGGAAGGGCTACATTTGATTGGTCAAATACCTCAAGCTTCCATGTGATTGGCTCAATTAGCTTTACAAAGAATGAATGTGTAGCATGCGTAGAAACATCTGAGCCAAGCATCCATCACAGTTTTTGTCGTGTTTTGCTCGTGCTGATATCGTGATAATGATGAATTGACAAAGAAAAAAAGAGTAGAAGAAGAAGTGAACTAATTTAACTAGGGTTAACTATCATTTGATGCCATTTGTTGTTTAAACTCTTCTTCTGCTGCCGTTCTGCAGCAGTGTTTTGTTCTCTGCAGTAATGCCACTGTGTAGGGAAGTTACTGCAGTGCATTTCATGTAAACCTGTACAACATTGTTGAATCTGCAGCACATTAAATTCATTATCAGATTTCTCAATATCCTGATCAAATGATTTTAAAGTGTCTTTAATAACAGAACTCTTAAATGAGCAACACGTTGCTGTAGTTCCTTTTCAGTCGACAGAACAGCAGCAGGCAGAGGCTGAGGAGGAGAGTCTGTTTGGACCTGCTGTTGAGTTTTTGTTGATACATTCATTCTCTGATGCAGGCGTGTCCATGTGTGGCCTCTGAGTAATTCTGCATGGCCCTCGACTTTAAGAGGATGAATTTCATCACCAAGCACAGACTATTAAAGCAAATACACACTTTGAAAAACTGTAAGTTAAGATTTCTCTTAACTTCACAGGTCACAAGCATAAAAATAGGGAAATACTTAAAACTGTGAAATAGATGAAGTGAATTTATTCTGTTTCTTTCTCTTATTGAGTTTATCATGTTTGTTTGTTGTTAAGTGACTGATGAGCGTCTGAATAAACCTAAAACCAGAGACTAGAAGAAGAATCTCCACGGAGACCCTGTTAAACATTCCCAGGCTCAGTCTTTGCTCTCTGCAGCGTTCTGTGAGGTAATTCGTCCCATATGGTGGAGCGACATGGCATCGTGGACATAACAAGGACAGAAAGACGAGAAAGAGCAGCAGAAAGGACTGACAAAGGCAAAAAGATCAAGGAGGGCAGTGGAAAATCAGTGCTGCCAAATCAAATCGCACTCATGTCTTACTTCACTGTCACCAAACTCTAAGAGGGAGACTCATCTATAACGCCTTTTGTGGTTTTAACTCCTTTTTATGAAGGATGTAAGTCTTTCGATAGAATTCATAATATGATTTTCTGTCATGTTTTCTTTTTGCCTTTTCCAAATATAGGAGACACATTTCAATCAACTAGAAAGAGCCCCGCTGTACATCTGGTGGTTGTATCGCTCGTTTTGTTCATAAAGGATATGTGTCCATATCCTCTCATCCTTTCTTTGAATCATGAATCAAACCTCAATTTCCTCCAAAGCTTATTCTCTGCTGCACATCTATAGAGTAAAATATTACCACATAATCTATACTCTATAAATGACAGGAGAGATTCATTTCCTGGATGAGCCTCCGTTCGCTGAGCCTGAAAAAAGACAATGACATCAGACGTTATTAGGTTTGAGGAGAAGTTGATTGATTTCTCAGTTAACGGTCTTATTGTCTTTTTTCAGATGAGGGGTAACAAAAAGAGGGTGTTGCTAATTGTTTTAGCTGTATTTTACAAAATAAAAGATTAGCACATTTTATTTTTTAACTGAAAGCAATTAAGCAACCAGTAGAAATTTAAAAAAGAAAAAGAGCTCTAACTCATGAACAAACCACAGAAATATCAACAGTTTTTAACCGTCAACAAGAGATAACAAAGATTTATAACATAAAAAAACAAACTAAGGTTCCTAAAAGCTAACAACGCTAAAGATTTTCATTGAGTAAACACACTTTCACCAGAGTGGTCTGTTCAGAGTTTGATCCACTCTGGTGGAGTCCAGATGGGCTGAAAGAGGCAGTTACCCTAAAATACCTCAATTAGAACGGATTCATATTCCTCTGTAAGGACTAAAGCTCCTTAGCCTATCCATTAGCTCATCAACATAGCACCGCATCTTTAGTAAAACAAAAGAAACAAACAAAGCAAACAACTCTCCGTGGAGTTGATTAAATCAGGACACAATATGGAATCAATCAGCAGGGTCGTCACAAGCTGTCAGGAAGGATTCTTTGAATAAATCTCCCTAATCTCAGATAGAAGAGGAGCAATGTGGTTTTGGTCCTGGTCGTGGAACTGTGGACCAGCTCTTTACCCTCGCTAGGGTGATGGAGGGGTCATGGGAGTTTGCCCAACCAATCCACATGTGTTTAGTGGATTTGGAGAAGGCTTATGACCGTGTCCCCAGGGACACCCTGTGGGGGGCGCTCCAGGAGTATGGGGTTGATGGTCTTTTGTTAAGGGCCATTCAGTCCCTGTACCAGAGGAGTGAGTCTGGTCCGCATAGCCGGCAGTAAGTCGGACCTGTTCCTCATGAGGGTTGGACTCCGCCAGGGCTGCCCTTTGTCACCGGTCCCCAGGTCGACCCAGGACAAGCTGGAGGAAATACATCTTCAGTTTGGCCTGGGAACGCCTGGGCGTCCCAGCTGAGGAGCTGGTGGACTTGGCCGAAAAGAGGATGGCCTGGGCTGCCCGACTTGGAATGCTGCCCCCGCGACCCGGACCCGGATAAGCGGAAGAAGGCGAGGCGAGGAGGCTTTTTACGGTAAATTTTATTGTCGGTATAAAATGCAATTAATTGCTCTTAATTAATTACAAAGTCTGTAATTAATTCAATTAAGTTTTTTAAATAGAGTCCCACCACTAATTAAAAGATAATGCCACAAAACACGACAGTAGTTTTGATTTGAGTTTTGAGTTTTGCGCTTCATACTTCCTGTTCTCAGTTCCTGCAAGATATTGTGACTAACGCGTGATTTTGCAAGCTGCATTCAACGGCACTTCGCTCCTAGGGGGACTAGAAAACTCGCCTCAGACGCAGCGCTACCACGGAGCGGCGCTACCACGGAGCGGCGCTCACTTCTCCTGTGGGACCCATACTTTAGTCCACTGGGCTGCACGTATTGGTGGCGATGCAGCACTATTTCCACACCCTGGGATCAAATTATTGATTGGGACAATTCAGTGATTGCTGGATATCGGTGGGGACATGTCACCTCCATCCATGCCAAATCTATGCCCATGCTTCAAATGATAGCTTGTTTTGAACATAAACAATTTAAAGATTTTTGCTAAAAACAAGTTTGATTGATCCAAATGTCTTAACAATAAATCTTTGTCCAAGTCCTCCACATGTATTGACCTTTGTTTGATTGATGAACTCTTGTTGTCACTGACTGACCGTGAGACCGTAACAGTGTGCATTAAATGAATAATTTACATTTCTAATATCAGTAATGTAATTACTGATACTTTTTGATTTAGAACTCATGACTGAAAAATATTCTGTTCTGCTATGATACAACAATGTGACAAAAACAAGCAACAAACTACAAAACAATTATGTTTATGACAAAATAAATGTAAAAAGACATTGTTTATGTGTGTTTCTTTATGATTATGATGGATTAAAGGGAATCAATAATAGGGTTAAAGATAGGTGGTGATGTGTTTGTCTTGGCACCATAACGACTAAACCACCTCTGCTAGAGGCACAAAAGTTTCTTAAAACACAACCTGGTCAGAAACACTAAATCAGAGACGGGCTGTTGACAGGTGAGTTGGTTTTATATAGATGAGCTTCTTCTGCTGATTGGAGGAGCAGGAGATGAATGGTCCAATCAGTGTAAAGGGGCGTGTTCCAGTAGGAGGAGGGGTGGAAGAAGGCAGCCAATCCCAGACGAGGACAAGCTCCTGCTAATGAGCAGTTCACAACACACAAAGTGGCCACAGCCTCCCAGCCCTCCTCATCCCTCGCTCACGCTGTTTTCTCTTTCCGTTGACCTGTTGGTTTTGTTTCGTCCCATCAGGCCCAGATTCAGCTGGACTGTGGAGAGGACAACATCTGTGTTCCTGATCTGAAGCTGGCCGTTTACGGGTGAGAAGACCCATGTACACCACATGTATAATGTTGTTTCTTCAGAAAACAATCATAACTAGAACTGCCAGCATTTATGAAAAAGGTCAACGCCCCTCATGCCCTGCAAACCAGTGTCCCGGGGACTTGTAGGTCTATGAACCATAATGGACCCAACAGACACATCATACAGTAGGAGTTATGATTCTGATGCTGTTGGTCCCAAGGATCTTAAGATTCTCAGGTAAACTCGTTGTTTTCTAGCTCTGCAGCTGTTGGAGATCCCACTAAGGCACCAGGAGTTGCTGATGGTCAGATAACACTGTCTTCTGGGGGAAAGGTGGGGCTGAATGTGTGGGCGAGGTGTAACGTTAAGCCTGGCTCCCACAGAAAACATCAGCGCTGCACCGCATTGCGCCCGAGCCGTGATTTTAGATAGAAACCATTGTAATCAGATAAAGTAGTCCCTCGAGGAGCGCCACGTCACGTCCCAGATGGTCCACGCCACGGCGCTAAAGGTAGGTGACAGTTCTGTTTCTGAGCCGAGGCGCGGCTGTGTGTCACGACATCGTGGAGCGCTTTATGATGCAGAAATGACAAAACACTGAACCGCTACTGGTATGGCAAACATACACAACCACAGTACATGGACGAGGAGCGTTTCATTGTGGAGTATTTATGTAGGTGAGCTTTTAGAAACAAACTATTCCAATTATCCATTGTTGAAGAATTAAAATGTATTCCCACAAACATGATGGTAGTTCTGACCAAATACAGACCAGGAGATGTGCTTCAAACTTCCTGTTCTCACTTCTCGTGAGATATTGTGACTATCGCGTTTTTTCAAGCTGCGTTCAAGAAAGACTACCTTGGTTCTCCTGTGGGACCCAGGAGAACCCTTACCCTTTAGAGGTAAGGTGTGATCTGTAAAGGGGAGCGTAGTATAGCTGGGCTGGAGTAGGGAGTCCTGGTTGATGAAAACCAGTGAAAACTAGTTTAAAAACACCAGAAGTAACGTGCCTATAAAGTCTTGAGGTTTAGACAGACATACAGATGTGTACTGGTATAAAGACTACTGTTGGTGCACGCTGCAGTGTGTGTGTGGCACTGTCAGAGCCCCACAACGCTGCAGCTCATCGACGTGTGAGCACAACCTAAAACCGTGCACAAAGGAGGGTGGTGGCAGGAGGATACACATCATATTCACCATGCTTGTGCACCAGTTATGCACCCCCTGTGTATTGGGCCTTCTCTGAAGGCCTAGAATCATGCCCTGGGGCTCTCCTCTGCAGAGAGTGTGACCCTCGTTCACTGAGCAAACACACACTGACTTCCTCCACCCGACCGGCTCTGTTCTGCATTATGTGTCCATGTGATTTCTCTTAGCTGCAGATTTACAATCACTGCTAAAAGTTTCCCATGAAAACTCAGAGATTTTCATTTAGAGTGGCCTCAAGGCAAACTGAGTCAGCCCTTTGCTAAACACACTCTGTGTCCGCTGACACACTCTAAGTCACAGCAGCGTTCCCTGGCTCTCAGCGTTCCACAGACATGGGGGGGGGGTTCACTACTCAGACATCTGTTACCTTCAGTTAGATTTACTTTCACTGCTTCCTGATTCACTTTCTGATTTTCTCAACACATAAAGTTCAGTGTGGCGTAACACCTCAGTGGATTGTTGGTGTTATCCCTTACTGATGCCTTTTCTACTCACTTTGTCCTAATTCACATCATCTGGTGGTTATCTGACCTCCAGGGGTCACCACTTCCAGACTTTCTGTAGTGGGGGGGGGGGGGGGGGGGGGGGGTAAGGGAGAGGAGGGAGCTGAATGAAAGCAGAGCCCCTGTTGACACACGTCTCCTCTGCCCTTTCTGCTCCATGAACACATGAATTCACCTCCACCACGTGCAGCAGAGGGGAGGAGGGTTCATCCCAACGCTGGAAGGGTGTAACCACACACAGACGCCACCGTGAACACGCTTTGGGACGTCTGATCGCCCTGCTCAGATTCAGGCGGTTTCCCAGCTCGGTCTTTAGGGGGCGCCAAAAACAAAGATGCACTGTCTGGAAAATACCTTTTACATTCTACATGAGGATTGTGGTCATGGCCTGTGACTTCAACCAGACGTAGCAGACAGAACAAACTAAACAGCAGCTGAGTGTGTATATTTATATATATATATATATATATATATATATATATATATATATATATATATATATATATATATATATATATATATATATATATATATATATATATATATATATATATATATATGCTGTTTATAGTCAGATGTACTGTGGTGGTAGATCGAGGCTCAGTTAGAAACAAATCAGAGAGATGTCTGAAATACAAGGCGACCACCTGGAGGCTGACTGTGTTCTGAGAGCGCTCCACCGTCCAGCAGTGCAGGCGTACAGGTCGGCCCTCACGCCTGGGAAAGAGTAGAAACACATCCACTCCTTCACTGATGGATGTTTTGGTTCCTGTAGGTCATAAAATGTGTTGTTTTTATCATTTGCTACAGGGAGGCAAAAAAGTATTTTTCAGTCACCGATTCTTCAAGTTGTCCAACATAAAGAGCTGAGAGAGGTCTGGGAGACAGAATGTCAATAAATGGAGGAAACCACATTCTCTGATTTTTAAAGAATTCTTTGGATGAAGGAGCAGAAACAGAGTATTCAGTCAGTAACAAACGTTCCCCCAACACTGTGTAATGTAACCCTGGTCATCTGTGACAGACGTCAGACTTCCTGGAGGTCTGCACCAGGTCTGCAGGACCCCCTGTCTCTCTGGGGTTTCTGCAGACTGGTTGTATTAAATGCTCTGGGTGATCCTTATGATTATGGTGATGTTCTTCTCTTCTCTCTCCTCAGTGACAGAGCGGAGGTTTACCTGGGCGATGAAAACTCCTTGAGCTTGACCTTTAATTGCAGGAATGAAGGGGAGGGCGGGGCTTATGAGGCTGAGCTGTACGTGGCGTGGCCCCCAGAGGCTGATTATAGCGGGATAGCACGCAACAATGAGGTGAGGCAATGCAAACACAGAACAGGTCATCAGATCACTTCACCAGCCCGCCTGACTCACAGGGACTGATGATTATTAATATAATACATCTAACCTAAAGAAACAGGTAAATCACAAGGCTCAAACTGATCACAAATAGAAACAGGAGTCCAGAGGCATCCAGGTCCAGTGACCTCAGGGTCAGTACCCACACACACACACTGACCTGGAGACGGTCCAGCTGTCATCAGCTGACTCTGGTTCTGGGTCCACCTTAGTCCTCCTCTCTGCAGAAACCTTTCAGTTCAGAGACTCGTTTGTATTCATCCCTGTGATCAGTCGGTCAGTCTGTCTTCTGTCCAGGTCTGGTGAACGTTAGATTTCCTTTTGATCAAGATTCTATTCAACTCTATGCTCAGAAAACGTTTGAAGTGTCAGAAACTTTTATCTACAGACTCAAACTTCACTGTAGGTTTAGAGATGATTCTCAGAAAGCTCATCAGTAACATTACTAACTGTTTACAGCGCCATGCTTCCTGACAGGTGTGTGCTTGGTTAGGAGTTGTTGTAATCCGATGTCTTTGTCTCTTCCAGAGTTTGACTCAGCTGTCGTGCAGCTATGAGGCCGATAACCAGACCCGGTACCTGGTGTGTGATCTGGGAAACCCCATGAAGCCTGGTACCAGTGTAAGAGCCAGAACCACCCACTGGTTTTTGTTGGACTTGTTTGTTTTGGTTGAGTGATTCATGCTCAAACAGACGCTACAGGTTCTGACCCTGAACTGATGACACGTCTATCCAGAGAGGACCGTTCCTTCCTTCTAATGTTGTGTCAGGAAGTGTTTATCTTTGCAGTTATAAGTGAAAGAAAAATGGACTTTTCTGCTTTTCTTGTGTTCAGTTATGGGCCGGCCTTCGGTTTACTGTACCCAGACTGACTGACACTCAGGGTTCTGTCCGGTTTGAGCTCCAGATACGAAGGTAGGTCAGACTGAACGTTCATAACGTCACCTGTCCTCTCTGGTCTGTGCTGTACCAGCAGACATATCAGGATAAAGAACTGTTATTTATCCAAACACTGTCTAGAATGTTGATCTTTATATAACCAGTCACTTCAGGACGTTTATGAGTCATCGGCTGTTTCTTGTTTTAAGATGATAAAATCCTGACATTAAACAGCTGAGTGAGAGACTGAGCTGACGCTGTGTTTAGAACAGCAGCTGTCCTTTAATAACCCTTCAGTGGGTTACTCCGACTGATTCACTGCTAAAGACCCGTCATTCTAGGAATGGATGAAGTGTGAAGTCCATGTCTAACCTGTGAACATAAACATGTCTGTTACAGTTGTAGAATGACTGTTAAACGTGTTCATTTTAAGACCTTTTCAGATGTAGAGTCACTTGTTAAATGTGCTGCTGCTCCTGTTCTGTGTTGACAGTAAAAACGTGAATAACTCAGAGAGTGAGGTGGTGCTGTTTGAGCTGGAGGCTGCTGCCACGGCTGATGTCATTGTGCAGGGGTGAGTCTTCCTCAGCGTGATGATGTAATGCATTACGTCATGCCTGTAGCTGAGAGCGCGCTGTGTCTCTCTCAGGGTTTCACGTCCAGACAAAGTCATCTTCCCTCCTCCCAACTTCACCGTCCATCACAGTCTGAGGGAGGAGCAGGACGTCGGCCCGGAGCTTCAGCAGGTTTACGAGGTCCACTGAGGAGACGTTCACGTGTTTTATTATGTGCTGCAACAGTGGATCTAACAGTACTGTTCCTCTGACAGCTGGTAAATAATGGTCCCAGTTCGGTGAGCCGGTCCACTTTAGAGGTGAAATGTCCCCTGAGGGCCCGGGGCCGTGCGCTGCTCTACCCTGTGGAGGTGATCACAGAGGGGCCGCTCAGCTGCTCCTCCAAAACCACCTTCAATGCACTGAACCTCAGGGTGAGGACGGGTATGTCCACACAGCGTGGCTCTCTGGTCATCGGGTGGTTAATGACTCTGTTGTTTTACACAGCTCCAGCCTCCGGCCGCAGACGGCTCTGTCTTACTGAACTCCAGCACTGAGCATCTCATCGACAAGAGGGAGCTGCACACAGACCCTCTGGGTCAGCAAGGAAACCTGGTGAGACAGTGTGGGCTACCTAGGATCAAAAGCACTCCTAAACCCTGTTTGTTGAAGATGTGATGGTCTTTTACTGGTGATGGAAGTCCTACCTCCACAGTAAAAACTATCATTGAGAGGAACCTGACGTTTAAAACACTTTAAAATCCTTAAAAAGTGGAAAAAGACATTCTTTTATTTCTTTAACACCACAGATACTCTATAGTTCTACTTTGTTGCAACATAAATACTTTTCATTTGGTTCTAAATATCCATCATGATGGTCATTTTTATTTCAGCTAATGAATCCTTATTATAACTACAATACCCACAATACACCTGTTTGTACAGAGACTGTGCTGTGTTATAATGTAATCATCAACATGCATGTAAACTAGATTAGTGCTAGAAGACTAGAAAGAGGAATGTAACGCAAAAGCCGAAAGAACATTAAACTCCCCCTAGTGGCTGGTTCCAGTATGAGTGTTAGGTCCCGCCCCCTCCATGTAAACAACAGGGACAGTTTAATAATGAAAACAAACCTCACAGAATTGTTTTCCAGGTGTTGACCTCGTTTGTTTGAGTCATTTTTAAAACTAGGGACCCTAACCCTACCACCCAGAGAGGATCACAGAGCAGGGAGACAGTTTATCTACACAGGGTTTATCTACACAGGGTTTATCTACTCTGGGTTTATCTACTCTGGGTTTATCTACACAGGGTTTATCTACTCTGGGTTTATCTACACAGGGTTTATCTACACAGGGTTTATCTACTCTGGGTTTATCTACTCTGGGTTTATCTACTCTGGGTTTATCTACTCGGGGTTTACCTACTCGGGGTTTATCTACTCGGGGTTTATCTACTCTGGGTTTATCTACTCTGGGTTTATCTACTCAGGGTTTATCTACACAGAGTTTATCTACGCAGGGTTTATCTACTCTGGGTTTATCTACACAGGGTTTATCTACACAGGGTTTATCTACTCTGGGTTTATCTACACAGGGTTTATCTACTCAGGGTTTATCTACTCAAGGTTTATCTACTCAGGGTTTATCTACTCAGAGTTTATCTACTCAGGGTTTATCTACTCAGGGTTTATCTACACAGAGTTTGTCTACTCAGAGTTTATCTACTCAGGGTTTATCTACACAGAGTTTGTCTACTCAGAGTTTATCTACTCAGAGTTTATCTACTCAGAGTTTATCTACACAGAGTTTATCTACACAGAGTTTATCTACTCAGGATTTATCTACTCAGGGTTTATCTACACAGAGTTTCTCTACTCGGGGTTTATCTACACGGAGTTTATCTACTCAGTGTTTATCTACTCAGAGTTTATCTACTCAGGGTTTATCTACACAGAGTTTATCTACTCAGGGTTTATCTACACAGAGTTTATCTACACAGGGTTTATCTACACAGAGTTTATCTACACAGGGTTTATCTACATGGAGTTTATCTACTCAGGGTTTATCTACACAGGGTTTTATCTACACAGAGTTTATCTACACAGGGTTTATCTACACAGAGTTGATCTACTCAGTGTTTATCTACACAGTTTATCTACTCAGGGTTTATCTACACAGAGTTTATCTACTCAGGGTTTATCTACACAGAGTTGATCTACACAGGGTTTATCTACACAGAGTTTATCTACTCAGGGTTTATCTACTCAGGGTTTATCTACTCAGGGTTTATCTACACAGAGTTTATCTACACAGGGTTTATCTACTCAGGGTTTATCTACTCAGGGTTTATCTACACAGAGTTTATCTACTCAGGGTTTATCTACACAGAGTTTATCTACACAGTTTATCTACACAGGGTTTATCTACTCAGGTTTTATCTACACAGAGTTTATCTACTCAGGGTTTATCTACTCAGGGTTTATCTACACAGGGTTTATCTACTCAGGGTTTATCTACACAGGGTTTATCTACACAGGGTTTATCTACACAGTGTTGATCTAATCAGGGTTTATCTACTCAGGGTTTATCTACTCAGGGTTTATCTACTCAGGGTTTATCTACACAGGGTTTATCTACTCAGGGTTTACCTACTCAGGGTTTATCTACACAGAGTTTATCTACACAGAGTTTATCTACTCAGGGTTTATCTACACAGTTTATCTACTCAGGGTTTATCTACACAGAGTTTATCTACTCAGGGTTTATCTACACAGAGTTGATCTACACAGGGTTTATCTACTCAGGGTTTATCTACTCAGGGTTTACCTACTCAGGGTTTATCTACTCAGGGTTTATCTACACAGAGTTTATCTACACAGAGTTTATCTACTCAGCGTTTATCTACACAGAGTTTATCTACACAGGGTTTATCTACACAGAGTTTATCTACTCAGGGTTTATCTACACAGTTTATCTACTCAGGGTTTATCTACACAGAGTTTATCTACTCAGGGTTTATCTACACAGAGTTGATCTACACAGGGTTTATCTACACAGAGTTTATCTACTCAGGGTTTATCTACTCAGGGTTTATCTACACAGAGTTTATCTACACAGGGTTTATCTACACAGGGTTTATCTACTCAGGGTTTATCTACTCAGGGTTTATCTACACAGAGTTTATCGACTCAGGGTTTATCTACACAGAGTTTATCTACACAGAGTTTATCTACTCAGGGTTTATCTACTCAGGGTTTATCTACTCAGGGTTTATCTACACAGAGTTTATCTACACAGGGTTTATCTACTCAGGGTTTATCTACTCATTGTTTATCTACACAGAGTTTATCTACACAGAGTTTATCTACTCAGGGTTTATCTACTCAGGGTTAATCTACACAGAGTTTATCTACTCAGGGTTATCTACACAGAGTTTATCTACTCAGGGTTTATCTACACAGGGTTTATCTACACAGGGTTTATCTACTCAGGGTTTATCTACACAGGGTTTATCTACACAGGGTTTATCTACTCAGGGTTTATCTACTCAGGGTTTATCTACACAGCGTTGATCTACTCAGGGTTGATCTACTCAGAGTTGATCTACTCAGAGTTTATCTACACAGAGTTTATCTACTCAGGGTTTATCTACACAGAGTTTATCTACTCATTGTTTATCTACTCATAGTTTATCTACTCAGGGTTTATCTACTCAGAGTTTATCTACTCAGGGTTTATCTACACAGAGTTTATCTACTCATTGTTTATCTACTCAGGGTTTATCTACTCAGGGTTTATCTACTCAGGGTTTATCTACACAGAGTTTATCTACACAGAGTTTATCTACACAGAGTTTATCTACTCAGAGTTTATCTACTCAGGGTTTATCTACACAGAGTTTATCTACTCATTGTTTATCTACTCATAGTTTATCTACTCAGGGTTTATCTACACAGAGTTTATCTACTCAGGGTTTATCTACTCAGAGTTTATCTCTTCAGGGTTTATCTACTCAGAGTTTATCTACACAGAGTTTTTCTACTCAGGGTTTATCTACTCAGGGTTTATTTTCTCAGGGTTTATCTACTCAGGGTTAATCTACACAGAGTTGATCTACACAGAGTTGATCTACACAGAGTTGATCTACTCAGGGTTTATTTACTCAGGGTTTATCTACGCTGGGTTTATCTACACAGCGTTGATCTACACAGAGTTGATCTACACAGAGTTGATCTACTCAGGGTTTATTTTCTCAGGGTTTGTCTACTCAGAGTTGATCTACTCAGGGTTTATCTACTCAGGGTTTATCTACTCAGGGTTTATCTACTTAGGGTTTATCTACACAGCGTTGATCTACTCAGGGTTGATCTACTCAGAGTTGATCTACTCAGAGTTTATCTACACAGAGTTTATCTACTCAGGGTTTATCTACTCAGGGTTTATCTACACAGAGTTTATCTAGACAGAGTTTATCTACTCAGAGTTTATCTACTCAGGGTTTATCTACACAGAGTTTATCTACTCATTGTTTATCTACTCATAGTTTATCTACTCAGGGTTTATCTACACAGAGTTGATCTACACAGGGTTTATCTACACAGAGTTTATCTACTCAGGGTTTATCTACTCAGGGTTTATTTTCTCAGGGTTTATCTACTCAGGGTTAATCTACACAGAGTTGATCTACACAGAGTTGATCTACTCAGGGTTTATCTACTCAGGGTTTATTTTCTCAGGGTTTATCTACTCAGGGTTAATCTACACAGAGTTGATCTACACAGAGTTGATCTACACAGAGTTGATCTACTCAGGGTTTATTTTCTCAGGGTTTGTCTACTCAGAGTTGATCTACTCAGGGTTTATCTACTCAGGGTTTATCTACTCAGGGTTTATCTACTCAGCGTTTATCTACACAGCGTTGATCTACTCAGGGTTGATCTACTCAGAGTTGATCTACTTAGAGTTTATCTACACAGAGTTTATCTACTCAGGGTTTATCTACTCAGGGTTTATCTACACAGAGTTTATCTACACAGAGTTTATCTACTCAGAGTTTATCTACTCAGGGTTTATCTACACAGAGTTTATCTACTCATTGTTTATCTACTCATAGTTTATCTACTCAGGGTTTATCTACACAGAGTTTATCTACTCAGGGTTTATCTACTCAGAGTTTTTCTCTTCAGGGTTTATCTACTCAGAGTTTATCTACACAGAGTTTTTCTACTCAGGGTTTATCTACTCAGGGTTTATTTTCTCAGGGTTTATCTACTCAGGGTTAATCTACACAGAGTTGATCTACACAGAGTTGATCTACACAGAGTTGATCTACTCAGGGTTTATTTACTCAGGGTTTATCTACGCTGGGTTTATCTACACAGCGTTGATCTACACAGAGTTGATCTACACAGAGTTGATCTACTCAGGGTTTATTTTCTCAGGGTTTGTCTACTCAGAGTTGATCTACTCAGGGTTTATCTAGTCAGGGTTTATCTACTCAGGGTTTATCTACTCAGGGTGTATCTACTCAGGGTTTATCTACACAGCGTTGATCTACTCAGTGTTGATCTACTCAGAGTTGATCTACTCAGAGTTTATCTACACAGAGTTTATCTACTCAGGGTTTATCTACTCAGGGTTTATCTACACAGAGTTTATCTACACAGAGTTTATCTACTCAGAGTTTATCTACTCAGGGTTTATCTACACAGAGTTTATCTACTCAGGGTTTATCTACTCAGAGTTTATCTACTCAGGGTTTATCTACTCAGAGTTTATCTACACAGAGTTTTTCTACTCAGGGTTTATTTTCTCAGGGTTTATCTACTCAGGGTTAATCTACACAGAGTTGATCTACACAGAGTTGATCTACTCAGGGTTTATTTTCTCAGGGTTTATCTACTCAGAGTTGATCTACTCAGGGTTTATCTACTCAGGGTTTATCTACTCAGGGTTTATCTACTCAGGGTTTATCTACACAGAGTTGATCTACACAGAGTTGATCTACACAGAGTTGATCTACACAGAGTTTATCTACACAGCGTTGATCTACATAGAGTTGATCTACACAGAGTTGATCTACTCAGGGTTTATCTACTCAGAATTTATCTTCTCAGGGTTTATCTACTCAGGGTTTAGACATCCAACTAGGGCTGCAGCTCACCTCGCCTCGTCTTCTTCTGCTCATCTGTGTCCGTGTCATGGGGGCAGCACCTGACGAGCTGTAGCACCAGCTGAGTGTCTGGTTGTATATCCTGTTGCAGAGCGCTGAGAAGGAGAACTCTGTGGCTGTGGGGGCTTGTTGACCCTATAAGCTAACAGACATCACAGACATGTAGATAAACAGTGGGTTTTCCTCTGGAAGCAGCAGAATGCGTCATGTAAAGGTTGACTGACTGCAGCAGCGTTGTTTTGCTGGCAGAACAGAGCAATGTGCAGATTTCCTTTGCGAGGGCTTTGAGAATTAGATGGAGTCGATTCTATTTTACGATGGTGGATTTGGTCCAGAGCTTCTTCTGTGAGGGTGTTTTTTTAGCGTGTAGCTCAGCTGACTACAGCGTAGTAGCTCCTCCCTCTACATTCAGATCTAATGAGATTATTTCTTTCAGGCATGGAAACAGGAACAGATGTAACGAGCTCTGGTCAACATCTCTTGCTGTCTGCTGTAACTGCTTATGAAACTAAGTTCATTATCTTGGTGATTGATAGTCATTTTGGTGCAACTTGCATCACTGAGTGGAATGTGTGACAGCTCCTATCCCATATGGTATTAAGATGAAGCATGTTGAAACCAGAGGAACCAGCCACATGAAAACATTTCTGTTCACTCATCCATCAATGTTTGATGTCTGAACATTCTAATGCCTGAAGCCTTTTCAACATTTACATTTAAAGTCTTTTCATCTCATGTCAGATCATCTTTTTATCGACCTCTTTAAAAAGTGATAGTAATAAAGATATTACTGTAAATATTCCCTCTCCACCTGTTGATCCTCCACTAGAGGGCAGCAGACACATATAGTACTGTGGAGGTTTATGATTAAAGTACTGTTCTTTACTTCAGCCAGTTATACACAGTCCTAATTAAAAGAGTCTAATAATGCAAAGAAAAAAAGTCTTGTGAATTTGAGGATAACCAACTGAGTGTGGTACAGGGCCTACGCCACTAGAGGGCGCAGCAGGACACATCATCTAAAGGCTGAAACGCTGTCACGTGCAAAAATTCAAGGTCACAAAATAAAGTTAGTTTTTGTACATTCTCCTGAGCTTCATCCTGCATTTCACTCCATTTTTATTATGAAATCTTTTTTAACCAGGAAAACTCAGATTAGGAACCAAACCGTTATTTACCACCGTGGCCCGACTAGAGGCAGCGCCTTCTTAGGGAGATATAACATAAAAACAGGGCTTAGCACAAATTAGACAATAAAATATTACCAGATTTACAAAAACATGAATACACACACAATGTGACTTTATAAACAGAGCCATAGATAATCAGTCTATTTGAGAAGAGTACTTTTTGCTGGACAGGAAATACATAATAGTTCATGGATAACATGATGATGTCACACATGAGGTTTGATTCTTAATGTTTTATGAACTGAGCCATCGCTCCAGGCCGTGGCTCTCCTTTCCTTCATGTTATCATCTGTGGTTCATCTACTCTAATCATTTAGGAGTCACGGTGCTCAACAGAACCCTTAACAGGTGGATCTGCTCTCATGCTCTAGCTTCAGACATACTCTTATTAAAATAATGTGCACAACAAGCAAAATCAGAGGAAGACATAAGACAACAGAAATGTCAGTACTGATAATGAGTCAATGATGTAACCAGACCTGGACAGAAGAGTCCTGAAGAACAGTTGGAAGGAGATTGGACACAAAGCGGTCATGAGTTTAAACACACAGCATATGGTTAGTGATGGTGGCACAGTGTGAAACAGACAGACCTCTGAATTGGATGAAGTGGGCTTTCGTCTTGCTCTCAGGGCTGACAGCTCAGAACTAGGGCTGGGTCATATCATATAATTCTTGGTAACACTGGTATCATTTTCTTTCTCTAGAAAAAATATCATGGTATGCTAATTCCTTGAAATCACTACATTAGCCCGCTGCGGAGCAGATTATGCTCACATGTGGGTCATGTGATTAGAATTATGGAGCACAAGAAGCCTGTAATATCTAAAAAGAGAAACACTTTTAACTTATTTCACCATGTCAAGGCTCAGAACCTGAGTCTGGACCAGAATGGTCTGAAAACTAACAGTGGCTAAAAGCTGCGAACCGCAGCGTACAGCGGCTAATGCTAAAACCAAAGTCAACAAGTTCAGCAAGGAATCACCAAATCTCTAGTCCGTAGGACAGAAAAAAACTAACATGGAGTTCATTACTGGGGCAGCAGTAAATCTGTAGAGCAGTCACCGTGCAACCAGATCAGAGGGTCTGATGGAGGTCAGAGGGTCTGGTGGAGGTCAGAGGGTCTGGTGGAGGTCTGAGGGTCTGATGGAGGTCAGAGGGTCTGGTGGAAGTCAGAGGGTCTGATGGAGGTCAGAGGGTGTGGTGGAGGTCAGAGGGTCTGATGGAGGTCAGAGGATCTGATGGAGGTCAGAGGGTCTGATGGAGGTCAGAAGGTCTGATGAAGGTCAGAGGGTCTGGTGGAGGTCAGATGGTCTGATGGAGAGAAGGTCTGATGGAGGTCAGAGTGTCTGGTGGAGGTCAGAGTGTCTGGTGGAGGTCAGAGTGTCTGATGGAGGTCAGAGGGTCTGATGGAGGTCAGAGGGTCTGATGGAGGTCAGAGGGTCTGATGGAGGTCTCAGGGTCTAGTGGAGGTCAGAGGGTCTGATGGAGGTCAGAGGGTCTGGTGGAGGTCAGAAGGTCTGATGGAGGTCAGAGGGTCTGGAAGAGGTCAGAGGGTCTGGTGGAGGTCAGAAGGTCTGGTGGAGGTCAGAGGGTCTGATGGAGGTCAGAGGATCTGATGGAGGTCAGAAGGTCTGATGGAGGTCAGAGGGTCTGGAAGAGGTCAGAGGGTCTGGTGGAGGTCAGAAGGTCTGGTGGAGGTCAGAGGGTCTGGTGGAGGTCAGAAGGTCTGGTGGAGGTCAGAAGGTCTGGTGGAGGTAAGAGGGTCTGGTGGAGGTCTGAGGGTCTGGTGGAGGTCAGAAGGTCTGATGGAGGTCAGAGGGTGTGGTGGAGGTCAGAAGGTCTGGTGGAGGTCAGAGGGTCTGATGGAGAGAAGGTCTGATGGAGGTCATAGGGTCTGGTGGAGGTCAGAGGGTCTGATGGAGGTCAGAGGGTCTGGTGGAGGTCAGAGGGTCTGGTGGAGGTCAGAGGGTCTGATGGAGGTCTCAGGGTCTAGTGGAGGTCAGAGGGTCTGACGAAGGTCAGAGGGTCTGGTGGAGGTCAGAGGGTCTGGTGGAGGTCAGAGGGTCTGGTGGAGGTCAGAAGGTCTGGTGGAGGTCAGAGGGTCTGGAAGAGGTCAGAGGGTCTGGTGGAGGTCAGAAGGTCTGGTGGAGGTCAGAGGGTCTGGTGGAGGTCAGAAGGTCTGGTGGAGGTCAGAAGGTCTGGTGGAGGTAAGAGGGTCTGGTGGAGGTCTGAGGGTCTGGTGGAGGTCAGAAGATCTGATGGAGGTCAGAGGGTGTGGTGGAGGTCAGAAGGTCTGGTGGAGGTCAGAGGGTCTGATGGAGAGAAGGTCTGATGGAGGTCATAGGGTCTGGTGGAGGTCAGAGGGTCTGATGGAGGTCAGAGGGTGTGGTGGAGGTCAGAAGGTCTGGTGGAGGTCAGAGGGTCTGATGGAGAGAAGGTCTGATGGAGGTCAGAGGGTCTGATGGAGGTCAGAGGGTCTGGTGGAGGTCAGAGGGTGTGGTGGAGGTCAGAAGGTGTGGTGGAGGTCAGAGGGTCTGGTGGAGGTCAGAGGGTCTGACGGAGGTCAGAGTGTGTGGTGGAGGTCAGAGGGTCTGGTGGAGGTCAGAGGGTCTGATGGAGGTCAGAGGGTCTGGTGAAGGTCAGAGGGTCTGATGGAGGTCTCAGGGTCTGGTGCAGGTCAGAGGGTCTGATGGAGGTCAGAGGGTGTGGTGGAGGTCAGAAGGTCTGATGGAGGTCTCAGGGTCTGGTGGAGGTCAGAGGGTCTGGTGGAGGTCAGAAGGTCTGATGGAGGTCTCAGGGTCTGGTGGAGGTCAGAGGGTCTGGTGGAGGTCAGAGGGTCTGGTGGAGGTCAGAGGGTGTGGTGGAGGTCAGAAGGTCTGGTGGAGGTCAGAGGGTCTGATGGAGAGAAGGTCTAATGGAGGTCATAGGGTCTGGTGCAGGTCAGAGGGTCTGGAAGAGGTCAGAAGGTCTGATGGAGGTCAGAGGGTCTGGTGGAGGTCAGAGGGTCTGGTGGAGGTCAGAGGGTCTGATGCAGGTCTGAGGGTCTGGTGGAGGTCAGAGGGTCTGGTGGAGGTCAGACGGACTGGTGGAGGTCAGAGGGACAGGAGGAGGTCAGAGGGTCTGGTGGAGTTCAGAAGGTCTGATGGAGGTCTCAGGGTCTGATGGAGGTCAGAGGGTCTGATGGAGGTCAGAGGGTCTGGTGGAGGGCTGAGGGTCTGGTGGAGGTCTGAGGGTCTGGTGGAGGTCAGTGGGTCTGGTGTAGGTCAGAAGGTCTGGAGGAGGTCAGAGGGTCTGGTGGAGGACTGAGGGTATGATGGAGGTCAGAGGGTCTGAAGGAGAGAAGGTCTGATGGAGGTCAGAGGGTCTGGTGGAGGTCAGAGGGTCTGGTGGAGGTCAGAGGGCGTGGTGGAGGTCAGAGGGTCTGGTGGAGGTCAGAGGGTCTGGCAGAGGTCAGAGGGTCTGGTGGAGGTCAGAAGGTCTGGTGGAGGTCAGAGGGTCTGGTGTAGGTCAGAGGGTCTGGTGGAGGACTGAGGGTATGATGGAGGTCAGAGGGTCTGATGGAGGTCAGAGGGTCTGATGGAGGTATCAGGGTCTGATGGAGGTCAGAGGGTCTGATGGAGGTCAGAGGGTCTGGTGGAGGTCAGAAGGTCTGATGGAGGTCAGAGGGTCTGGTGGAGGTCAGAAGGTCTGGTGGAGGTCAGAGGGTCTGATGGAGGTGAGAGGGTCTGATGGAGGTCTGAGGGTCTGGTGGAGGTCAGAGGGTCTGGTGGAGGTCAGAGGGTCTGGTGGAGGTCAGAGGGTCTGATGGAGGTCAGAGGGTCTGGTGGAGGTCAGAAGGACTGATGGAGGTCTCAGGTTCTGATGGAGGTCAGAGGGTGTGGTGGAGGTCAGAAGGTCTGGTGGAGGTCAGAGGGTCTGATGGAGGTCAGATGGTCTGGTGGAGGTCAGAGGGTCTGGAAGAGGTCAGAAGGTCTGGTGGAGGTCAGAGGGTCTGGTGGAGGTCAGAGGGTCTGGTGGAGGTCAGAAGGTCTGGTGGAGGTCTGAGGGTCTGATGGAGGTCAGAGGGTCTGGTGGAGGTCAGAGGGTCTGATGGAGGTCAGAGGGTGTGGTGGAGGTCAGAAGGTCTGGTGGAGGTCAGAGGGTCTGATGGAGAGAAGGTCTAATGGAGGTCATAGGGTCTGGTGCAGGTCAGAGGGTCTGGTGGAGGTCAGAGGGTCTGGTGGAGGTCAGAGGGTCTGATGGAGGTCTGAGGGGCTGGTGGCGGTCTGAGGGTCTGGTGGAGGTCAGAAGATCTGATGGAGGTCAGAGGGTGTGGTGGAGGTCAGAAGGTCTGGTGGAGGTCAGAGGGTCTGATGGAGAGAAGGTCTGATGGAGGTCAGAGGGTCTGATGGAGGTCAGAGGGTCTGGTGGAGGTCAGAAGGTCTGATGGAGGTCAGAGGGTCTGGTGGAGGTCAGAAGGACTGGTGGAGGTCTGAGGGTCTGGTGGAGGTCAGAAGGTCTGGTGGAGGTCAGAGGGTCTGATGGAGGTCAGATGGTCTGGTGGAGGTCAGAGGGTCTGGTGGAGGTCAGAGGGTCTGGTGGAGGTCAGAGGGTCTGGTTGAGGTCAGAGGGTCTGGTGGAGGTCAGAGGGTCTGGTGGAGGTCTGAGGGTCTGATGGAGGTCAGAGGGTCTGGTGG
>SSNR01000059.1:2732755-2745673 GCA_006937965.1 Callopanchax toddi | reverse complement strand
GAGGTCAGAGGGTCTGTTGGAGGTCAGAGGGTCTGATGGAGGTCTCAGGGTCTAGTGGAGGTCAGAGGGTCTGACGAAGGTCAGAGGGTCTGGTGGAGGTCAGAAGGTCTGGTGGAGGTCAGAGGGACTGGAGGAGGTCAGAAGGTCTGGTGGAGGTCAGAAGGTCTGGTGGAGGACTGAGGGTATGATGGAGGTCAGAGGGTCTGAAGGAGGTAAGAAGGTCTGATGGAGGTCAGAGGGTCTGGTGGAGGTCAGAGGGTCTGGTGGAGGTCAGAGGGTCTGGTGGAGGTCAGAGGGTCTGGTGGAGGTCAGAGGGTCTGATGGAGGTCTCAGGGTCTGGTGGAGGTCAGAGGGTCTGATGAAGGTCAGAGGGTCTGGTGGAGGTCAGAAGGTCTGGAGGAGGTCAGAGGGTCTGAAGGAGAGAAGGTCTGATGGAGGTCAGAGGGTCTGGTGGAGGTCATAGGGTCTGGTGGAGGTCATAGGGTCTGGTGGAGGTCAGAGGGTCTGGTAGAGGTCAGAAGGTCTGGTGGAGGTCAGAAGGTCTGGTGGAGGTCAGAGGGTCTGGTGGAGGTCAGAAGGTCTGGTGGAGGTCAGAGGGTCTAATGGAGGTCAGAGGGTCTGGTGGAGGTCAGAAGGTCTGATGGAGGTCAGAGGGTGTGGTGGAGTTCAGAAGGTCTGATGGAGGTCTCAGGTTCTGATGGTCAGAAGGTCTGATGGAGGTCTCAGGGTCTGGTGGAGGTCAGAGAGTCTGGTGGAGGTCAGAGGGTCTGATGGAGGTCAGAGGGTGTGGTGGAGGTCAGAAGGTCTGGTGGAGGTCAGAAGGTCTGATGGAGAGAAGGTCTGAGAGAGGTCAGAGGGTCTGATGGAGGTCAGAGGGTCTGGTGGAGGTCAGAGGTTTTGGTGGAGGTCAGAAGGTCTGGTGGAGGTCAGAAGGTCTGGAGGAGGTCAGAGGGTCTGGTGGAGGTCAGAGGGTCTGGTGGAGGACTGAGGGTATGATGGAGGTCAGAGGGTCTGATGGAGGTCAGAGGGTCTGATGGAGGTATCAGGGTCTGGTGGAGGTCAGAGGGTCTAATGGAGGTCAGAGGGTCTGGTGGAGGTCAGAAGGTCTGATGGAGGTCAGAGGGTCTGGTGGAGGTCAGATGGTCTGGTGGAGGTCAGAGGGTCTGGTGGAGGTCAGAGGGTCTGGTGGAGGTCAGAGGGTCTGGTGGAGGTCAGAGGGTCTGGTGGAGGTCAGAGGGTCTGGTGGAGGTCTGAGGGTCTGATGGAGGTCAGAGGGTCTGGTGGAGGTCTGAGGGTCTGGTGGAGGTCAGAGGGTCTGGTGGAGGTCAGAGGGTCTGATGGAGAGAAGGTCTAATGGAGGTCATAGGGTCTGGTGCAGGTCAGAGGGTCTGGTGGAGGTCAGAGGGTCTGGTGGAGGTCAGAGGGTCTGGTGGAGGTCAGAGGGTCTGGTGGAGGTCAGAGGGTCTGGTGGAGGTCAGAAGGTCTGATGGAGGTCAGAGGGTGTGGTGGAGTTCAGAAGGTCTGATGGAGGTCTCAGGTTCTGATTGAGGTCAGAGGGTCTGATGGAGGTCAGATGGTCTGGTGGAGGTCTGAGGGTCTGATGGAGGTCAGAGGGTCTGGTGGAGGTCAGAGGGTCTGGTGGAGGTCAGAGGGTCTGGTGGAGGTCTGAGGGTCTGATGGAGGTCAGAGGGTCTGGTGGAGGTCAGTGGGTCTGGTGTAGGTCAGAAGGTCTGGAGGAGGTCAGAGGGTCTGGTGGAGGTCAGAGGGTCTGGTGG
Organism: Callopanchax toddi; assembly: GCA_006937965.1. Lineage (NCBI taxonomy): Eukaryota > Metazoa > Chordata > Actinopteri > Cyprinodontiformes > Nothobranchiidae > Callopanchax > Callopanchax toddi. Next base: position 2,743,898 of record SSNR01000059.1, on the reverse strand, counting down.
AGGTCTGAGGGTCTGATGGAGGTCTGAGGGTCTGGTGGAGGTCAGAGGGTCTGATGGAGAGAAGGTCTAATGGAGGTCATAGGGTCTGGTGCAGGTCAGAGGGTCTGGTGGAGGTCAGAGGGTCTGATGGAGGTCAGAGGGTGTGGTGGAGGTCAGAAGGTCTGATGGAGGTCAGAGGGTCTGATGGAGAGAAGGTCTAATGGAGGTCATAGGGTCTGGTGGAGGTCAGAGGGTCTGGTAGAGGTCAGGGGGTCTGGTGGAGGTCAGAGGGTCTGATGGAGGTCAGAGGGTGTGGTGGAGTTCAGAAGGTCTGATGGAGGTCTCAGGGTCTGGTGGAGGTCAGAGGGTGTGGTGGAGGTCAGAGGGTGTGGTGGAGGTCAGAGGGTCTGGTGGAGGTCAGAGGGTCTGGTGGTGGTCTGAGGGAGGTCTGAGGGTCTGGTGGAGGTCAGAAGGTCTGGTGGAGGTCAGAGGGTCTGGTGGAGGGCAGAGGGTCTGGTGGAGGGCTGAGGGTCTGATGGAGGTCAGAGGGTCTGGTGGAGGTCAGAGGGTCTGGTGGAGGTCAGAGGGTCTGATGGAGGTCAGAGGGTCTGATGGAGGTCTCAGGGTCTGGTGGAGGTCAGAGGGTCTAATGGAGGTCAGAGGGTCTGGTGGAGGTCAGAAGGTCTGGTGGAGGACTGAGGGTATGATGGAGGTCAGAGGGTCTGAAGGAGAGAAGGTCTGATGGAGGTCAGAGGGTCTGGTGGAGGTCAGAAGGTCTGATGGAGGTCTCAGGGTCTGGTGGAGGTCAGAGGGTGTGGTGGAGGTCAGAGGTCTGGAGGAGGGCAGAGGGTCTGGTGGAGGTCAGAGGGTCTGGTGGAGGACTGAGGGTATGATGGAGGTCAGAGGGTCTGAAGGAGAGAAGGTCTGATGGAGGTCAGAGGCTCTGGTGGAGGTCTGAGGGTCTGGTGGAGGTCAGAGGGTCTGATGGAGGTCTGAGGGTCTGATGGAGGTCAGAGGGTCTGATGGAGGTCAGAGGGTCTGGTGGAGGTCAGAGGGTCTGGTGGAGGTCAGAGGGTCTGATGGAGTTCTGAGGGTCTGGTGGAGGTCAGAGGGTCTGGGGGAGGTCAGAAGGTCTGGTGGAGGTCAGAGGGTCTGGTGGAGGTCAGAGGGTCTGGTGGGGGTGGGAGGGTCTGGTGGAGGTCGGAGGGTCTGATGGAGGTCTGAGGGTCTGATGGAGGTCAGAGGGTCTGATGGAGGTCAGAGGGTCTGATGGAGGTCTGAGGGTCTGATGGAGGTCAGAGGGTCTGATGGAGGTCAGAGGGTCTGGTGGAGGTCAGAGGGTCTGGTGGAGGTCAGAAGGTCTGGTGGAGGTCTGCTTCTGAGTTCATGGTCCTGGTCTCTGCCTCTCTACAGACCTGTGGTCCAGTAGACTGCTGGGAGCTGAGCTGTAATGTGGGGCTGCTGCAGAGAGGAGGCAGCGTCATCCTGACTGTCCGCTCCAGACTCTGGGCTGAAACCTTCATGGAGGTGAGTCCAGATGTCCAGCTGCTCAGCAGGTTGTGTCTTCAGGTACTGTTCACATGTCTAAACAGCAGAGAAACTCCAGACAGGTGGAAAAACCAAGACACCAACAAACAATCTGCACTCATACTGCCCCCTGGTGAAGGTTCAGTGGGACTGATCTGACACTATTTTAGATGGACTTTTGTTTTTGCTAATTTTATATTTTAACTGCCCACAATTAAAAAATGATTTTTTTAATATGAACGACATCAAAACAGGTCATTACATAAATTTGGTTCATTTATCTACACTACAGCATGGACCATACGCACTGGTGACATCACTAAAAGTGGGTGGAGTCTTTAGAAACAGGAAGTAGTCCTCTGACTGGAGCAGTAGTCAGATCAGGAGAGACACTGCTGCTGATCGGTGACAACAAGCTGTTGATTTTCAAGTATTAAATCAAAGTCACACTGATGTGTTAGAACACCATGTGACCTGTTAGTAAACCACCTTGTTTATGGTGCTGCTGCTGCAGCAACACATCCAGTAGCGTGGTAGTTTAGACGTTTGGTTGAATCAAACTAACGCTAATAAAAGTTCTAACCTGTCAGTTTGACTTTCTGAGAAAGAGCTGTTTGCAGCAGTGTCTCTCCTGATCTGACTAGTGTAGAGCTCTGGTCACAGGACTACTTCCTGTTTCTACAGACTCCACCCACTTTGAGTGATGTCACTAGTTAGTGTATTCATTAATGGCCGACAGAACATCACTTCAAAATGACACAAATATTCCTTTAACAGAGCTCTGTACTGTACTTCAATTCACCGATTCCACATCTGTATTAGTGATAATAATAATAATAATAATAATAATAATAATAATAATAATAATAATAATAATAATAATAATAATAATAATATTAATATGAATAATGTCTCTTCTCTTCCACAGCAAACCTACAAGCATTTCATCTTAGAGTGTTTAGTTCACTACGAGGTGAAACAGATGCCTTACTCTATTCTTCCCAAATTCAAACCATCAGGATCTAAGAAGGTAATTCGAGCTGGTTTTAGGAGATGTTTACAGATAAGAGCTTCTAACCATCACATGTCAGATTTATGTATTATCATCACTCAGCAGCATGGTGGAGACTTGTGCTTATAAACGCTGAGATACTAGGAGATGTAAAGCCTCATCACTAAGTCTGATTGAGGTTTATTCAAAAGCACATTACTGATGTTTTTCTTTTCTTTTTATTAATTTATGTACTTTACTTTTATAAACATTTGAACTATTCAGTTACAACATTTCAGTTATTCTTTGTAAAAAAAAGGGGTTTTATTATTTAACCTTTGAAGAGTTTGTATTTATTCACTTTTAAATTGTTGGGTTTTAACATTTTTACATGTATTTTGTCTTTGTTGTTTTGTTTACTTTTTTGGACTTTTGGAAATTTGTACTTTTAAATTTCAGTGTTTTTTTCAGAAAATTATTATATTTGGTTATTTAACTTTAAAAAAATTTCTGCTGCTGCATTTTTTATTGATATATACTGTAGTTTCCTTTTTTGAAAGTTAGTACTTTTTAACTTTTACATTTCCATTTTCTTTTCATTTATTTTATTCAGTTATTATTATTCAGTTATTCAGTTACCTTTTTAAACCGTTGTACTTTCTGACTTTTAATTTTTTTTGTTTTTTCTTTATTTTCTTTAGTCATTTTCCATTTTTGAATATTTGAACTTTTTAATTTAAATCAATATGTAAAAAAAACGTTTACTTTTTCTTACTTGGTTTTACATAAAAAGTGAAATCAGATATGGTCCCTTGCCCTATCAAAGGCTAAAGGTCAGAGTTCATGAGGCTCACAGTCAGTGCGTTTACATGCACATCAGAAAACCAAACTATTGCCCTAAATCGACTGAAGTCGTTTTTTTTAATGCATGCATTAATCGAACTGGATGTAATATAGCTAACACACCCAGATAATGTGGCTGTAGCTTGGGTTCGTCTGCATGTAAACAGCTTAGTCAAGCTAATGCCGGCTGGACGCTCCTCCTCCTGGATCACGGAAGTGGGATTACAAACAGATCAGTAGTGTAGAAGACGATGGACGAAGAAACAAACAAACAGCTAGCCAGTGCAGGGGACATGAAGACGCCCGAGCAAATTCATGTCCGATGGAAACGTTTAAAACAAGAGTTTTTAAAACGCTAAGAAAAGAACCGGAATGACACCCCCTATCGTAGCGGAGTGGAGCGAACTTCCTTTGAGAGTCCGGTTTTCTAACAGACATGTAAACTAGGATAAAGGCTCCCAGATCGACTTCGATGTGCATGTAAACACACTGACTGAAGAAACTGTTCAGTCTTGTTTTCCAGGTTGTTGAGGTTGCTCAATCTGCTGCTTAAAGGACAGAGGGTGAATAGTTTTGACCTGAATGTGGGTCCATCAGACAGAGTGAGAGTTGTGTTGTTCTCTAGGTGCTGGTGACTGTGCTGTGGAGCAGACCTGATGGTCAGTTCTCAGTCCCGGTGTGGATCATCATCCTGGCTGTTCTAGCTGGGCTGCTGTTGCTAGCGCTGCTCATTTACCTGCTGTATAAGGTAAACTGCTCAGACAAGTCAAATCATTCATGATGACACACAGATTCTCACTCAGTGATAAAGGTAACCGTGTTTATACATAGTTTTCATATGGCCCGCCTCAAGAACATAGCAGAACAGCACTCCATCCTTAGAGCATCCGTTACTCCAAACAGTTCTCCGTTGTAGACGTAAACCAAAGGATGGATTCCTGACAGTTCCTTTTGAATCCATTCCATTCTGGGATGTTTTGATAATAAACCAACATATGCTATCATAATAATGACTATTATTATTTTAGATCAACACAGCCTCATTTCTGAGTAGATAAAACCTTTGGTTTTGAGTTTGGTTGTAAATGATTTTTCTATATTTTCTTCTAGATGGGCTTCTTCAAAAGGTCCGATCCGTATGGCACCACCATGGAGAAAGCTCACCTCAAACCCCAGGTGTCCTCTGAAGCTTAGATCCAACACAGGGTCCACCCTGACCCCCAGTGCAGCTATTTTAAAGAACTGGAAATATGGCCCCCTCTCATATAAGGGCCAGGAGTTACGAATCGAAAGCAGCTCCTCCACTCATCCAGGAGCAGTTCTGGGTCCTGTTTCACTGGAATACCATTGATCTGGTGTTGCACTAAAATGCCAAAGCAGAGGACGACAGGGCCCATGCAGTTAGACGTGCACTGCTGTTTTGGACATGAACTTGTACAGTCAGTCTCTTTAGAGGCTCATGTTTGTGGACCTTTTCACCATGTATTATTTATGGCAGTGTTTTCCTTAGTAGTTGTTGAATGTTGTGTTTTGTACGGTCTGCAGGAAACACCTGATGAAACGTCTAACTTGAATCCTTCCTCTCCCATATTGGGAGGTACTGTGTGTTTGATGCAATGTATTCAGTGTTATGGCCTACTGGTGGTGTGACTCAAATAAAGTCTAAGTTTATATACAGACTCATTTACACTCTCCTCTGTCTTTAGCTGCTTTGTGTGGCTTTTTTGGCATCTAACTTTTCCTCATGGTTTCATCAGGTGAGAACGTCCAGTCAGCTGATTGGTCAGATTGTCTGGGGGCGGAGCTACCAGAAGGTTCTATGTTCTGATCCTGAGCTACAACATGGTCAGTGTGGCCAGAGTTACCTTGAAAAAGTAGTCTGATTAATGATTACTCCTTTAAAGAGTAACTTAGATTACTAGTTACTTTTTAAATAAAGACAGTCCTTTTTGACTTCACTTAACATAAAAACCTTTTTATAAAATATAAAATCATCTGCTCAGATATCTGTGAGCTAACGGACCTTTTGGATCATCCATCTAAAAATCCTTAGTTCAATATCGGCTAATGTTCGTGTGCCTGATCACATCCCAGAATGCAATTCAAACTCTATATATGCTGTGACAGCAGTACCTGCTGTCACCTCAGGAGAAGGGCTGTCTGGTAATGTTTGTCTATCTATTTTCCTCTGTATTCTTTCTGTTTTAAGATAGCTGGTTGAAGTGCACACAATCAGTCTTCTTTCAGTGTGAATATGTATTGATTTTGTGTTTTTGTCCTGAGTTACCAGTGGCCTAGGAGCTGCTGCTGAAGCTCCACACAGCTGCAGCTCATCTCCTCAGGAGGCCCAATCAGCACCTCAGGGACCTACCATCTACCAGGGGGGAGGAGATATTGGTTTCCTGTTTATTTAGTTATTTTCTGTTGTGGTTAGGGGCTTGTCATTATATGATGTATTTCTTTATGAGTCATCTGAACAGATTAGACTGCTTAGTGTGTGTGTTTGTTATGTATAGGGTTTGTATGTTGTCTTTGTACTTGGTGTGTTCCCTCCTGTTTGTTGAAGGTGGTCTGATCAGACACTATTTAAGTTGAACCTGGTGTGTCAACTGTAAGTCAGTCAGTCAGTCAGTCAGTCAGTCAGTCTTGTGCTTGGTGTCATTCTGACAAGTCTAATCTTTTCTTATGTTGAGTTAGTATACTTTGAACCCTCTCCCAAAATAAATGTGGGAATTATTTGAAACCCAATTGTGCTCTCCTGGCTGGTCTAGTGCAAGTCCCTGACATATGTGTGTGTATATACTGTGTGTGTATATACTGTGTGTGTATATACTGTGTGTGTATATACTGTGTGTGTATATACTGTGTGTGTGTGTATATACTGTGTGAGTAAATACTGTGTGTGTGTATATATACTGTGTGTGTGTGTATGTACTGTGTGTGTATATACTGTGTGTCTGTGTGTGTATACTGTGTGTGTGTCTGTGTGTATATACTGTGTATGTATATACTGTGTGTGTGTGTATATACTGTGTGTGTGTCTGTGTGTATATACTGTGTGTGTGTATATACTGTGTGTGTGTATATACTGTGTGAGTAAATACTGTGTGTGTGTATATATACTGTGTGTGTGTGTATGTACTGTGTGTGTTATATACTGTGTGTGTATATACTGTGTGTGTGTGTATATACTGAGTGTGTGTGTGTATATACTGTGTGTGTGTGTGTGTATACTGTGTGTGTGTGTGTGTGTGTGTGTGGGGGTGTGTGTGTATATATATACTGTGTGTGTCTGTGTGTATATACTGTGTGTGTGTGTATATACTGTGTGTGTGTGTATATACTGTGTGTGTGTGTGTGTATATACTGTGTGTGTGTGTATATACTGTGTGAGTAAATACTGTGTGTGTGTATATATATGTGTGTGTATATACTGTGTGTGTGTGTGTATATACTGTGTGTGTGTGTGTATATACTGTGTGTGTGTGTGTGTTCATACTGTGTGTGTGTGTGTGTATATTGTGTGTGTGTCTATATATACTGTGTGTGTGTGTGTATATATATATACTGTGTGTGTCTGTGTGTATATACTGTGTGTGTGTGTGTGTGTCTGTGTGTATATACTGTGTGTGTGTGTATATACTGTGTGAGTAAATACTGTGTGTGTGTATATATACTGTGTGTGTATATACTGTGTGTCTGTGTGTGTATACTGTGTGTGTGTATACTGTGTGTGTGTGTCTGTGTGTATATACTGTGTGTGTGTATATACACTGTGTGTGTGTGTATATACTGTGTGTGTATGTATATACTGTGTGTGTGTGTATATACTGTGTGTGTATGTATATACTGTGTGTGTGTATATACTGTGTGTGTGTATATACTGTGTGTGTGTGTATATTCTGTGTGTGTGTATATACTGTGTGTGTATGTATAAAGGTGTATATACTGTGTGTGTGTGTATATACTGTGTGTGTGTGTCTGTGTGTATATACTGTGTGTGTGTATATACTGTGTGTGTGTGTATATACTGTGTGTGTGTGTGTCTGTGTGTGTGTGTTTTTCTTACTGTGTTTGTGTGTGTATATACTGTGTGTGTGTGTGTGTATATACTGTGTGTGTGTGTATACTGTGTGTGTGTGTGTGTCTGTGTGTGTATACTGTGTGTGTGTGTGCGTATATTGTGTGTGTGTGTGTGTGTGTGTGTGGTGTGGGTGGTATATACTGTGTGTCTGTGTGTGTATATACTGTGTGTCTGTGTGTGTATACTGTGTGTGTGTATACTGTGTGTGTGTGTGTCTGTGTGTATATACTGTGTGTGTATGTATATACTGTGTGTGTGTGTATATACTGTGTGTGTATGTATATACTGTGTGTGTGTATATACTGTGTGTGTGTATATACTGTGTGTGTGTGTATATACTGTGTGTGTGTGTATATACTGTGTGAGTAAATACTGTGTGTGTGTATATATACTGTGTGTGTGTGTATATACTGTGTATGTATATACTGTGTGTCTGTGTGTGTATACTGTGTGTGTGTCTGTGTGTATATACTGTGTGTGTATATACTGTGTGTGTGTGTATATACTGTGTGTGTGTATATATACTGTGTGTGTGTGTATGTACTGTGTGTGTACATACTGTGTGTGTGTGTGTGTGTGTATATTGTGTGTGTGTCTATATATACTGTGTGTGTCTGTGTGTATATACTGTGTGTGTGTGTATGTACTGTGTGTGTATATACTGTGTGTCTGTGTGTGTATACTGTGTGTGTGTCTGTGTGTATATACTGTGTGTGTATATACTGTGTGTGTGTGTATATACTGTGTGTGTGTATATGTGTGTGTGTGTATATACTGTGTGTGTGTGTGTGTTCATACTGTGTGTGTGTGTGTGTATATACTGTGTGTGTGTGTATATACTGTGTGTGTGTGTGTATATACTGTGTGTGTGTGTCTGTGTGTATATACTGTGTGTGTGTCTGTGTGTATATACTGTGTGTGGGTCTGTGTGTATATACTGTGTGTGTGTGTATGTACTGTGTGTGTGTGTGTGTATATACTGTGTGTGTGTATATACTGTGTGTGTATGTATATACTGTGTGTGTGTATATACTGTGTGTGTGTATATACTGTGTGTGTGTGTATATACTGTGTGTGTGTATATACTGTGTGTGTGAGTGTGTTCATACTGTGTGTGTGTGTGTGTGTGTATATTGTGTGTGTGTCTATATATACTGTGTGTGTGTGTATGTACTGTGTGTGTATATACTGTGTGTCTGTGTGTGTATACTGTGTGTGTGTCTGTGTGTATATACTGTGTGTGTGTCTGTGTGTATATACTGTGTGTGTGTGTATGTACTGTGTGTGTGTGTGTGTATATACTGTGTGTGTGTATATACTGTGTGTGTGTGTATATACTGTGTGTGTATGTCTGTGTGTATATTCTGTGTGTGTGTCTGTGTGTATATACTGTGTGTGTGTGTGTATATACTGTGTGTGTGTGTATGTACTGTGTGTGTATATACTGTGTGTGTGTGTGTGTCTGTGTGTGTATACTGTGTGTGTGTATACTGTGTGTGTGTGTCTGTGTGTATATACTGTGTGTGGGTCTGTGTGTATATACTGTGTGTGTGTGTATGTATTGTGTGTGTGTGTGTGTATATGTGTGTGTGTGTGTGTCTGTGTGTGTATACTGTGTGTGTGTATACTGTGTGTGTGTGTCTGTGTGTATATACTGTGTGTGTGTGTATGTACTGTGTGTGTGTGTGTGTATATACTGTGTGTGTGTATATAGTGTGTGTCTGTGTGTGTATACTGTGTGTGTGTGTATATAGTGTGTGTGTGTGTATATAGTGTGTGAGTAAATACTGTGTGTGTGTATATACTGTGTGTGTGTGTATATACTGTGTGTGTGTCTGTGTGTATATACTGTGTGTGTGTGTATGTACTGTGTGTGTGTGTGTATATACTGTGTGTGTGTATATACTGTGTGTGTGTGTATATACTGTGTGTGTGTCTGTGTGTATATACTGTGTGTGTGTGTATATACTGTGTGAGTAAATACTGTATGTGTGTATATATACTGTGTGTGTGTGTATGTACTGTGTGTGTATATACTGTGTGTCTGTGTGTGTATACTGTGTGTGTGTCTGTGTGTATATACTGTGTGTGTATATGCTGTGTGTGTATATACTGTGTGTGTGTGTATATACTGTGTGTGTGTGTATATACTGTGTGAGTAAATACTGTGTGTGTGTGTATATACTGTGTGTGTGTGTCTGTGTGTATATACTGTGTGTGTGTGTGTATATACTGTGTGTGTGTGTATATACTGTGTGTGTGTTTGTGTGTATATACTGTGTGTGTGTCTGTGTGTATATACTGTGTGTGTGTATATACTGTGTGTGTGTGTGTATATACTGTGTGTGTGTCTGTGTGTATATACTGTGTGTGTGTCTGTGTGTATATACTGTGTGTGTGTGTATGTTCTGTGTGTGTGATGTATATACTGTGTGTGTGTGTATATACTGTGTGTGTGTGTATATACTGTGTGTGTGTGTATATACTGTGTGAGTAAATACTGTGTGTGTGTGTATATACTGTGTGTGTGTGTATATACTGTGTGTGTATGTATATACTGTGTGTGTGTGTATATACTGTGTGTGTGTGTATATACTGTGTGTGTGTGTATATACTGTGTGAGTAAATACTGTGTGTGTGTGTATATACTGTGTGTGTATGTATATACTGTGTGTGTGTATATACTGTGTGTGTGTATATACTGTGTGTGTGTGTATATACTGTGTGTGTGTATATACTGTGTGAGTAAATACTGTGTGTGTGTATATATACTGTGTGTGTGTGTATGTACTGTGTGTGTATATACTGTGTGTCTGTGTGTGTATACTGTGTGTGTGTCTGTGTGTATAGACTGTGTGTGTATATGCTGTGTGTGTATATACTGTGTGTGTGTGTATATACTGTGTGTGTGTGTATATACTGTGTGAGTAAATACTGTGTGTGTGTGTATATACTGTGTGTGTGTGTATATACTGTGTGTGTGTGTGTGTGTATATACTGTGTGTGTGTCTGTGTGTATATACTGTGGTGTGTGTATATACTGTGTGTGTGTGTATATACTGTGTGTGTGTCTGTGTGTATATACTGTGTGTGTGTCTGTGTGTATATACTGTGTGTGTGTCTGTGTGTATATTGTGTGTGTGTGTGTATGTTGTGTGTGTGTGTGTGTGTATATACTGTGTGTGTGTGTATATACTGTGTGTGTCTGTGTGTATATACTGTGTGTGTGTGTATATACAGTGTGTGTGTGTATATATGTTGTGTGTATATACTGTGTGTGTGTGTATATACTGTGTGTGTGTGTCTGTGTGTATATACTGTGTGTGTGTATATACTGTGTGTGTGTGTATATACTGTGTGTGTGTCTGTGTGTATATACTGTGTGTGTGTATGTGTGTATATACTGTGTGTGTGTCTATGTGTATGTATGTGTGTGTGTATATACTGTGTGTGTATATACTGTGTGTGTGTGTGTGTTCATACTGTGTGTGTGTGTGTGTATATTGTGTGTGTGTCTATATATACTGTGTGTGTGTGTGTATATACTGTGTGTGTGTATATATACTGTGTGAGTAAATACTGTGTGTCTGTGTGTATATACTGTGTGTGTGTGTGTGTATATACTGTGTGTGTGTGTATGTACTGTGTGTGTGTGTGTGTATATACTGTGTGTGTGTATATACTGTGTGTGTGTGTATATACTGTGTGTGTGTCTGTGT
>SSNR01000059.1:2725255-2730255 GCA_006937965.1 Callopanchax toddi | reverse complement strand
AGTAAATACTGTGTGTGTGTATATATACTGTGTGTGTGTGTATGTACTGTGTGTGTATATACTGTGTGTCTGTGTGTGTATACTGTGTGTGTGTCTGTGTGTATATACTGTGTGTGTATATACTGTGTGTGTATATACTGTGTGTGTATATACTGTGTGTGTGTGTATATACTGTGTGAGTAAATACTGTGTGTGTGTATATATACTGTGTGTGTGTGTACTGTGTGTATGTGTGTGTATATACTGTGTGTGTATATACTGTGTGTGTATATCTGTGTGTATATACTGTGTGTGTGTATATACTGTGTGTGTGTATATACTGTGTGAGTAAATACTGTGTGTGTGTATATATACTGTGTGTGTGTGTATGTACTGTGTGTGTATATACTGTGTGTCTGTGTGTGTATACTGTGTGTGTGTCTGTGTGTATATACTGTGTGTGTGTGTATACACTGTGTGAGTAAATACTGTGTGTGTGTATATATACTGTGTGTGTGTGTATGTACTGTGTGTGTATATACTGTGTGTCTGTGTGTGTATACTGTGTGTGTGTCTGTGTGTATATACTGTGTGTGTATATACTGTGTGTGTATATACTGTGTGTGTGTGTATATACTGTGTGAGTAAATACTGTGTGTGTGTGTATGTACTGTGTGTGTATATACTGTGTGTCTGTGTGTGTATACTGTGTGTGTGTCTGTGTGTATATACTGTGTGTGTATATACTGTGTGTGTGTGTATATACTGTGTGAGTAAATACTGTGTGTGTGTATATATACTGTGTGTGTGTGTATGTACTGTGTGTGTATATACTGTGTGTCTGTGTGTGTATACTGTGTGTGTGTCTGTGTGTATATACTGTGTGTGTATATACTGTGTGTGTATGTATATACTGTGTGTGTGTATATATACTGTGTGTGTGTATATATACTGTGTGTGTATATACTGTGTGTCTGTGTGTGTATACTGTGTGTGTGTGTGTGTATACTGTGTGTGTGTGTGTGTGTGTGTGTGGGTCTGTGTGTATATACTGTGTGTCTGTGTGTGTATATACTGTGTGTCTGTGTGTGTATACTGTGTGTGTGTATACTGTGTGTGTGTGTCTGTGTGTATATACTGTGTGTGTGTGTATATACTGTGTTTTTTTTTGTGTGTGTATATTTTGTGTGTGTGTGTGTGTATATACTGTGTGTGTGTATATATTGTGTGTGTGTGTGTGTATACTGTGTGTGTGTGTGTGTATATACTGTGTGTGTGTGTCTGTGTGTATATCTGTGTGTATATACTGTGTGTCTGTGTGTGTATATACTGTGTGTGTGTGTATATACTGTGTGTGTATGTATATACTGTGTGTGTGTGTATATACTGTGTGTGTGTGTATATACTGTGTGTGTATGTATATACTGTGTGTGTGTATATATACTGTGTGTGTGTGTATATACTGTGTGTGTGTGTATATACTGTGTGTGTGTGTATATACTGTGTGAGTAAATACTGTGTGTGTGTATATATACTGTGTGTGTATATACTGTGTGTCTGTGTGTGTATACTGTGTGTGTGTGTGTATATACTGTGTGTGTGTGTGTGTTCATACTGTGTGTGTGTGTGTGTATATTGTGTGTGTGTATATACTGTGTGTCTGTGTGTGTATACTGTGTGTGTGTGTATATACTGTTTGTGTGTGTGTGTGTGTATACTGTGTGTGTCTGTGTGTATATACTGTGTGTGTCTGTGTGTATATACTGTTTGTGTGTGTATATACTGTGTGTGTGTGTGTGTATATATACTGTGTGTGTGTATATACTGTGTGTGTGTGTCTGTGTGTATATACTGTGTGTCTGTGTGTGTATATACTGTGTGTCTGTGTGTATATACTGTGTGTGTGTGTATATACTGTGTGTGTGTGTATATATTGTGTGTGTGTGTGTGTGTATATACTGTGTGTGTGTCTGTATATACTGTGTGTGTGTGTCTGTGTGTATATACTGTGTGTGTGTCTGTGTGTGTGGGTCTGTGTGTATATACTGTGTGTCTGTGTGTGTATATACTGTGTGTCTGTGTGTGTATACTGTGTGTGTGTATCTGTGTGTATATACTGTGTGTCTGTCTGTGTATATACTGTGTGTCTGTGTGTGTATACTGTGTGTGTCTATACTGTGTGTGTGTCTGTGTGTATATACTGTGTGTGTGTATATACTGTGTGTGTGTGTGTATATACTGTGTGTGTGTGTGTCTGTGTGTGTGTGTATTTATTGTGTGTGTGTGTGTATATACTGTGTGTGTGTGTGTATATACTGTGTGTGTGTGTGTGTTCATATTGTGTGTCTGTGTGTGTATTTTGTGTGTCTGTGTGTGTATATACTGTGTGTGTGTGTGTGTATACTGTGTGTGTATATACTGTGTGTGTGTGTATGTACTGTGTGTGTGTGTGTGTATATACTGTATGTGTGTATATACTGTGTGTCTGTGTGTGTATACTGTGTGTCTGTGTGTGTATACTGTGTGTGTGTATACTGTGTGTGTGTGTCTGTGTGTATATACTGTGTGTGTGTGTATGTACTGTGTGTGTGTGTGTGTATATACTGTGTGTGTGTATATACTGTGTGTCTGTGTGTGTATACTGTGTGTGTGTCTGTGTGTATATACTGTGTGTGTGTCTGTGTGTATATACTGTGTGTCTGTGTGTGTATATACTGTGTGTCTGTGTGTGTATACTGTGTGTGTGTATACTGTGTGTGTGTGTCTGTGTGTATTTATTGTGTGTGTGTGTATATATTGTGTGTGTGTCTGTGTGTATATACTGTGTGTGTGTATATACTGTGTGTGTGTGTGTATATACTGTGTGTCTGTGTGTGTATATACTGTGTGTGTGTATTATGTGTGTGTGTGTATATACTGTGTGTGTGTGAGTCTGTGTGTATATACTGTGTGTGTATATACTGTGTGTGTCTGTGTGTATTTACTGTGTGTGTATATACTGTGTGTGTCTGTGTGTATATACTGTTTGTGTCTGTGTGTATATACTGTGTGTGTATATACTGTGTGTGTTTGTGTGTATATACTGTGTGTGTGTGTGTGTATGTACTGTGTGTGTGTCTGTGTGTATATACTGTGTGTGTGTATATACTGTTTGTCTGTGTGTATATACTGTGTGTGTGTATACTGTGTGTGTATATATATACTGTGTGTGTGTATACTGTGTGTGTGTGTGTGTGTCTGTGTGTATATACTGTGTGTGTGTATATACTGTGTGTGTGTGTCTGTGTGTGTGTGTGTGTGTATACTGTGTGTGTGTGTATATACTGTGTGTGTGTCTGTGTGTGTATACTGTGTGTGTCTGTGTATATACTGTGTGTGTGTATATACTGTGTGTGTGTGAGTCTGTGTGTATATACTGTGTGTGTATGTATATACTGTGTGTGTGTGTATATACTGTGTGTGTGTGTATATACTGTGTGTGTGTGTGTGTATATTGTGTGTGTGTGTGTATATACTGTGTGTGTGTATATACTGTGTGTGTGTGAGTCTGTGTGTATATACTGTGTGTGTGTCTGTGTGTATATACTGTGTGTGTGTCTGTGTGTATATATTGTGTGTGTGTGTGTGTCTGTGTGTATATACTGTGTGTCTGTGTGTATATATACTGTGTGTGTATATATACTCTGTGTCTGTGTGTATATACTGTGTGTGTGTGTGTATATATACTGTGTGTGTGTGTCTGTGTGTATATACTGTGTGTGTGTGTCTGTGTGTATATACTGTGTGTCTGTGTGTGTATATACTGTGTGTCTGTGTGTGTATACTGTGTGTGTGTGTGTATATACTGTGTGTGTGTATATACTGTGTGTGTGTGAGTCTGTGTGTATATACTGTGTGTGTATATACTGTGTGTGTCTGTGTGTATATACTGTGTGTGTGTCTGTGTGTATATACTGTGTGTGTGTGTGTGTCTGTGTGTATATACTGTGTGTGTGTGTCTGTGTGTATATACTGTGTGTGTGTCTGTGTGTGTATATACTGTGTGTGTGTGTGTATATACTGTGTGTGTGTGTATGTGTGTATATAGTGTGTGTGTGTGTGTGTATTCTGTGTGTCTGTGTGTGTATACTGTGTGTGTCTGTGTGTATATACTGTGTGTGTCTGTGTGTATATACTGTTTGTGTGTGTGTGTATATACTGTTTGTGTGTGTGTGTATATACTGTGTGTGTGTATATACTGTTTGTGTCTGTGTGTGTATACTGTGTGTGTGTGTGTATACTGTGTGTGTGTGTATACACTGTGTGTGTGTATATACTGTTGGTGTGTGTATACTGTGTGTGTGTGTGTGTGTGTGTATGTATACTGTGTGTCTGTGCGTGTATACTGTGTGTGTGTGTGTGTATACTGTGTGTGTCTGTGTGTATATACTGTGTGTGTCTGTGTGTATATACTGTTTGTGTCTGTGTGTGTATACTGTGTGTGTCTGTGTGTGTATACTGTATGTGTGTGTGTATACACTGTGTGTGTGTGTATATACTGTTTGTGTGTGTGTATGCTGTGTCTCTGTGTGTGTATACTGTGTCTCTGTGTGTATACTGTGTGTGTGTGTATATATACTGTGTGTCTGTGTGTATACTGTGTGTGTGTGTATATATACTGTGTGTCTGTGTGTATACTGTGTGTGTGTGTATATATACTGTGTGTGTGTGTCTGTGTGTATATACTGTGTGTCTGTGTGTATATACTGTGTGTGTGTGTCTGTGTGTATGTGTGTATATATACTCTGTGTCTGTGTATATACTCTGTGTGTGTATATACTGTGTGTGTGTAAGTAAGTAAGTAAGTAAAGTTTATTTCTATAGCACCTTTCACAGAAAAAATCACAAAGTGCTTCACAGAAAACAGAATCAAACATGATAAAACAAATAAAATTAATAAAACAAACAAAATATTACAAATCAAAATCATTAAACAACAACAAGAGAACACAAAATACTTATTTAAAATCAGTTTTAAATAA
>SSNR01000059.1:2684260-2720416 GCA_006937965.1 Callopanchax toddi | reverse complement strand
TGTAGAGGTTAGCTAACAGGTAATATAGTGTTCTAACTGTAGAGGTTAGCTAACAGGTAATATAGTGTTCTAACTGTAGAGGTTAACTAACAGGTAATACAGTGTTCTAACTGTAGAGGTTAACTAACAGGTAATATAGAGTTCTAACTGTAGAGGTGAACTAACAGGTAATATAGTGTTCTAACTGTAGAGGTTAGCTAACAAGTAATATAGAGTTCTAACTGTAGAGGTGAACTAACAGGTAATATAGTGTTCTAACTGTAGAGGTTAACTAACAGGTAATATAGTGTTCTAATTGTAAAGGTTAACTAACAGGTAATATAGTGTTCTAACTGTAGAGGTTAACTAACAGGTAATATAGTGTTCTAACTGTAGAGGTTAGCTAACGGGTAACATACTGTTCTAACTGTAGAGGTTAACTAACAGGTAATATAGTGTTCTAACTGTAGAGGTTAGCTAACGAGTAATATAGTGTTCTAACTGTAGAGGTTAACTAACAGGTAATATAGAGTTCTAACTGTAGAGGTTATCTAACAGGTAATATAGTGTTCTAACTGTAGAGGTTAACTAACAGGTAATATAGTGTTCTAACTGTAGAGGTTAACTAACAGGTAATATAGAGTTCTAACTGTAGAGGTTAACTAACAGGTAATATAGAGTTCTAACTGTAGAGGTTAGCTAACAAGTAATATAGAGTTCTAACTGTAGAGGTTAACTAACAGGTAATATAGTGTTCTAACTGTAGAGGTTAGCTAACAGGTAATATAGTGTTCTAACTGTAGAGGTTAGCTAACAGGTAATATAGAGTTCTAACTGTAGAGGTTAGCTAACAGGTAATATAGAGTTCTAACTGTAGAGGTTAGCTAACAGGTAATATAGAGTTCTAACTGTAGAGGTTAGCTAACAGGTAATATAGAGTTCTAACTGTAGAGGTTAACTAACAGGTAATACAGTGTTCTAACTGTAGAGGTTAAGTAACAGGTAATACAGTGTTCTAACTGTAGAGGTTAACTAACAGGTAATATAGAGTTCTAACTGTAGAGGTTAACTAACAGGTAATACAGTGTTCTAACTGTAGAGGTTAAGTAACAGGTAATACAGTGTTCTAACTGTAGAGGTTAACTAACAGGTAGTATAGAGTTCTAACTGTAGAGGTTAACTAACAGGTAATATAGAGTTCTAACTGTAGAGGTTAACTAACAGGTAATACAGTGTTCTAACTGTAGAGGTTAAGTAACAGGTAATACAGTGTTCTAACTGTAGAGGTTAACTAACAGGTAATATAGAGTTCTAACTGTAGAGGTTAACTAACAGGTAATATAGAGTTCTAACTGTAGAGGTTAACTAACAGGTAATATAGTGTTCTAACTTTAGAGGTTAAGTAACAGGTAATATAGAGTTCTAACTGTAGAGGTTAAGTAACAGGTAATGCAGTGTTCTAACTGTAGAGGTTAAGTAACAGGTAATATAGAGTTCTAACTGTAGAGGTTAACTAACAGGTAATATAGAGTTCTAACTGTAGAGGTTAACTAACAGGTAATATAGAGTT
Source organism: Callopanchax toddi (assembly GCA_006937965.1). NCBI lineage: Eukaryota > Metazoa > Chordata > Actinopteri > Cyprinodontiformes > Nothobranchiidae > Callopanchax > Callopanchax toddi. The sequence goes on along the minus strand of SSNR01000059.1, from coordinate 2,718,867 downwards.
CTAACTGTAGAGGTTATCTAACAGGTAATATAGAGTTCTAACTGTAGAGGTTATCTAACAGGTAATATAGAGTTCTAACTTTAGAGGTTATCTTACTGGTAATATAGAGTTCTAACTTTAGAGGTTAACTAACAGGTAATATAGTGTTCTAACTTTAGAGGTTAGCGTCACTTTTACTCCTGTTCATCCATCAAAGCCAGATTTGAGTCATGTTTGTATTTGTTGCCATTTTCTGTTTTTTAGCAAGACGCTCTGACATTACTCATCACACCAGCAGAAAGCTAAACTCTTACTTGTCAACCAGGTCGATTTTATTGTGGACCTCGATCATGGAGCTCATCAGCTGGTCTGGAATTTGCATGTTCTTCAGGACATTCAACACATTCACCTTCTGATTCACTGTCTCTGGATGACTGATGTCTCTGACATGAACCAAGAGATCCTGGAAGCACAAGATTTTTATCAAATATGCTTAATGCCTCACATTTCATCATCAGATGTATAGCTATGGGTTCTGTGTTTACAACATAAATTCATCACCCTAAAAACTGGATTTCTTCTAGAAATGCTGTTTGAATGCTGAGAGCTAAAAGAATTGGCTGAAAACTGCTGTCAGCTGAATTTTTATTATTAGCTGATCCATTTTGACAATTCAAAGATTAAGCAGGAAAAATCCTCATAGAAACTGTTTCAAATAAGGGTAAAAAGACAAATAACTTCAAGAACAGAAGCAGAAAATTAGATAAAGGAGCAGAAAGTTGGAGGAAAGAACACGATGTAAATCAACTCAGTCAAAACATCTAGAATCTGTTGAAAACTGAACACAGTTAAACAGGCAGATTGTTAAGAAACCAGAGTCCGTACAGCCCCAAGAAGTTTGATTTACATAGTGCCTTTAAGATAGGGACCACAAAGTCTTTACAATTAAAAACAAATGAGACACAGAGTTGACAGAATTATCAACAGAAAATGAGACATCAGAGCACATAGTTCATCTACAGGATTAATCTAAAACCAGTTTAACAGATGGTTCTGAGCTGCTTTCTAGCAGAGACACTGAGTCCTCTGGTCTCAGACTCAGGGGGACACAGGTTCAGAGTCTGATGGCCACAGCAGCAGAGTCTCTGTCTCCTTTAGTCTTTATCCTGGTTCGCTGCACAACCAGTAGGCTCTGATCACTGAACCTCAGGGACCTGCTGGGGTGGAAGGATGAAGAAGATCACTGATGGAAGCTGGTGCTGGTCCATGTATGACCCTAAAAACCAGAACCAGGATCTGGAAATGAACGCTGGAATTCCCAGGCAGCCAGTGAAGCTGGTAGAGTAGCGGGGTGACGTGGGTCTACCTGGACTTATTCAGCAGATTCTGAACCACCTGGAACCGATCCAAAGAGGTTCTGTTCAGACAGGTGAAGAGAGAGCTGCAGTAGTCCAGTTTCATCTTTGAACCCTATGACCCTCTGAACCCTATGACCCTCTGAACCCTATGACCCTCTGAACCCCGTGACCCTCTGAACCCCGTGACCCTCTGAACCCCGTGACCCTCTGAACCCCGTGACCCTCTGAACCCCGTGACCCTCTGAACCCCGTGACCCTCTGAACCCCGTGACCCTCTGAACCCCGTGACCCTCTGAACCCTGTGACCCTCTGAACCCCGTGACCCTCTGAACCCCGTGACCCTCTGAACCCCGTGACCCTCTGAACCCCGTGACCCTCTGAACCCTATGACCCTCTGAACCCTGTGACCCTCTGAACCCTATGACCCTCTGAACCCCGTGACCCTCTGAACCCCGTGACCCTCTGAACCCTATGACCCTCTGAACCCTATGACCCTCTGAACCCTGTGACCCTCTGAACTCCGTGACCCTCTGAACCCCGTGACCCTCTTGACCCCGTGACCCTCTGAACCCCATGACCCTCTGAACCCCGTGACCCTCTGAACCCCGTGACCCTCTGAACCCCGTGACCCTCTGAACCCCGTGACCCTCTGAACCCTGTGACCCTCTGAACCCTGTGACCCTCTGAACCCTGTGACCCTCTGAACCCGTGACCCTCTGAACCCCGTGACCCTCTGAACCCGTGACCCTCTGAACCCCGTGACCCTCTGAACCCCGTGACCCTCTGAACAGATGAACTCTGATTAGTATCATCATTTAGTTAGTAAATCTTCAGCCTTTCAGATCTCTGTTGTTTTGTTGATGTCGTTATTAATGTTGTTGTAATCATTACTATTTGTGCTATTACATTACCATAGACACTATAGAGGAGGTTGTGAGACAAACGCTGGGCTCCATACCGAGTGTTTAATGTCCTCCAGGGTGGCGGAGAAGGAGTCGATGAGCTGGTGGGGAAGCTGGGACAAGAAGCCGATGGTGTCCACGTACAGCACTGTCATGTGACTGGGCAGCTGGCCCGCGTGGACGGTCACATCCAAGGTGGCAAACAGCTGGTTCCTGGGCTGCAGACCGCCGTCCCCGGTCAGAGCTTTGATCAGAGTGGTTTTTCCTGGAGGGAGAGGAGAGCGGTTTTGATCCAGATGAAGCGATACTACTGCTGCCTCCTCGCTGTAAGCTGGACATGCTGGTGTGTTCCAGCCCCTCACCACAGTTAGTGTAGCCCAACACCGACACGACGGGGAACTCCCTGTGTTTACGCTGCAAGCGCAGGAGCTGCCTCTTTTTGCGAAGTTTTTCCAACGCTGAGCGGATCTTCATCTCCCGCTCCTTCAGCAGCCTCTGCTGGACCTCGTACAGCGTCTCTCCTGTAAGAGCCAATCAGCAAAGAGAACCTACTCTCCAACCAGCAGCGCCACTGTGGTGGCTGAATTACCTGAACCTCCAATGTATCTGGATCCTCCTCCCTGCTGATCCAGGTTTGACATCTCAGTCTTCAAACGAGATCTGCCATCAGAACAAAAACAGGATGTAACAGACATCAGAGGAGCTACGGCAGCTCATTAGGGCCAATGTAGATGAAAAGGTACAATTCTGAGATTAACGTCGTGAAAGTCCTCAATCTGACAGAAACATGAACATTTTCTAAGACTTACTGGATATTTGGTCAATATTTAGGGTCAAATTCAGATTTTGATTCAGGCAGTTTTTACTTTTTTCTTGTTTTTTTTTTTGCAAATGTGTGAATTTAATTAATAAGATCTCAAACTCTATTATTGTAAAATCATGCCTTCAGTTTAGCTTCCACACCAAGAAAAACCAGACATGTTTTATTTTTGCAATGTTTAAATTAATTTGTGACAATGGGGGTCAGAATATAGGGTGATTTCATAATAACGTTTGAAGTTTTAATTCTTTCGTTTCTTAGTTTGAGTTTTCTGTTAGGATGAGTGAACGTTTAAATAAGTGACTGATCTTCCAGTTTGAGGGTAAGAACCATTAAACCACCGTAGTCCACTAGGCTATGGGTTTTAATGAGTATTTTCCTGGAATTTTACCCGTCAGCTTCATTTATTAGGATTAAATCTAGAATGTGTCCAATACACAAACATATACTGTATAACAATGAAGAGTCATATGAAGCAATAATATTTAATGACTGGAACTCTGTGACTACCTTAACAAGGGAATCTCTGCCAGTGAGATCTGTAACTTGGCCTCCTTGGTTCTGGCGTTGCAGCGAAAAATGTGGAGGACAATGGAGTATCTGTCGAATACCTTGACCCCCCAGATTTCCTCAAACTCCCTCTGAAGTCAAACAGAATGCCAGTGAGTGAGACAGGTAACAGCCAGACAGCTCCCTTCAGACAGACTGACCTCTGATGAGGGGGACAGGCGGTCCACGTTCACAAACACAGCAGTGACTCCTGCTGTTTGCCTGATCCGCTCTGGAGAAGAGAAAACACAAATCAACAAACAAACACCTGATGTTTCCATCTCACAGGGGGCGGGGCTACCTGTGACAGACTGGAAGTTTCCTTTCCCAAAAATCCTCTTCTTCTCTGGTGTCTTGGTGGAGAGGATGATCTTGTCCACCACTGTCCAGTTGTCCAGCGTCTTCACAAGTCCCACAGCTTCAGCCATCATCAGCTCTGCTGCAAACACACACCGCTTCAGACTTTAGATGTTTCCTCTCAGCCGGTCTGCCCGTCACCATGGCTGCTAGTGCATGTGGTACAGAAGTCTGTAACTAAAGACCTCTCTTCATACATTTTGAAGGTTAAATTGGAGTTTTCTTTCTATCGAACCAAGTTAAAATAAGGACTGCATTACTGTAGGATTCAGGACAAAATGTCCACTTCCTAAAAGTTGTTATAAAGACAATCAGTTCATCTCGTTCCTGCATGGGTGTGTTAAACAGCCTTGTATCTTCTCGTGCTGGACTCCTTACCTGTGGTCAGGTGCTGCTTCCTGTTACCCCACTTCACATCCGGGTGGACGATGAACACCCTGTGCTGGTCCTCTCCGATCCCTGCAGGAACCTGGTCCTGGAACAGCTCCTCCACCTCACGGTCCTCCAGGATGTCCTCCTCCTCCTCTGGGTGTGAGCTGCTGGAGTCTCCGCTGCTCTTCGGCCTGAACGCAGACGTGGTGACCGGCCTGGACAGCAGGGAGGGCGGGTGTCTGTGGTGAGGAGCAGCTCCAACCTGAGCTGGGAGTCTGCTCCGAGTCCCGAGTCGCTGCAGGAGGAGAGGCCGCCATGAAACAATCCTCCTCAGGGGGGTCATGTTCCTCAGAAACGCGTCACCAGCCCCGTACTGTGTGTTGGTGACAGACCGCCATGCTCCTGATGCTAGTTAGCCGCAGCAGCTTCTGTTAGCTTCTTGGTCTTTGAAGGCTGATAAAGTCAGCAGTCTCTCAGTCACCCGCTTCCTTAGCTTCACTCAACCCCCTTTAGACCTGACACTAACGAAATACACCCTAAATACACCCTACACGTCTACCTAATCTGAAACAACACCGGCTCTTCGGCACACGCGACGTTGTTTACAGTCGAGAGCTATCGAGGGTATTTTTCCCCTGAGACGTCCTTACAGGCACAGTTCCTCCCATAACACATTAAAACAAACGTTTCAAATAAATGGTTATATTATGGAATTTAATATGATCAGCATAATAGATTCTAGTAGAAACACTGAAGAAATATATTTTCAACAAACAATTTAACGCAACCTAAGTTTCCTGTAAAACTAAACGTAGGGGGAAATGTCACAGCATTCATCAATAATGTCATTTCCTTTTAGATTTTTTAATAAAGCTTTATGCATAAAGAAGAATACTGATCACTAAAGCTGAGGGTATTTCTAGATCATCTTGATAATTAACACCTGAAAGAAATAGAAGACCAGGGTCTGAGTTCCAACAACCTTTCACCTTTAGGAAGTATTTCACCATCTCCCAGGGGAGAAGGGATTCAACACCTTTGTTTACCAAAGAACAGATGTTACCATCATCAACTGGAGATTCCTGAGCTGCTGAGGAGAAGAAATTATGTCAAATAAAACTCTGGGATTCTTCTGATTCTGAGATCTGAGGTTACTGAAGAAAGAAGACCTGGAATTATTCACAGCCTTCTTGTTGAGTCAAGAAGTTCCTTTAAAGATTCACAGTGAACAACCAAGCTGTCCTTCTCCACAGATGTTCTGCTGTCCTACAGGAGCCTCTAAGACCCCCAGTTCTAAGACCTCCAGTTCTAAGACCTCCAGTTCAGCCCAGGTGACCTGGAGACCCTGGAGCTGGGACTGGTTTATATGGACCTGCTGTGGATTTATCAGTTCAGCTCCTGGTTAGAGAACAGCAGGTTGAGTAAAAAGAACTGAAACAGCTGGACATGAGCATTCAGAGGTCAGGGAAGGTCACCATAAGGTCACCTGTAGAGGTCAGAGAAGGTCACCATAAGGTCACCTGTAGAGGTCAGATAAGGTCACCATAAGGTCACCTGTAGAGGTCAGGGAAGGTCACCATAAGGTCACCTGTAGAGGTCAGATAAGGTCACCATAAGGTCACCTGTAGAGGTCAGGGAAGGTCACCATAAGGTCACCTGTAGAGGTCAGATAAGGTCACCTGTAGAGGTCAGAGGGCATTTTAGGATCATCCTGAGATTTCACCAGAAAGACAAACATCACTAACTGTTTATGAGTAGAGTACATGTATGTGTATGCATAAGTACAATTATTCAAAAAGGAAACTAAATAAAATAAAATGATAAATTCTTTATGTGTGTGTCTGGAAACTTATCTTGCTGCTATTCTTGTCCAGGACACTCTTGGAAAAGAGATTTTTATCTCAATGAGGTTTACTCCTTGATAAATAAAGGTTTTGATTGATAGATAAATAAAATAAACATTCTTTTAAAAACATCCTTAGTAGTTGAAGCTTTAAATGTCCAGTAGTGATGACGTGGTCCTGCTGCTGTCCCACAGGTACAGGTGACTTTACAGAGACCAATCATTCGGCCCTAATGCTCAGCTTGTTCTGTGTTCTCATGCTTCCACATTGACAATGTGTGTGTGTGTGTGTGTGTGTGTGTTCACGTGTTAACCCCCTAAAAGAAGTCAAGCAGGTCTGACAGCTCTACTGTTCCGGATCAGATCTCTCTGAAAGCCCTTTGAGCCTCTGGTTGAGTTTTGAGCTTTTTAAACACTGATCAGTTGTATTTTGTTGATTTCACTGAGATGATCTGAGGAGGTTTGGGAGAACAAGCTGCAGCTTGACTGATGATGATCCGTCAGAGTGAGGAAGGTTCCTGCAGAGGAAGAGGAAGTGAAGTTTATGTCTGGATAGTGTGAAGAGCAGACATGTTGGGCTGGTCCTAAACACACTCATCATGCTCCCTCAGTGCATTCAGGTGCTGTGGTGTCTGCTCAGCTCGGTGTGTTGGTGCGCCGCTTTGGGTAAGTTCCTGTAATTTCTCGCACACACACACACACATATACATACCAAAAGAACACAGAGTATTATTATTATCATTGCACGGTCAGGCTTTGAAAGTCACTGCCCCCCTTAACCCTCCCTTAACCCTTTAAAGGGTGTCACTGAATTTCTAGGAATTTAAGGCTTTGACCATTAACGGTGATTGAGAGTTTTTAAAAGAACATAGTTCTGATGCTATTAATTTATTGTTTTTATAATTTATTTATTTAGTGTCCTTTAAAAATGTACAGAAATTATTTTAGTTTTTCTTTTTCAAAGTTATTTTTGATTTAAAAACGTTTTCATTCTTATCATTTATTTTCTGAGTTTTTTTAGTTTCCTTTCTTGAACATTCATATTTTCTAATCTTCAGATTTCTGTTGGTTTTAGTTTGATTTAAAAAAAAAAAAAAGTATTTAGTAGGGATGTTCCGATACCACTTTTTTCAAAACCGATCCGATACTGATACTTAAATCTGAGTACTCGCCGATACCGAGTACCGATACCGATACTTCTACCACACAAAAGAATGCAACAAATTGGAATACAGGTTTTATTTTTTTCTTCTCTGCTTTTTACAACAAATAACTGAGTTAGATAAAAAAATAAAATATATTAATAAAAATGATCACAAAACTAAAATATAAGGTGAAAAATAACAAATTTCAGTGATTTCACAATGAAATTATTGCAGTTTTCCACATTTTAACCAAATAAAATGAACTATTTGGCACCATCTCCAGCTTTCAACCCACACTGTTCCTCTTTAGCTCAATAGCTCCCCCTAGTGTTCAATATAGGAAACTACAAGTCACAGACAGTAGTGATGTGACGTTCATGAACGAACCGAATCTTTTGAACGGCTCTTCACTGTGAACGAGGAGAACCGAGTCTTTGTAGAGAACCGTTCATTTTTTGGGGGTGACTGTAAGCACTATGCATGCCTGCTTTGTATTCACTTTTTAATTTCATGGTGAAACAAACAAAAGCCTGTTAATGCAGGCAGGGGGTCTGAGGGTGAAAGGGAGGGGTGTGGAGAGGAGTTATTGTTGGGAAAGGGCTTGGGTGATGAATCGGTTGGAGGTGTGAATGGCTGTTTTTCAATAGGATGAGTTGAAACTTTCAAGATAACAAAAGAAGTCAAGCTGCCTTCATTGTCAAAGGTGCAGCTGTGCCAATGGGTGTGGCTGTCAGTTGCGAACAGAACACTTATCAGTGTTAATTGGTTCCATCACTAACAGACAGTGAAGCCACTGGTATCAGTTCCTGGTATCGGGTAACTTTAACCGATACGATACCTGGTATCGGTACCAGGATACCTGGTATCGGCATCGGCCCATCCCTAGTATTTAGTTAAATTCTTTAACATTTGAACTTTTTAACTTTTCTACATTTTTTTACTTTAGTTTCCTTTTTTGAACATTTTTATTTCATATCTTTTAAAGTCCAGTTGTTTGTAAAGTTTTATGTTTAGGCCTCAAATCCAGACTTCAAACAGGTGACCAAATATGGTCAGTCGCTCTCTAAAGGGTGACAGAATGTGAACAGATGATGTTGGTTATCTTTTTATAACACTTTTTTAGCCTGGACAAAGACCCACAACCCACTGAGAACTGGTGGGTAAAGAGATGCGTGAAGCACTGACTCTCAGCTGGAGGGTTGTGACCCAAACTCTTTCCACCCTCTCTCTCTGCAGAAGAAGAAAGCTGTATCCTCGGCGTAGTGGGTTGGCCGGTGTCTTTGCCCTGCTTCTCCTCTGAGTTGCTCACGTCTGGGAATTTCTCCATTGAGTGGAGGAAGGATGACCAGGCGGTGCTCAGATCAGTGTGGGACGCCAAAGGAAACATCAGAATGTGGAGCTTAAACCGCGCCACCATCCCCTCTGATGCCACGCTGACTGGAAACTTCTCTCTGGTGCTGCCAGCTGTTCATCCCAGAGACAACAGGAAACGTTACAACCTTTCGTTCACTTCAGGGGAGAACCAAAGCATCCCGCTGTGCAGCGTTTGCCTCAGGGTAGCAGGTGAGTTCCACTCAGCAGGTCTTCAGCAAAATATCTTTAAGGAGTAACCTGATGCTCATTTTTGCAGCCAGTTTCAGTGAGCCCCAGTTGAGGAGGGACCACACAGCAGAGAGGGATGAAACAACCTTCCAGTGTCACTCCAGCGGGGGTTACCCTCAGCCTGCAGTGTCCTGGCTCATCAATGACACTCAGGAGCCCCCCCAGGGCTCCGTGAGGACCCAAGCAGCCACTCTCTCTGATGGTCATCTCTACAACATCACAAGCAACCTGACCATCTCCACTTCCAAAGATGTCAGCGTGACGTGCATCATAGAGAATCTGTCCATGAATGAAACCTTGAGGTCCACATGTGAGTGTCATTTATGGTCACCACAGTTGTCAACGAACCGGAAATGATGCTTGTATTCACTCCCTGTGGTAGTGGTGGCTCCAGGGGGCGGGGTGGATGCTGCAGTCCATGTTCATGGGGGGGGGGGGACATCCTGCCTCCTCCCACCTGTACAGGTAAAGCCAGGCTAACCTGAGTCAGAATCAATGACACACCCAGAGGGAGCAGCTACATGTAAATGCCCCACATTATAGCTTTTCTAAGTCATGGATTCCAAAGTGTTTTAACAGTCACTCACATACTGGTGGCAGGAAGCATCTGACTCTCCTACCACCACCAGGCAAAGTGGGTCAAGCGTCACAACAATGTGACCCCAATGACATCTCTACAGCTCCAAAAAACAAACAAACTGAGACCCCAAAGTTCAAGAGGAGGAGTCGTGGATGTAGATCAGGAGCAAAGAGGAGAGAGAGGAAGTTTAAACCATCACTTCCATCCATCCTAACGGGGAACCTGAGATCTCTCTGAATCAGATGGACCAGCTTGAAGCTCTGATGAGGATCCATCCAGAACATCATGTGTTTCACTGAGACCTGGTTCAGGATCAGATCCAGACTCCAACGTCTCTCTGCCTCACAGACCACTACAGGAGATCCTTCCTGTCCATCACAGACCACTACAGGAGATCCTTCCTGTCCATCACAGACCACTACAGGAGATCCTTCCTGTCCATCACAGACCACTACAGGAGATCCTTCCTGTCCATCACAGACCACTACAGGAGATCCTTCCTGTCCACAGGTACTCCAGAAGAGCCTGCAACAGGGGCCTCAAGGACCACTGTCCTCCATAATCTAGTCAGTTTCCTGCTCCAACACACCTGATTCAGATGTTCTGAAGCAGAGACATCTAAAATCTTTAGGACTATGACCCTTGAGGACTGGAGTTCTGGAGGAAGGGAAAGGTGGAATTAATGGCCACATACATACATGCCCATTTGTTCTCTGTATTAGCCCCAAACGTAGTGAGGGTCTACTGGGAACACCTGGCAGAAGAGCTTCTCAAGATGGTCTTCAACTCACACCTCTGGCAGAGCTTTGACCATATCCCGGTCGGACAGTGGAAGGAATACTTTGAGGAGCTCCTCAATCCCACTGACATGCAGTTCGATGAGGAACCAGAGCTGGGAGACCTGGGGATGGACTGTCCAATCTCTGGGGCAGAAGTCACTGAGGTAGTCAAACATTTACACAGTGTCAGAGATCCAGTGGTGTCCATCCTGGGTCTCTGAAGGCTATGGATGTTGTAGGACTGTCTTCATAAGCACACCTCTGTAACATTGTGTGATCATCACAGAAAGGTTGTGTGTGTTTTATTTTGTTTGTGGACTTTCAATGTGAAGCAGGTTGAGATGATTATTTTGAGCTCTTCTCAGGTCATTACACACATTCATAATATGATACGGAGCAAACTTCACCGATGGTCAGTGTTGAAAACAAACCGCTTCGCTCATCAGCGCTTCTTGTTGCAGATGAACCCAGTGGTGACCTGGTGGGGAACCGGGCGTCGGAGTCCATATGGATCTTCAGCACTGCCCTGTGTGTGATGGTGGGGCTGATGGTGATAGCAGGGGTGGTGTATCAGATTCACCTGGACAGGTTGGACAAGAAGAGGAAGCAGGAGTACAGAGAACCACAGAGAGGTACAACACCTAGATGCAGGTGGCTTTAAGGAGCAGGAAGATGCTTGTAGTTATAAGGTCAATGATATCAAGAGGTTTTATAACTAATGTGTTTGTAGAATAGGTGGACATGTTTGTTCTGAATAACAGATGCCTGGTGGTTAGTATGAGATGATCAAGAAGGAATGCACTTCCCATAACTGAAACTTTTTTCTGACCTTTGCAGACGTTTCTATGTAATCTAAGTAGTATTTGTGTTTTTCAGGATACAAAAAGCGATGGCAGTACAGGGAGGAAGCTGAGGCCATGAAGGACGAGTCAAAGGAGACGGACCTGTGAGAATTTCTGTCATCATTATGTTTAAAAGACCATGTGCATCAAAGAGCCATATCATTATGACCACTGGGATGTTCATCTGCAGCCCTTGAAGTGGTGGACCAGACTAAACCGGACTCTGAGGACACAGAGGCTGTGGTCCAAACTCATTCATCATATAGAGTCGGCCATTTGGTAGTGGTGTTTAAGTTTTGGTTTCTTTTCATTCACTATCTAGGGCCCTTAAATAATCAGGTCCAGACATTCAAGTGTAAACAAAGGCTCAAATAACACTTTAAGAGAGACGTTGGAGTCTGGATCTGATCCTGAACCACGTCTCAGTGAAACACACGATATTCTGGATGGATCCTCATCAGAGCTTCAAGCTGGTCCATCTGGTTCCCCGTTAGGATGGATGGAAATGATGCTTTAAACTTCCTCTTCCTCTCTCTCCTCTTTGCTCCTGTTCTACATCCACGACTCCTCCACTTGAACTCAGCTGGATTTTGGGGTCACAGTTTAGGTTTGATTGGAGCTGCAGACATGTTAATAAGGGTCACTTGTTGTGTCCTTGGGCTTCACTCACTTTGCTTGGCGGTGGTTGGAGGGACGGCAGTGACTGCTGATCATCTTGTTTCTGTGGCTCCAATGTAGCGCACCATCAGTGTCTGAATGACTGGCAGTCATCCTGGGCCAGAAGAATTAAGACTTTTTAATTGAAAAAGTGCAAAGATGAGCTTTTTAAAAATGTGTTCTGAAAATGAACAGAACAAAGTAGTATTTGTATTAAAGAATCATTAAATCCTTGATCTTAAACTAAAGGGTTTCATAGGTTTGACTCGGTATAATAAAAACACCAGATTCCTTGGCTCTGATTGGTTGATTGTTCTCTAGTTTTCTGATATTAAACTCTCCTTCATCCTCATCCTCAGAACCAGCTCATTTGACCAAGTCTGTAGAACACAAGGAGCTGACTCCTGTCTCCCTTCAGCTCTTGTTCTTATATGCAGACGCTTCCAGATCAATAAATAACTAGACAGCTAGGAACAGACCGGAATCCTGTTTTTACAGGTTTACACTGTAGTTGGTCTGATTGAGGGGTTTTCCTGCATTCTGGGTGATGAATGTGATGGTTCAGCATTCTGAAAGTCTGAGGAATAAAACAGGTTTTAGTCTGGTGGTTTTGGTGTCCAGTGTCCTGTAGCACCGACCAGAGGGGAGAGGTCAAAGGTTAAGTCCTGGGTCAGAGGAGTCACTGCTGACACCAGAGGTCCATCCTCTGCTGGACCTTCTTAATGACTGTCTATGTTAGCCAACCATCTCAGGTTCTGGGTGATGGAGGTTGAACATGGTCACACAGTGATGATGATGTAGGACAGATGTTAGAGACACTGCTACCTCCACAGTTCACAGAGAGTTGAGCTCCAGGTTGTTCTGACTGGACCAGAGGACCAGCTGGTCCGCCTCCAGTCTGAATGCTGACTCATCACTATTCCAGAGGCTGTCTGCAAACTTCAGGACTTTGTTGAATCACTGGAGGTGGAGTGATTTGTATAAAGGAAAGAAGAGCAGTGGGGACAGCACACATCCCTGAGGGACTCCAGTACTGATGGTCTGGCTGCTGGATGTGATTTTCTATATGTTATTGTTAAAGAAGTGATAGAACGCCACATCAGAAAGACCTTGATGAGCCTTTAAAGGGTCATATTAGCACAAACTGGCTCAAGAAAAATATTTATAAATATGAAAAAGTTGCAAAGTGTGCCTTTACAGGGTTAATAAAAAGTCATTTAGCCCCATCTGGTGCTTAGATCCAGAATACCACGATTGCAAGATCTGTCTCTGGTCCGGTGCCCTGAAGTCTCACGAGGGTTAGGCTAACCCAAAGTGGCTAGTTGTTACGTTAGCGCTGGAGTGTTTTTAGCTGATGATTCCTGTTTTTTCCCCATCTCTCCCTGCTTGAACACAGCGGATTTCTTTGAGTGAGTGATGAACCGCTCCAGTAGAAAGCAATGAAGGCCGAGGAGACAGTTAGATTTAGGTGTTTCTGAGCAGAAACGATGCTAACATTTTTAGGGCAGTGATTTAAAACGGACATCAGGGGGAGTCAAAACAAGCAGCAAAACTGCATATTGTACCTTTAAGGAGCTACAGGTCTGCTGTACGATGCATCTTGTTGCATCTCCTGCCCTCTTGAGTCGCTCCTGAGTTAATAATCTAGATCAGCTGCAAGTGTTGAAGTCCCAACCTGCAGCTGGACAGTCGCACACCAACGGTTCTAAACCACAAAAACCCTTAGATCTGAAATCTGGTTGATCAAACCAGAAACTAGACAGGGTTTTTACACTTTAGCCAAATTCAATGTCAAGCACTTTCAAGGCTGGTTTCAAAGCAGTATGTCACTTCCTGGTCTCAGAGAAGTTCCAGTTTCAAACAGAGAAGCACTGGCTCTGGTTCTACGGGCTGAGAAATGTCCAAAGCCTTCATGATCATCTGTTGTCCTACTGACGTTTTTACAGTGTACATACTGTACTGTACACACTCTGAACTAATATTTCACTTCACTGTCTCAGAAGTGTCACAGTGCTATGAACACTGTTAGTTTGAAGCACTTTATTTAAAATCAAGCACCTTCACAAGCTTGAAGACACACATTCAAATTCTAGCGTGTTCAAGGATTTCAAGCACCAGTGAGAACCCTGATGTACTGATGAGTTCACTGATCTGGGAAAAAAAAAAATCAACCCTTTGAGTCTGAGACTGGCTGATTCCAGTCACTTTCTAACATTATGATGGGGTTTTGTTTTTCAGCACTTTATTTAAAATTAAAGCAATTTCAAAACTTTAAAAATACCATGCTGCTTTTCAGCATTTTCATGGATTTAAAGCATCCTACTCAGAATAAACTTAGCAGGAAAGTCACAAATCACCAAAGAGCAGGATGTATCGCCCCAGTGCATGCTGGGACCTCCCTCATGTGCCTGAGTAACTTCAGGTGACACAAAATTGGATCAATCATCAGGTAAAACACTAAATCAAGCCAAGGATCAACATGTTGACGTCAGAGATTCTGATTGGATCTTAAACCTCCGGATGGGATTCATGAAGAGGATTTATTCATCAGACGATGAACCGAGATGAGGCGCTCAGCCTGACGCGTCCTGCAGCGACGTCACGGCGTAGAGGTCGTCCCGACGTTGAGACGTGATCGGGATCTGCTGCCGGATGTCAGCCAGGTGCTGCAGGTCTGGGGTTGGGTGAGAGGAGCACAGCGAGCTCAGAGCTACAGCAGACAGAATGTCAACATTTCAACATGGCAGCTCCTATACTTTATGAAGTTCATCAGGTCTCCTTTCTTTAACGAAATAATAGTGTTCTTTTCATTCAGACATGTAAAAGGTGTAAGTTCTTATTTACCTTTACGTTGATATGTTTCGACCGTCGACTGCAGCCTTCGAAGGCAGGATGTGGTTTTATATAGTGAGTGGATTCCTACCTAAGGCTTCATTCTTTTTGAATCTACTTTTAACAAGTTAGATTGTTATTTCATGTTTGTGCCTGATAACAGTTAATCATTTTAAAAAGGCTGGATTTAATGAAGCTAAGAGTTGTGGTTTAAACTAAAATGCAGCTGATTGAAGGTAAAGGAGGAACATTTCCTCTCTACAGACAGGGATTGAACCCAGGATGTGGACGGCAGCCACACTGATTGGCTCATGGCCTGCTAGTAAAGGGAGATGGTGGGTCCCAGAGCCACCAGTTGAGAACCGCTGGTCTAGAGCTCAGTGCACTGGGGCAGCGCCTCCAGTGGTTCAGGTCTCCTCTGTCTGGTTTTCTGTTAAACTTGGTGATGCTGGTGTTGTTTTTTAAAAATAGGTCATTTTTCTTATTCCTTGAGCAGCCTTGTGGCAACCATGTGTTTTTAATGTGCTCTATGAATAAACAGTCCCTCTGACCACCACCAGTAGGTGAGGTGTCTGACCCAAGGACACGACAGGGGGACCCCGCTGGAGCATGGAGCAAACCAACAACCCATTACATTATATTTGTCCCGTTTGAATCACTGATGACTTATGTTCAAAATGGCTCATCCAATGACTTTTGTTATTTTTTTAAACGTACCTGTTCAGTATCCAGCTGCTCCAACAGGAGGCAACATTTTGAAACCACCCCCAAAATCACCCAGTTTAAAGCCCTCGTGGGCCCAAGATGTTTTATTGAGATTTTTGAAAACATTGTTAGGCTAAAAATAAGTACATAATAAATGTAAGGTTTTTTAAATCAACAAAGTGATCATTTTCTGAAGTAAATGATCAGTAAATCCTAGTAGAAACAAGACATCGAGGGTTTCATACGTTTTAGGAATGGCGCTCACGGGTTTAGTTAAAGTCAGTGAGGGTCAGAGATTTTATTTACCAGGAAAACAATACATTCCAGTTTTGTATTTTCTTTCATTTTAGAATTTTTAGTATCTTGTTCAGTTTTTTTCTAGTAATTGAGTTCAAGCATTTGTAACATGTGATCAAACGCTGTAGAGATAAATAAATCTCATACACACCAACATCGGCGTAGAGGACGGTCTCCTCAGCTCCAGCCTTGGAGATGACGTCTCCCCTGAAACAGATCAGAACCATCTGATGTGTAAGTAGGCGGCGCAGAGAGGTCGGTGCTCAAAGTAAAAGTAGGGCACATAGAACATGATTTTAAAGGCAGAGAGCTGATGATGTTTAAACTGTACAGACACAATCACTGTGCTACTGTGTAATAACTGTCAGTGGTTCCCTAAAGGAGACCGTGGCCTAGAGGAAGTGAAAGCCACTCTGACGTGGGAGACTGGGGTTCGAATCCCAGTCCCAATGCTGGAGGGCCAGAAATATGTTGGTCAGTAGTGATGGGATTTATGGCTCTTTGAAGGAAGCCGTTCACCTCAAAGAGCCGTTCAAAAATCTGGCTCTTTTGGTTTTTTACTGCAATATTTTGAAAGAAAAATGTCATGTGGAACCATGTTTGGGGACACTCTTTGTTGCGACACCTATGTGTGAGCCACTAATTAGCTTCCCTGATAGAACTGATGAGTTGATGTTGCTATGCTCACTGATGTTGTTTCAAATAAAGACCTGGTGTCGTCCTGGTCTCAAACGTCACAGTTAATACAAAAAAACAAACGGTTCTTTACAAGGACCCGGTTCTCCTCGTTCAAAGTGAAGACTCAACTCGTTCATGAACGTCACATCGTTAGCCGCCAGTTACCGACCACTGCCTTAGGCTGACCATATGTTGATTCTCAAAAAAGAGGACACACACGTGAAACACGACTGTAAATATACTGTTTAATTAAAGAAGACAACAATCGTCAGATAGGCTTTCACAAGTCAAGAAGAACAAAAATTACCCAAAATAACCCAGCCGGGGTGGGATTCAAACCTACAATCATCTGGTTACGAGACCAACGTCGTAACCACTGACTAGCTCAGGAAAATCTTTTGATGTAGCGTCTGATATTATATTGCAAATGAAACACCATGACTCACTGTTTGTTCCGTCTGTGAGAGGGATGACATCACACGCAACATGATAAAACCATATAGACAGCTGATCTGGGTCTGTTGCTTTGAGACGACTCGTGTTGTGAGCTGGACTGAAACAGTCAGAGCTAGTTCATAGATCAGACCTCTAGAAGGTCTCAGATGTCCATCAGGATGTTTGGATCACGACCCTGAAGGTGTGTACTGCAGTCAAACTGTCTGGAGATCAGATTCAGAGCTTCTGGAGGTTTAAACCTCTGTTTTAGGATTCACTTGGACATAAATGGCTTCTTCCACTCTACCTCAAAACATCAATGTAAACATAAGGCTGTCTCTTGTCCCTGAGCTACAGGTGTTAACTGATTGTTAGTGATGTTTGGTTTCTCCTGAATGCAGCGCTGAACACTCCTCCGTGCACTGACCTGGAAACACAACCACTAAGTGTTTTTTCTTACCATGGGTTTACCACCGCGCTGTGACCCCAGGCCACGTAGGAGGCCGTTTCGTCTCTGGCAGGTGAAGCCGTGGCCACAAACACCTGGTTATCCACAGCTCTGCAGTGAGACGACAAAATGATGAATGCCAGGGGATTCTAGTTAGACAATGAAGAAAATTCTCAAAAATAAAATGAAATGATTAATATCCAAATCTCTGATGACATTACAATAAAACTTACCGTTCAGACCGATTCTTCAGTGGAAAATGAAATGTCTACACTTTATTTTATGTATGTTTAAATTAGTATTTAGATTTGATCAGTTATCAAAAGTTTAGATTTATTAAACTTTTATTTCAGTTTTTATTGTTTGAATATTTAAATTAAATTGTATTTATTGTTAAATGATTTATAGTTTATTTTATATTGGGGCGGCGTGTAGCTCAGGTGGTAGAGTGGCCGTTCTGGTAACCATAGGGTCGCCGGTTCAAGGTGTCTCACCTAGCCCTCTGCAGGAGCTCCCAGTGGGCTGGACCTGTGGTCATGTTGAAGGCTCCTGGATAAACCAGCAGCTGGCAGCCTGAGATCAAAAGGACAAGCTGATCAGATCCAGCCTTCAGGTCTTTAATAGCTCAGTTTATGTTGTTTAGAAAGACGAGAGTGGTCTGAGTGCTAGATGACATGCAGAGTACCCGAGCACGCCTCCAGGTACCCGAGCACGCCTCCAGGTACCCGAACACGCCTCCAGGTACCCGAGCACGCCTCCAGGTACCCGAGCACGCCTCCAGGTACCCGAGCACGCCTCCAGGTACCCGAGCACGCCACCAGGTACCCGAGCACGCCACCAGGTACCCGAGCACGCCACCAGGTACCTGAACACACCTCCAGGTACCTGAACACACCTCCAGGTACCTGAACACACCACCAGGTACCTGAACACACCACCAGGTACCTGAACACACCACCAGATACCTGAACACACCTCCAGGTACCTGAACACACCTCCAGGTACCTGAACACACCTCCAGGTACCCGAACACGCCACCAGGTACCCGAACACGCCTCCAGGTACCCGAACACGCCTCCAGGTACCCGAACACGCCTCCAGGTACCCGAACACGCCTCCAGGTACCCGAACACGCCTCCAGGTACCCGAACACGCCTCCAGGTACCCGAACACGCCTCCAGGTACCCGAACACGCCTCCAGGTACCCGAACACGCCTCCAGGTACCCGAACACGCCTCCAGGTACCCGAACACGCCTCCAGGTACGTGAACACACCTCCAGGTACGTGAACACACCTCCAGGTACGTGAACACACCTCCAGGTACCTGAACACACCTCCAGGTACCTGAACACACCTCCAGGTACCTGAACACACCACCAGGTACCTGAACACACCTCCAGGTACCTGAACACACCTCCAGGTACCTGAACACACCTCCAGGTACCTGAACACACCTCTAGGTACCTGAACACACCACCAGGTACCTGAACACACCTCTAGGTACCTGAACACACCTCCAGGTACCTGAACACACCTCTAGGTACCTGAACACACCACCAGGTACCTGAACACACCAGATTTGATTAAAGTGTTATAAAATTTCAAACCAGGCCTGTTTTTGGAGCAGCCATTTTTAATACCGTCAGTAGCACAAAACTAGTCCATGAGATTCACATTCAATCAAACTGATTTAGGGCTGAAGCATTTTAATGGCTCGTGAATTTTTGAATGGGATCACTGGTAGTATGGAGCTAGGATCAGAACAACGCTGCTGCTGCTTACCCTTCCTGCTGTAGAGCTGAGCGAGCTCTGCAAACCTCATGTCGTAGCAGATCCCTACACCCACTTTGCAGAATGCTAGAAAAGCACCAGAAGGAGGAGAAAGTTATGAAAACACTCGTCCCCGCTGCTGGACACCTCAGTGGAGTTATAAAACATTTCTCACGTGTGTCAAACACGGACAGACTGTTGCCAGGACTCAGCGTCTCAGACTCCTGGAAGCAGATTTTCCCTGGAATGTTGATGTCAAACAGGTGAATCTTTAAGGACAGAAACACTCATAAACTTGATGGGTCTGGCATGGCTCCATCAGTGGTGTTAACCAGCGAGTGTGAGACACACACACCTTCCTGTGTTTAAGGATCATCCGTCCATCAGGGCCGAACACGGTGCAGCTGTTATACAGCTTCCCTCCATCCTCTTCAGGAATGGATCCTGGTGAACAAGCAGGTCAAATCAAAAATACCTCATTAGTCTCAGGAGATACAGTGGGGCAAAAAAGTATTTGGTCAGCCACCGATTGTGCAAGTTCTCCCACTTAAAATGATGGCAGAGGTCAGTAATTTTCATCATAGGTACACTTCAACTGTGAGAGACAGAATGTGAAAAAAAATCCATGAATTCACATGGTAGGATTTTTAAAGAATTTATTTGTAAATTAGGGTGGAAAATAAGTATTTGGTCACTTCAAACAAGGAAAATCTCTGGCTCTCACAGACCTGTAACGTCTTCTTTAAGAAGCTTTTCTGTCCTCCACTCGTTACCTGTATTAATGGCACCTGTTTGAACTCATTATCTGTATAAAAGACACCTGTCCACAGCCTCAAACAGTCAGACTCCAAACTCCACTATGGCCAAGACCAAAGAGCTTTCGAAGGACACCAGGAAAAGAATTGTAGACCTGCACCAGACTGGGAAGAGTGAATCTACAATAGGCAAGCAGCTTGGTGTGAAAAAAATCAACTGTGGGAGCAATTATCAGAAAATGGAAGACATACAAGACCACTGATAATCTCCCTCGATCTGGGGCTCCACGCAAGATCTCATCCCGTGGGGTCAAAATGATCATGAGAACGGTGAGCAAAAATCCCAGAACCACACGGGGGGAGCTGGTGAATGACCTGCAGAGAGCTGGGACCAAGGTAACAAAGGTCACCATCAGTAACACACTACAACGGCAGGGAATCAAATCCTGCAGTGCCAGACGTGTTCCNACTGTGAAGCATGGGGGGGGGGAAACATCATGCTTTGGGGCTGTTTTTCTGCTAAGGGGACAGGACGACTGATCCGTGTTAAGGAAAGAATGAATGGGGCCATGTATCGTGAGATTTTGAGCCAAAACCTCCTTCCATCAGTGAGAGCTTTGAAGATGAAACGTGGCTGGGTCTTCCAACATGACAATGATCCCAAACACACTGCCCGGGCAACAAAGGAGTGGCTCCGTAAGAAGCATTTGAAAGTCCTGGAGTGGCCTAGCCAGTCTCCAGACCTCAACCCCATAGAAAATCTGTGGAGGGAGTTGAAAGTCCGTGTTGCTCGGCGACAGCCCCAAAACATCACTGCTCTCGAGAAGATCTGCATGGAGGAATGGGCCAAAATACCAGCTACTGTGTGTGCAAACCTGGTAAAGACCTATAGTAGTCGTTTGACCTCTGTTATTGCCAACAAAGGTTATGTTACAAAGTATTGAGTTGAATTTTTGTTATTGACCAAATACTTATTTTCCACCCTAATTTACAAATAAATTCTTTAAAAATCCTACCATGTGAATTCATGGATTTTTTTTCACATTCTGTCTCTCACAGTTGAAGTGTACCTATGATGAAAATTACTGACCTCTGCCATCATTTTAAGTGGGAGAACTTGCACAGTCGGTGGCTGACCAAATACTTTTTTGCCCCACTGTAAATGTTTAAAGGGATACTCCACCAGAAAGTGATTTTTTTTGTCTGTTGACATTTTCCTCATAGTTAGATCAGTGGGCAAAAACTATTTGTAACCAGCCAAGTAGTTATCCTGATCTGGCAGTACTCCTTTAGCATTAGCTTAGCGTAAAACACTATAAGTGAATGGTAACAACTAGCATTGTGAGAAAAAAGTCCTTATAACGGCACTAGCTCAGTTGGGAGAGTGGCCGGTCTGGTAACCGGAGGGTCACCGGTTCGATCCCCAGCTCCAGCTGGGTTAGATTGTCGTTGTGTCCTTGGGCAAGACACTTCACCCACCTTGCCTGTGTGAATGTGAGTGTGACTGTGTGTGAATGTTGGTGGTGGTCAGAAGGGCCGATGGCGCAGAATGGCAGCCTCGCTTCTGTCAGTCTGCCCCAGGGCAGCTGTGGCTACAGACGTCTGTCGTAGTTTACCACCACCGGTGAGAATGACTGTGTGAATGAATAATGCAACTCTGTAAAGCGTCTTTGAGTGACCTAGAAAAGCGCTATATAAAACTGATGCATTATTATTATTATTCAATAGTGATACTAATGATACTAATTCTGACTAGAGACCTCAGTAAACATATCGACTGCAAGTGAAAATAAAAAGTAACACGAAGGAATTACAGGTACTATTTTAGACTCGGGACTACTTTATGACAAAAAACAGCTGTAAGCCTCCACTGAACGGTGTAAGGACATGACGCAGCGTCTCCAAGGAGACCTACTTCCATAAACACGTATCCGAACGTTGTTTTCAAACCTCACAGACGATGAAAAATATGACAAAGTCAGGAGCTGCTCAGAGATTATCTTCAAAAACATTACCGGGTTTATCCTAGTAGCAAGTTTTTGTATTTGCAGAACTACTTGGTCCCTTTCTGAAGGCCCTGAGGGTTTCCCTCTGAACACAACAGCATAAACTGATTTTCAAAGTAAAAGCACCAAGCTTTATATAAACTCATGTCTGTTCTATGAATTGGCGTCTATGTGGATGTTTGCCTACCTCCCACTAGGTACACGTTATTCTCCTTCGCAGCCTCTGACAGCACCTGGGTGGATTCTCCTGGGATCTTCTCAGCATACGTGGAGAAGAAGCTGGTCCCATATGGAGAGTTGAAGCATTCCTGAATCAGAAACAGGCAAGAAGTCAGATGGGACTAGATGGGAGTTACAGTATCTTGGGTTATCCTGACTCGTCTCTTTAGTGGCAGAGCAGGTTCTCCATATTTACGGTATTAAGAGCAGAGATGTCCATGGATAGAATCCAGGTGTGTGGGTGTGCAGAGTAGGTTTTTGGTGACAGTACTTAAAGCATCTTCCACACCACCACGTTTAGCCTTGTAGACAAACTGGACTGGATCCAGTTGGTCTGCCACCATGCCATGCAGAAAAACCGGAGCAGCACCTCTGTCCACAATCCTCTTTATGCCATATATCATCATCCTGGTGATCACTTTGACTGGAGGTATTATTTCAGTGCTTGGTTGCATTTTATTGTTAAATTTTTAGCAGCAAATACAGTTGATCTGATTTCATCAACAGGATACTTCTACGTCACTGACCTCTAAGTCTCTGTGCAGCACATTGTCTGACTTCTAACTCAAACCTTTCAAATCCAAAATGCTAAATTTCTGGCCGTTATTGTTTGACAGCAGTAAATATTTACCTCAATTCCACGTTAAATATTTAACCAAAGGGTCAGGTCAAGCAAATGTCACCATAAACCAAGTTCTGACGTCATCATGGCGGCTTGAGCTACAACCAGAGGTTATTTTAGCTGTAATCTGACAACCTAGATGCGTTTTCAAAAATAGAGCAAATGGTGACACATCCCAATAAACCTCCAGCTATCAAACTCTGGTCATGTTTCCAGAACCAAACATGAAGTGTCCACCCGAATCCCCTGCGTTTACTTTAGTCAGCGTTTATCTTGAAATGACTGAGCGAGAATCATTTTGATCAGATGTCAGGCGGACCAGATGAGTTCAGCTGCTGTCTGAAGACCCGCTCCTGCTGCACACAGACTCATATCTACCTGTGATGAATTTTACACACCTGTAATAAAATACTGTTGTTGTTTTTTCAGAATAAATCCCAGATTTCTAAATGAATGAGTTCCAGTTCATGCCTCACCGGCAGCAGCACCACCCTGCTGCCCCGCCCCGCCGCCTCCTTCACCAGCCTCCGGGCTCTGCTCAGGTTGTCCGCCTTCACGCAGCTCACCTGCAGCTGGACCACCGCCAGACGGAACCCTACCGGAAAGAACACCGCCACTTCCGGTTAGACTCGGACCTAAAGGCCAGAACAGGGAACACGGTAAACTACTGTTCACCTACTGGACATGACTTTAGCTGCTGGGGCGCGCGCCACGGTCCACTCCGAACTAAACAAAACACCACATAAATACTTCCGGGTGAACGCGTGCTTTTCAAAATAAAAGCTCGATAAATGTTTTCCTTTCTGATAGGTCTTTGTTTTTATATAAACAACAGCAACAAAACTCATTGGAATAAAATAATGGTGGTCGTTTTCAAAAGTAGATAATTTAGCTCAATACAACATTTTTCTTAAACCGGCTTAAAGTGCAAATCCTTTAATGTGAAGTTTTGCAGCAATAGGAGGTGGTTATATTGCAGCCAATCAGACGTCAACACTGGAAAGCCTCACCCTATTGGTTAATCATCAAATTGATCAAAATACAAAATTCTGAGCAAAAAATTAACAGCCTCTAAACCAGGGGTGCCCAAACATTTTCCCTCAGAGGGCCAAAATGAAAATATGTCAGAGAGCCGCGGGCCGAATGTAGTATTTACAAAAATACAAATACTAATGATAAAGTATAGAACACTACTTTTATTCACTTTGCAGTTATTTAACCATCCTTTCTGTTTAAAGAACATTATTCAAAATATGACATAAGTCACATATAGGTATTTAGAACAAACAACTGACTTTGTTATTTATAATCATATGTAGTGCTAGCAGCTCCCTGGTCTTTTTTGGAGGGGCATCACCTCTGCATTGTGACAATCCTGCATGCTTCGTCTCGTAGTGACGATGAATATTATACTCCTTGAGTACAGCAACGGACTGGTTACAAATAAGGCAGACCGCTTTACCATTGATATCTGTAAAAAAAATATAGTCTTCCTCCCAGCATTTTTTAAAATGCCTTTTGTCTGTGTGCCACTGACGACGGCACTCCATGTTGATAATAGCTGCTTAGGCTAGCAGCCTAGCAACCCGCGAACTTGGAGCAAGTATGATCTGGTCTGGTCCAGCAGCAAAGGCTCATGGGATATTGCATATATTGACAAACTATAACTCTTTGTGGTTTTATAAAGTGTGCAAATGTACATGCGTGCATAAATCTACTCTAAATGTCCCTTGTAGTTACTTGTATTTCAATTTTGATTTTAAATTGTGACATTTCTAAGATTTTGTTGGCACCATGAGTGAGGGCTATATGCAGCCCAATATAGAGTCATTGGGCCTGTTCACGTAATGCTGGATTGGCTGAGGGAAACAGTGAGTTTCTGGATTACTGGTCAATGTTCACCCAGCATCCAGGGTTCTCCACAGAGGGCCAGGAGGGCCAAATTAAATAATCAGTGGGCCAACTTTGGCCCGCGGGCCCCACTTTGGGCACCCCTGCTCTAAACCAAGTGACCACGTTTGATCACTAGCACGTTGTCTTCTTCTTTTCTTTTGGGCATTTCCCTTCAGAGTCTCCTCAGCCAATCACCTGGCTTCATCTAACGCTGTCCTCTACTCTCCACCAATCAGCTTCATGTCCTCTTTCCCTGCATTCACAAATCTCCTCTTTGATCTTCCTCTAGGTCTCCTCCTGCCTGGCAGCATCCTTCTACTGATATATTCACTATTCCTCCTCTACATCTCTGATCTGATCTCCTAAACATCTAACATGGTCTGTCCCTCTGATGGACTCACTCCTGATCCTGTCCATCTTTGTCTCCCAAAGAGAATCTCAGCATTTTCATCTCTGCTACCTCCAGTTCTGCCTCCTGTCTTCTCCTCAGAGCCACTAACAGGTAACATAGAGTTCTAACTGTAGAGGTTAACCAACAGGTAGGCAGACAGAGATTAGAAGAGGAGCAGAAAAAGCAAAGGAGGTGGATTATCAGCTGGTCAACAACAGATGGTGTAATCCAGGACCTGCTGCTGTGGAAGATCATCTCTGCAGACCAGATACTGAACTGAGATCTTCATTCAACAACAGAGTGTCTTCAGTCAGAGGCTCCTTCAGGTCTGCTGCAACACAGGAGATCCTTCCTGTCCATCACAGACCTCTACAGGAGGTCCTTCCTGTCCATCACAGACCACTACAGGAGATCCTTCCTGTCCATCACAGACCTCTACAGGAGGTCCTTCCTGTCCATCACAGACCTCTACAGGAGGTTCTTCCCGTCCATCACAGACCACTACAGGAGGTCCTTCCTGTCCATCACAGACCTCTACAGGAGGTCCTTCCTGTCCATCACAGACCACTACAGGAGATCCTTCCTGTCCATCTCAGACCACTACAGGAGGTCCTTCCTGTCCATCACAGACCACTACAGGAGGTCCTTCCCGTCCATCACAGACCACTACAGGAGGTCCTTCCTGTCCATCACAGACCACTACAGGAGATCCTTCCTGTCCATCACAGACCACTACAGGAGGTCCTTCCTGTCCATCTCAGACCACTACAGGAGGTCCTTCCTGTCCATCTCAGACCACTACAGGAGGTCCTTCCTGTCCATCTCAGACCACTACAGGAGGTCCTTCCTGTCCATCACAGACCACTACAGGAGGTCCTTCCTGTCCATCTCAGACCACTACAGGAGGTCCTTCCTGTCCATCTCAGACCACTACAGGAGATCCTTCCTGTCCACAGCTAGAACAGACTACAGTGACTTTATGAAGAAAGTTAAATCAGTTACTGAAACATCTCATTTCTTAATAAAGGATTTGAATGTTCTGGTTCACACATGAATGTTAGATCTATAAACTGACAACATTATAAGTGACTGTCCATTTCTCAACACGTTCTAAAACCATCTAATACACATTTGATACAAATGACAAACTTTCAATAACTGTGTACACAAATGTTGTCCAATAATTTCCATTTATTACAAACGGAAATGTTTAGAAAATAATAGCAATACAGTAAGGTGCAAATTACACTGTTTGTTGCATTTTCAGATAGTGGTTGACATCCTCAGCCAGTGATGTTATACATGGTAACATAAAGACTTACAGTCAAGGATGTTCCAGTCAAGAAATATACTGAAAAATATCACAAATTTACAAAGTACAACACAATGCATGAGCGTCACAGGAATGCGCTGAAAGACTGGAGTAAGAAAGAGCAAATTCAAAGACTTTAAATCAAATCTGGTCTTTAACCTGCCTCATAATTTACAGAGCATTAATCCTCAGCAGATCGAAGGTTGAGCTGCAGAGGTTCAATGCTTCACACCAGACTTCCATTAAAGCAAACGCATAAGTCATCAAAAACCAAGTGAAGAACTCAGAGTTCAGGACCGGTGGAGAAGCAGGGATGTGTTGCCACCTGCTGAAGCCAGAACGATTCCACAGGCATGAGGCCAAAGGCAACAGCGGCAACCGAACTAAAGCTGCTCAATTTCCACTGAAACAGCAGAAAAACAGATCTGAAAACAGACATCTGGTTTAAACTCTTCTAATTTGTGCTTTTGAAAGGAAAACTCAATCTGTTCGATGATAATCAGAGAAGCACAAATTTACGGAGTAATGAACCACTAAATAAATTACTGACATGTTAAGAATACTGGATTTTTCTGGCTTTACTGGAAACATTCACCAAACCTCCAACGAGGGGCTGTGGGCGTCTTCTGAGAGCTACATCGAACCGTGTGATGAGGTCAGCTTCTAAAAGCCCAGAAGAAAAACTCCAGAAACACTGAGGCTTCATCCTACTGCACAGACAACAACTGCCACTTCTATGCATTTATACCCACATTACATGGGTCTGTGCTGAGGGACCTGTTTAAACAGTATGTTACATTTTATAAACACCCTCACACTTTAAGGCTACCTGTTGAAAAATAAAAACTATCAAAAAGAGGAAGTGTTTACAGTAGAAAATCCATCTCGGCGCTGCTCGCTCTGATTAGATCGTCATGTCTGAGCCTGACACGTCAAGAAAAAATGCAACACTGTCCACAACGAGACAAAGTTAGTCCGATCTGAGATGCTCAAGTTAAGAGAAAAGGTCATGGATGGGTTACCGCTGCGAGGCCACGCTGCTACGTTAAGGCCAGAGAGAAGAATCAAAGCCAAACTGAACTCAAATCCCACAATTCACTCATCATGAGGAAGAATCAATGCTATAACCAGTAGTTTTAAATTAGTAGAGGGGTGGCTGGGTGACTGCGGAGCACCTAAATATTCTGGCACATGCAGCCCGTCCATCAGGTCTGAGGTTGGCGATGTGGCTGAAGGTCAGACAGGGTGTCAGTCAACACTGCTCTGGGGTCAGTCCAGGAGGAGGAGGAGTCTTCATCTTACAGTCCGTGTCATGGGATTCATCTACGAGCTCTCCAGAGCATCAAGTACTTTCATGATCTGCTGCTTGATGACTTTAGTGGCATCGCCTGCGTTGGGTATTAAATATCTGAGGGAAAGAGAAAGTTACGTTAGCTGTAAAGAGACCCTGAAGTAGAACAGCATGAGTATTCAGACCGTCATAGTACCAACGTTTAGCTCTGGTCCAGAACACCTGGTGACAAATCAGTCATTTATGGTTTAGTGGTTGGACCAAAAACATTTAGAATAGGCCCAACGGGGCGACCAAGGCTCAGACTAGAGGTCGTCCACTGATCAGGTCAGGGTTGAACCCCAGGCTCAGGCCATCTGTCAAAGTACTCTTGGATAAGATACTGAACCCCCTTAGCGGTTGGGAGTAGCATCAGAACAGAAACTTATCAAATTAGAGGTTAAAATGTAGAAAAAATGAATTTTCGTTTGATATGTATAATTAGGACTGGAACTGGTTAAAGGATAATGTATAGTTTGTTAACTCTCAATTTTGTAGAGCACATAAATGGAGTTTAATGCTGTGATTTAAAGCTCATCGGGTTCACTGGTGCAGAGTTCTTTATTTCATGTCAGGTTTCAGATAAAGCCTCGTATCTCCATGTTTAGGTTTGACACAAATCAAATCTATAGCTCACCCTTCTTATCTGCTTCATGGATAAAACCCCAGTGAAACGAGTCACAAACAGCTCATGACCACATACAGTTTATTTACTGTAAAACACAGCTGTTCTTTCTTGGAGATACAAGGTTTTACCCAGACAGCAACAATATTAAAGAATCTTTGGTAAAAAGTATAATTAATAGCCGATCCGACTGTTTTCTGTCACCACTTGTTCGGACAATCAAGGCAGGAGGTGTAAAATACAAAACGTCATCAGGATGAATAAAAGTCAACTACTGTTTCTATAGGAGCACCTTTCAACTGCAGATATCTCGACTCCAGCTGAATTGTTGCTCCCAAATTTGAATGTGATGAGCTCTGGGTGCTTCTTCTTGGAGGTGATCTTCACCACGGAGCTCAGCGCTTGTCTGGACTGGATGTAAGCAAATCCCTTCTTGGAGGCGTTCTCCCTCAGGCAGTACATGTGAGTGGCTGTGATCAGCAGGTGGCTGGAGAAAAAGAACCTCAGATCTCTCAGTTGTTCCCGTTTGAAGGAAGCTGAATGAGTCCGTGTGTCTACACCTGTTCCTAAACCCAAACAGGAAGCTCACCTGGGGAACATGTGACCCGACTCTTTCACCTCGTTACACGGGATGTGATGTTTTACGTCTGGTTTGCTTAACCAGGTCTGAATGTTCACGACCTCCTTCCTGTCGTCATCTGATACGGATGAGCTGTCGATCTCATCTGGAGGAGAATAAAAATCCCCGTCAGCTGGTTTCTAAAACCACTATTTAGGTTTGATGGCTCTGTACCTGTGTCATACTCTTCCTCATCACCGATACTGAAGACGGGCTTCACTCCTCTGTACGGTTTCCCAACTCGGTCGCTGCTGCTCACATGTCTGTTTATAAAAAGGAAGTTCAGACCGTCAACACACGACACTACAAAATCACAAAGATGTTCCCTACGAGCTGAAATAATCAGTGAGGTGACAGACGAACAGCAACATGAAGTTTCAGGCTGCAGTGAAAAGAGAACATGTTCATGAGACACTCCAAGCGGACACCAGGAGCAACACATCAGTTCTTGTATGATATTCAGGGCTAGCCACAGCTAGCTGCAGCCTTTCTACAGCTCTGTTTAGCCCTGGCTATCAGGGGTCTGCAACCTGTGGCTCTTCAGTGACATGAACCTGTTTAATACAGGAGGCAAAGAATTAATCAGCCACTGACTCAGCTTTAAAAGCTGAGAGGTCTGTGATGTCCATCAGAAGACACTTCAACCGAGACACAGAATGTAAGAAATCCAGGAAATCACATGGTCTGATTATTAAAGAATTCATCTGGATAATGGAGCTCAAACTAAGTATTTGGTCAATAACTAAAGTTCATCTCAACACTTTGTAATGTGACCTTGGTTGTCAGTGACAGAATCAACGTGTCCTGTAGGTCTTCACCAGGTTTCCACACACTGTAGCTGGTGTTTTGGTCCATTCTTCATCCAGATCTTCTCCAGAGCTGTGATGTTTCAGGGCTGTCGCTATGGCAACACAGGCTTTCAACTCCCTCCACAGATTCTCTATTGGATTGAGGTCTGGAGACTGCCTAGGCCACTCCAGAACCTAAATGTTTTTTATGTAACCAGTCTTTCGTTGCCCAGGCGTTGTGTTTGGGATCACTGTCCTGCTGAAGACCCAGACACGTTTCACCCTCAATGCTCTCACTGATTTTAGCCCTAAACCTCACCATACATGGTCCCACTCATCCTGTGATCAGTCGTCCTGTCCTCTATGCAGAAAAGCAGCCCAAAACATCATGCTCCCACCCCCATGCTTCACAGTGGGTCTGGTGTTCTTGGACGCCTGGTGTTTTAGTAGTGGTATAGCTCCTTCTACAGGTGGAACACCAAACATTAGAATATCCTGCAAAAGTTCCCTTTTTTTCAGTACTTTAACCTAAAGGGTGAGGGAAAGCCTCAAAAGGTCACTGCTAAAGAAGCTGGATGTTCCCAGAGTGCTGTATTAAAGCACATTATAGAAACTTATGTGGAAGAAAAAGTGCATTAGCAGCAGGAATGAGCACAGCCTGGAGAGGACCGTCAGGAAAAGTCACTGAAAAGTGTTGGACCTTCACCAGGACTGGAGTTAGAGCATCAGGAGCCTCCACACACAGACAATCTGGTCAAGCTGCTACTGAACAACAAACATCAGAAGCATCTCACCTGGGCTAAAGAAAACTAACGGGTCTGTTGTGGTCCAAAGTCCTCTTTTCTGATCATGAGACAATTTAGCGTCTCATCAGGAATCCAAGGTCCCAGAGTCTGGATGAAGAATGGAGAGGAACACAACCCCAGATGCTTTAAGTCCAGAGTGAAGTTGGTTTGTGGAGCCATGTCGTCTGCTGGTGTTGGTCCACTGAGCTTTACTAAGTCCAGAGTCAACACAGCCTCTACCAGGAGATGTTGGAGCACTTCATGCTTCCTTCTGCAGACCAGCTCTTTGGAGATGCTGACTTCATTTTCCAGCAGGACTTGGCACTTGCCCACACTGTTAAAAGTACCACAACCTGGTTCAGTGACCATGGATTACTACCAGTAAACCGGCCAGACCTGAACCCCATAGAGAATCTATGGGTCACTGCTAAGAGAAAGATGAGACATGAGAGTGAAGAGCTGAAGGTTTCTGCTGAAGCATCCTGGTCCTCCATAACGCCTCAGCAGAGCCACAGGCTGATCACATCCATGCTGCGCTGCATAGAGGCAGAAATGGATGAAAGGAGACCCAAACTAAGTACTGAGTACATATTTTAATTTTCTGAGACTGAATTTGGGGTTTTCATGAGCTGTAGCCATAATCATCAACATCATAACAAATAAAGGCCTGAAATATCTGGCACTGCGTGTAATGAGCGTATCTTTTTTATTAGATTCACCTTTTAGGTAGAATTACTGACATAAATGAACTTCTGCAGACATTCTAATTTTCCTGAGTTTCACCTGTAGCTCTGAAAACATCTTTTCTTATATTTTGTCAAGTGATTTTTGGCTCTACACAGATTAGATTTAGTAGGAGAGATGGTCAAAATTTCTCTAACTTGTAAAGGTTGCAGACCCCTGATGTAAAAAAACAACAAAATGGAAGGACTGACTAGGTTTGTCCTGAAACTCCTCAGCCACATGGACTAAGGACAACAGCCTCTGGACTTCAAGACACACAGATGAGTCCTCAAAATGCTGCAGTGGCTCCAAACGTTGTTAGTGAAAGCATGAAACACAGATCCTATCCACAGGCTGCTCTTAGTGTGTGAACAGTGAGGCGCTGTAGTGTTATGAGTGAGTGGATTAGGCAGAGATGCTGCTGCTAGGCATGCTTTAATGTGGCAAAGAGGATCGGTGCAGGCCTGAAGCCAGAGGGCATGCTGGTGAGAAACAACTTGATGTTCAGGAGCTCTTACCGATCTGGAATCACCTTCTCTGGCCAGGGCAGAGTGAAAGTTATTCTAGTGTGGGACAAGGCACAGGGACTTTATTTTGACTTAAAGGGATATTAAGGTCATTCTGAAGTGGCTTCTGTCAGTTATTTATCCACAGCAAGGACCACACCCACTGGTGACATCACTCAAAGCAGGTGGGGTCTCTAAAACAGGAAGTAGTTGTAGCGTTTCCAAGAAACAGTTTCTTAAAATTTGCTGCCAAGATGTTGATACACACACACACACACACACACACACACACACACACACACACACACACACACACACACACACACACACACACACACACACACACACACACACACACACACACACACAACGTTAGCTAATAAGCTTCATGTGCTCAGTTTCTTTTGGTCATCACCAACAGTGTGTCAGAACCTGACATCATACATTTCTCAGAACTGAGAGTTGCAGGTTAGCTTGCCAGTGAGCTGGTTGTCTTTAAACGTTTAAAGCTAAAACTACGTTGGAGTGGCTCCTTGGTGACATCATGTTTATAGAACGCTCAGAATAACATGCAGAAGCTTGAAGGTCCAACGCTCTGATCAACAGTAAAAGACGAATTCATGGAAGCAGGAACTGCTCCATGTATGGAGAGCTGTTATATCATATAATGAAACTTCTACAGCATGTCATTGTGTATTATTGGTTTATCGGTTATTTTTCACACTAGGACTTAGCAAGCTGAGGAGTTTGTTCTGAGTGTTTTATGTATTTAGTTCTTCCACATCAGGAGATGTTTTTCAGTCCGTTTCCTCTTATTAAACATCAAATCCAGGTCAGATTAAATTATTTTTTATGATATTTTAGGGATTTAAAATGAGTTTAGCCAGCTATTGAAGCTCTTAAAGGTTAATAATCAGTTAACCGTAAACTCATGCTACTGTCCGTCCGCCCGTGACTAAAACTGCATTACACACAAGCAAAAATATTATACTCGGTTACGTCATTAACGGCAGCTAACCGGTTAACTATGTACATCCCTATAATATTTCTTAACTCAGAGAGAGAAAACTTTCTGGAGTTGATCAAACTTCCAGTTTGACCTCTGACCTTTAGAACTTTGTTTACAGTTCAGATTGGGTTTAAAACACAAAATGTTTAAACTTTTAGTTTCTTAGTGAAGCAACCAGCTGACAGATCCTGACCTGGTGTAACATGTCTATTAGGCTATAAATAAAGTATGAAAAATAATTAGGCTAAATGAGGATTTGGCTGTTTTCCGATGGACCAAACCTCTCACTGGTCAATGTCATGTAAAAGTACTCGGTATCTGCCAGTACTGCAAGTACTCTGTTTGCAAAAATGTGGTGTTTGTGCATCCCCAAAACAAAGAGCCTCACACTAAACTGTAAAGGTTAGCGAACAGGTAATAAAGTGGGATTGCATCAGTAGGACTTCATATAGAACAACAGTTGTTTTAAGGACTTGGGGCCTCATTTATAAAACTTTTGTTAAATCTTTACTAAATATCTATTTAAGCTCTGCATACACATTCTGCTTTATAAATCACTCCCTTCCCTAAAATGTTCTCATCTGTTTTTGGGTCAGTCCCCTCCTCCTACACACCCACATTCTGCCATATATGGTCAACGAAAAGAACCTCATGAATACTCAGCAGATACATAAGCTGCTGGTTTCTGGCATTTCACAGTAAATCACGACAACAGAGAGGTCTAGAAAACACAACTTCAATCAAATTAGCTGCTGATTTGTAGCAACAGATCAGGGGAGACACTGCTGCAGATCTATCTGATGATGTGTGGTTAGAGGACTACTTCCTGTTTCTAGAGAGTGATGTCAGCAGTGGGTGTGGTCCTATCTGTAGATAAATAACTGATTAGAAGCCACTTCAGAATGACCCTGATATCTTTTAGTTACAACAAAACTCCATGATTATTATTTGTTTTTACAGTCGTTAGAATGACAGCTATTGTTAGCCCAGCTGCTGTGAAGCTGTTTAGTGTGTGATCTGTTCAGTCAGGTTTAAACATCTGTTAAACCTGAATGATACGATGCAGTAAAGAGTAGCGTGTGCTGTAAAGAAGAGTTCACGATGAGGACAGAGACCCAGAAGAGGAGCTGGTCCCTACCGGTCCACAGGGGCAGAAGTGTTCTCAATAAAGCTGATCATCTTCTCCTTCACGTTGACAGACTTGGATTTGAGAGCAAAAGTCATTTTGTTGACCAGGGACTTGACACCTTTGCTGTCCCCCGGGCTGCTCAAAGACTCCCCCTGTGTTGTTGGAAAGACAAGAATGAAAATCATCATCTTCACTTCAACGTCATTAGAAACAGAGTCCAGGTAAAACCCACATCAGCAGAGCTGAGGCTGCTGTGAGATCCAGAAGTGCTGACGATCCAGTTGACATATGAAGAGTCCAGGCCCTCGACGTTCATGTCCACCAGATGTTTCTGAAGGGCTGAAATGATGCAAATGTTCTCAATCAGCAGCATGGACACAAATAATAAAACCCACTCCAATGCATGATGAATGGCTTTCCTTGAACTTAAAAAAATAATTCTAGTGCACAGTTTGTACTCAGAGTTTGTGTTGTTATTAAGGACTTTTCTCTATGACATCACATTTCAGCTCAGCATCACACTTCTGCTATGCACTACCTCGCCACAAGGGTTCCTCAAGGCTCTGTACCAGGGCCTCTTCTCTAGGGATGTCCCATCAGGTTATGCTGACCTTGAGTCCAAGTCATTTGATTTTCCCGATCCAATACTTCTACAACGTTGTTATGATCACTTTATAAAACCTCCAGACCGCAGACAAACTCGCGCTTTCTGCTTCAAGCTGCTTCTGTTCTACTTTACTGGTATTGTTGAACCAATAGCGTCTCTGCAACAAAGTGATGTCATGCTGCACGCGTTGCTGCTTCTGTGTGGAGTCAACAGGTCTAACTCTGACACTGCATAACTATAGTCAGGGGAGCACATCATTTTATCATCTAGGTTCTTAAGGGAGAACTTGGCCCTGACGCTCGGTACGCAGACCCTGCCATAAGCGGGGGGGGGGGGG
>SSNR01000059.1:2666121-2679680 GCA_006937965.1 Callopanchax toddi | reverse complement strand
CGCTGAGATGATTCACCTGGGGATGTATTTATTCATGACAGCATAGAAGCAGTTGTAGAGGTCGCTGCGAGGTAACCGAAGCCCCAGCAGGGGTTTGAGCAGATGAGGCCAGCAGAGCTCCGGGGTGAAGGTGATGTTACGAGACTTGCAGTAGAAAGTAATGACCGACTCCACGTCAGACACCATGTCACTCTTCTCTTCTTCTGAAGCTTCCAGCTGGTCTAAGAAACAAGAATATTTGTGTTACTGATGATGCTCTCCTCACAGACTGCTGGTACTAAACACATCTCCCACAGCGCTGAGAAAAAGTCTGGGTTGGTTTTTCTGTCACATTTAAATGATTCAGATCAGCAAACAAATGTCAAACTCTCAATTTGAGTTTATTCTAAAGGAGAAATCCACTATGATAGGTCTAGTGCTGATGACCTCATCATCACAGCTGCTCTACGTTTCTTCTCTATTAATCCTGAATCAACACTCCTCATACGCCGGTGATCAGAGACGAGGATCAGAGGCTTTGTTTTGATCAAGTCTGTTTTCATGCCACAGGCCTGTTTCAGTATTTATATTTAGCCATTCAAATGTATAAATCAGGATTCACAACCTGAATTTGTGAGACAATTTACCCACGCCAAAATGAGACTGTTCCCTTCCTGTTTTTGGCTTTTTCCTAAAGACCCAGTGATCCGACTCACCAATCAACTGCTGACTGCGGTTGTGAATGAGAGTCTGTTCAGGTAAATCCAGGACACCGTCCCAGGGAGCCAAGCTGTCTCCTTTTCCAGAGACGTTCAGAGCAATCTGCCAACAAGAAAAGAAAACATTCACAGGTAAAACTGGAGCGTCTGTCTGACCAAAGGGCATTTAAAATCCAGCAAAGGCTGAAAGTGGTCAGAAAACAACAACAAAACAGAGATTTATGAGCAGTGTCTTCAGAAAACCAGGTAGCTGCTGCTCATCACTTCACTACTACCACTACTACTACTACTACTACTACTACTACATGCATTAGACAGGAATCAATCACTGCAAATCTCTTCTGCATACAACTTTTTACATTGTGTGTACATTCAAAAAACCATCTAATATAGTCTAGAAATCAGTAAAACCTTCTTCAGTTTCCAGTGTACGAATTAGTATTATAATACTTCATGAGTACTTTATAATGGCCATTTTCAGAATGTTTTGTTCTCATCTAAAACAATCAGACAGAACAAAACTGATCATATTTACTGTAGTAAAGAGCAAAAACATTCTTGAAATCATGATAAATGATGTTAAAGTAGAGCCATGACGTGATTACTGATTACAGGTTGCTCATATTGAAAATGCAAAAGCTAGACTGTCAAAAATAATAGCAAAATTAAACAAAACTAAATATTTTCAATATCATTAATTATGAATTAATTTCATTCTGTTTTTGTGTGAATGAGTTTTTGATTTTGTAAAAGGAAATGTCAAAAATGGCTGATATAAACACAACATCCTCATCAATGTTTGATCAGCGGGTCAGGTGGGTTTTAATGCGCTACCAAATCAATGAGAATACTTACAACCAGGTTTAAAGGTGAAACGCGACAGGAATGTTTACAAACAGTAAGAAGGCTCAGCTGGAGGCCAGCCAGTGAGATGACGTAACGCGAGCTTGAAATGCTGGTCAGACCAGGAGGATGACATGTAGATTCCTAGAAACCAAGTACCTGGTTTCACCAATGCATACACATATACACTCACTGGCCACTTTATTGGGTACACCTTGCTAGTACCGAGTTGGACCCCCTTTTGCCTTCAGAACTGCCTTAATCCTTTGAGGCATTGATTCAACAAGGTAAAGGAAACATAACTCAGAGAATTTGGTCCATATTGACATGACAGCATCACGCAGTTGCTGCATATTTGTCGGCTGCACATCCATGTTGCAAATCTCCCGTTGCACCACATCCCAAAGGTGCTCTATTGGATTGAGATCTGGTGACTGTGGAGGCCATTTGAGTCCAGTGAACTCATTGTCATGTTCAAGAAACCAGTCTGAGATGATCCGAGCTTTATGACATGGCGCATTATCCTGCTGGAAGTAGCCATCAGAAGATGGATACACTGTGGTCAATGGCATTGTTAAAAATGCTGGCCACATTCATCAGGATCCCACAGACTCACCTTCCACATCTTCGCTGTGTGCTGAGCTGAATGCTCCTGGACCTGGAGGATGCTCCTCTCCATCTCTGTGTCTGAGCCGCCTGAATCCAGAGCTTCAGCTAGATCCTGGTCCCTGAGGACAACCACGTAACACGCTTCATAAACCAAAGGATTTCACAAGAAGATTCACTGGGATTCTTCAAATAATATAATTATTCATATAATCCAGTTCCAAACAGTCATGTTTTACACTACAAGTAAAAAAACACAAGTAATTCAGCTGTCATTAAAACATATAATCCCTTCAAAACACTACTAGCATTACAAGTATTACTGTAGAACAAGTGCACATGAAAAATCAAGTTTTAACAATTTTATAAATGAATATTTTAAAATTAGGGGAGGGGTGAGACAAAGAACGGTTCAGAAGACCCTTCATGGAGAAGCAATCTAAGAGTCTGAGTACCCGGCCCGGAGGGTTACCGGGGTCTCACCCTGGAGCCAGGCCTGGGGTTGGGGCCCGTGGACGAGCGCCTGGTGGCCGGGCTTTCGCCCATGGGGCCCGGCCGGGCCCAGCCCGAACCGGAGACATGGGCTCATCCAACTGTGGGCCCACCACCTGCAGGAGGAGAGTGAAGGGTCCGGTGCATTGTGGATCGGGTGGCAGACCGAGGCGGGAGCTTTGGCGGTCCGATCCCCGGATGGGAAAACTGGCTATTGGGACATGGAACGTCACCTCTCTGGCGGGGAAGGAGCTGGAGCTTGTGGAAGAGGCTGAGCGATACCGGCTAGATATAGTCGGGCTCACCTCGACACATTGCGTTGGCTCTGGAACCCGAGTCCTGGAGAGGGGTTGGACACTTTTCTTTGCTGGAGTTGTTCCGGGTGAGAGGCGGAGGGCTGGGGTGGGCTTTCTGTTAGCCCCAAGACTCTCTGCCTGTACGTTGGGGTTTACCCCGGGGGACGAAAGGGCAGCTTCCCTGCGCCTTCGGGTTGGGGAACGGGTCCTGTCTGTTGTTTGTGCTTATGCACCAAATAGCAGCTCAGAGTACCCACCCTTTTTGGAGTCTCTGGGACGAGTGCTGGATAGCGCTCCTACTGGGGGACTTCAACGCTCACGTGGGCAATGACAGCGTGACCTGGAGGGGCGTGATTGGGAGGAACGGCCCGCCCAATCTGAATCCGAGTGGTGTTCTGTTATTGGACTTCTGTGCAAGTCGCAGTTTGGCCATAACGAACACCATGTTCGAACATAAGGATGCCCATCAGTACACCTGGTACCAGGGCAGCCTAGGTTACAGGTCGATGATTGACTTTATAGTTGTATCATCTGACCTGAGACCGTATGTTTTGGACACTCGGGTGAAGAGAGGAGCGGAGCTGTCAACTGATCACCACCTGGTGGTGAGCTGAGAGATGGCAGGGGAAGATGCCGCGCAGACCTGGTAGACCCAAACGTATAGTGAGGGTCTGCTGAGAACGCCTGGCAGAAGAGCCTGTCAAGATGGCCTTCAACTCCCACCTCCGGCAGAGCTTCGACCGCGTCCCGAGAGCAGTGGGGGACATTGAGTCCGAATGGGCCTTGTTCCGCTCTGCGATTGTTGAGGCGGCTGTTGCTAGCTGTGGTCGCAAGGTAGCCGGTGCCAGTCGTGGCGGTAACCCCCGTACCCGCTGGTGGACACCAGAGGTTAGGGGAGCCGTCAGGCTGAAGAAGGAGGCCTACAGGGCGTGGCTGGTCTGTGAGTCTCCAGAGGCAGCAGACAGGTACCGGCGGGCCAAGCGAAGTGCAGCAGTGGCAGTTGCCGAGGCAAAATCTCGGGCGTGGGAGGAGTTTGGCGAGGCCATGGAAAAAGACTATCGGTCGGCTCCAAAGAGGTTCTGGCAAACCATCCGACGCCTCAGGGGAGGAAGGCAGCAACTCGCTCACACTGTTTACAGTGTGGACGGGGAGCTATTGACGTCAACTGGGGCTATAGTCGGACGGTGGAAGGAATACTTTGAGGAGCTCCTCAATCCCACCGACGCGCATTCCGAGGAGGAACCAGAGCTGGGAGACCTGGGGATGGACTGTCCAATCTCTGGGGCAGAAGTCGCTGAGGTAGTCAAACAACTACGCAGCGGCGGAGCCCCAGGGGTGGATGAGATCCGACCTGGGTATCTCAAGGCGATGGATGTTGTAGGTCTGTCGTGGCTGACACGTCTCTGCAACATTGCGTGGTCATCGGGGGCAGTTCCTGTGGAGTGGCAAACCGGGGTGGTGGTTCCCATTTTTAAGAAGGGGGACCAGAGGGTGTGTTCCAACTATAGGGGGATCACACTCCTCAGCCTCCCTGGAAAGGTCTACTCCAGGGTACTGGAGAAGAGGTTCCGGTTGATGGTTGAATCTCGGATTGAAGAGAAGCAATGTGGTTTTCGTCCTGGTCGTGGAACTGTGGACCAGCTCTTTACCCTCGCTAGGGTGATGGAGGGGTCATGGGAGTTTGCCCAACCAATCCACATGTGTTTTGTGGATTTGGAGAAGGCTTATGACCGTGTCCCCAGGGGCACCCTGTGGGGGGCGCTCCAGGAGTACGGGGTGGATGGTCTTTTGTTAAGGGCCATTCAGTCCCTGTACCAGAGGAGTGTGAGTCTGGTCCGCATAGCCGGCAGTAAGTCGGACCTGTTCCCAGTGAGGGTTGGACTCCGCCAGGGCTGCCCTTTGTCACCGGTCCTGTTCATAACCTTTATGGACAGGATTTCTAGGTGCAGCCGTGGTGTGGAGGGGGTGGAGTTTGGTGACAGGAGAATCGCGTCTCTGCTTTTTGCGGATGATGTGGTCCTCCTAGCTTCATCGAGCTCTGACCTTCAGCTCTTGCTGGGGAGGTTCGCAGCCGAGTGTGAAGCGGCTGGGATGAGGATCAGCACCTCCAAGTCTGAGGCCATGGTTCTCGACCGGAAAAAGGTGGATTGCCAACTCCGGGTCGGGAGAGAGGTCCTGCCTCAAGTGGAGGAGTTCAAGTATCTCGGGGTCTTGTTCACGAGTGAGGGAAGGAGGGAGCGGGAGATCGACAGGCGGATTGGGGCAGCGTCTACAGTGATGCGGACGCTGAACCGGTCTGTTGTGGTAAAGAGAGAGCTGAGCCAGAAAGCAAGGCTCTCGATTTACCGGTCGGTCTACGTCCCAATCCTCACCTATGGTCATGAGCTTTGGGTAGTGACCGAAAGAACGAGATCGCGGATACAAGCGGCTGAAATGAGTTTTCTCCGCAGGGTGGCCGGGCTCAGCCTTAGGGATAGGGTAAGAAGCTCGGACATCCGGGAGAGACTCGGAGTAGAGTCGCTGCTCCTCCATATCGAAAGGAGCCAGTTGAGGTGGTTCGGGCATCTGGTAAGGATGCCTCCTGGACGCCTCCCTCGGGAGGTGTTCTGGGCATGTCCTGCCGGCAGGTGGCCCCCAGGTCGACCCAGGACAAGCTGGAGGAAATACATCTTCAGTTTGGCCTGGGAACGCCTGGGCGTCCCAGCTGAGGAGCTGGTGGACTTGGCCGGGGAGAAGGTGGCCTGGGCTGCCCGACGTGGAATGCTGCCCCCGCGACCCGGACCCGGATAAGCGGAAGAAGGCGAGGCGAATATTTTAAAATTTATATTCTTTAAACCAGCATCAGTCATATCTTCATACACATCAGTTTTTTTTTACACTTTTAACACCTAAACTGCTAAGTTTTTGTCCTGATGCGACTCCTTTTTGTCTTTTTTCCTTCAGTAAACTTGAAACATGAAAACTGGGCGATTTATGGTTCAGTTACTGCAGCAACACTCAGTTACATACGTTTCATATTTCATGAAATTCTCATGTTAAAGACCCTTCAACACATTTATGTGCTCTTAAAAAAGCTTTTTGTTAAATGTATTTTATACGCTATACTTTTAATTATGTTAATGATTTATTGACCTTGACCTTTATTTTAAGTTGTTGTTCTGTAGCACTTTGAGATTCTTGAAATATAAAGTGCAATATAAATTAAATTCATTATTATTATTATTATTATTAT
Organism: Callopanchax toddi; assembly: GCA_006937965.1. NCBI lineage: Eukaryota > Metazoa > Chordata > Actinopteri > Cyprinodontiformes > Nothobranchiidae > Callopanchax > Callopanchax toddi. Next base: position 2,673,513 of record SSNR01000059.1, on the reverse strand, counting down.
TATTATTATTAAGCATCTGGTCAGGACGTCTCCTGGACGCCTCCCTGAGGAGGTGTTTTGGGCATGTCCTGCTGGCAGGAGGTCCCCAGGGTCGACCAGGACATCTCCAGGCTGGCCTGGGAACAGCTGGGGGTCCCAGCAGAGGAGCTGGTGGAGGTGGTTGGAGAGAAGACGATTCCCTTCTTAAGACCCAGGACTTTAACCTTTGACCTCTACCTACAGGACACTGAACACCAAAACCACTAGACTAAAACCTGTTTTATTCCTCAGACTTTCAGAATGCTGAACCATCACATTCACCACCCAGAATGCAGGAAAACCCCTCAATCAGACCAACTACAGTGTAAACCTGTAAAAACAGGATTCAGATGTCTGTTCCTAGCTGTCTAGTTATCTGTTGATCTGGAAGCGTCTGCTGGATACAGGTGAGTGGATTAGAACAAGAGCTGAAGGGAGACAGAGTCAGATCTACAGACTTGGTCAAATGACCTGGTTCTGACTCGTCTGTCAGTGAGAGCCCGTCTGCTTTCCCTCTGGGATTCATTCAGTTTTTAATTGATTATATTTTGTACAGTGAATACATTTCGGTTTAAAACATGACAAGAAGAGACTGGGTAGCTTTAAACAGAGAAGTAGAGACGTCCAGCTAGTTGTTAGCATAGGTTAATCCCTTTAAACGAGACAAAACCAGATAAAAACACATTAACCGCCAACAACTTCTACACATAAACCTGTGATCAGCTGCCTGAGTCACAGGGCTGCTGTCAGAAGTCGTTTATCGGATTCCTATTATTATTATTATTAGCTATGTAGCTAACTACAGTAACGAACTGGAGTGGACTCAGGTCTAACATCCACCGTCAGCAAAGCAGCGGCTCCAACTATCTCTACATGTAAACAATCAACCCAGACAGCATTCTGACAGCTGATAGCTGGACTCTAAACGCCTTAATCCACCGATAAAATCCTCACCAGCTGCCCTGAGGAGCTTCCTCCATCGACTCCATTGTTATGTCCAGACACGTCACGTACCGTAAACAAGGCCCATATGTCGTAAACACCTACCGAATCAGCTGTGTGGGAACCGGAAGTGAGAACTTCAATCAGTGGGTCGTTTCCCCTCTGGTGTTAAAAACAGAGGTACTCATAATATAATATAATATAATATAATATAATATAATATAATATAATATAATATAATATAATATAATATGATATAGAATAGAATAGAATAGAATAGAATAGAATAGAATAGAATAGGGGGGGGGGGGATCAGCCTCTAAGGAGCTTCTCTGTAGACCTCTGTGTCATGTATGGGGGGTGTGGTGAATGGATTCTCACCTCTACTACCTGCTGAACCGTGTCCAGGTCTAACTTGTAGAACTAGCTCTTTTTGCTGTTCTTATGAGGAATCTAATTCAGGTTTTCTTGAGAAACAGGTCTAAAGTTTGTGAATTATTAAATTAAACCAGGCTTTGATTAATTTATAAATGACCATGGCTAATCAATTACTTATTTGAGATAAATGACCAAATCTGACGCCAGTCTCATAAATATAGCCAGGTGAATACTCATACCAGATCATTGGGTTTGTATGGATCCAGGCTCCTTGTTGAAGTCTGTCTCCACAGGACGGTCCTGGATGGTGAATAGTGGTAGTGTTTGTCCTATCACCTCAGATAGTGACCTGACATCAATCAGTGATGAGGCAAGTCTAGGCTGAGGATCATTTCCATGTTTGGTCTTATATTTGGTCTAGGTTAAACCATCACTAAAAGTCAAAGGTGTTACCAAACAAAACTCCTTAATGAACATTATTCATTGATTTCTGAATAATCTAGAAATGACTGAACACTGCTCGATGAAGATGTAATTGTTTGATCAGCGAAACATTTTGAGTCCATGTCAAATCTGGGAAGAAGAGGTTTTTGTTAAAACAGTGATAGAAATGTACTTTATTAGGAGTCTTTTATTAAAAGCTCCATAAGCTGCTGTATCGAGGGATGAGATGGAGCTGTGATCAGGTGGAGCTTGTGGTTGTGAGGCGGATACATTTTCTTCCCAAATGAGGTGCAACACTGCCCGTCCTGTAGGTAGCTCATTGATTTCCATCAAGTTGCAAAGAGCATGCTCAAAATTTGGGGCTTCATATCGTATTGCAAAATCACCTTCAAGTCCCAGCTTTGTCTGTAGTTCATCTTGAAGCTGCTTCACAGATTCTGGAACAGTGGACAGTTGGATTTTACAAATAAGTTTTGGATTGACGTGGACTCGCAGTATGAGGGCCTGTGAAAACAAAAGATGTGCAATTCTGATTATTAAAAGACAAATTCAAAGTAAAAAATTGTTAAAAACGGCTTAGTAATACTGTCGGTGCAGGAGGCACACTACAGGTGTCACCATCAGTTTTCCAGCCATGGAGCTAATGGGTGGTAGTCATTCAGAACGTCTGGGTCCAGTACTTGCAGGTCTGTGTAGCTGCTGATATGATCTGTAATGTTCCATAAACCAAGATGACAGCTTTGTTCAGAACACAGTTGTCCTTGACATACTGGGTCCCATTCAGATGAACACATTTGGCAGATGACAGTTTTTACATGTGGATTCTTCTGTTTTAAACGTGTCTGAAGATTTTCTTCTAAGAAACAGATGTCAGTGTCAATATCATCAACACAGATTTGGCTTAAAAAGACTGTGACTGTCTATAAATCACATTGTTCCAAGAAATGTGCTCTGGTATTTTATTGATCATATCCTGCTTTATATACTCACTTTTTCATAAATGATCAATGCAAAGCACCTTATGAATATTCTGCATATAAATCAGTCATCTGATTAGTGGCCTTTCACAAGTAACCATGAGAGGTTTAGAAAATGTGGTTTCACTGAGACTGAAATCGAGGTGCTTGTGAAGTTGTGACAGAAAAAAGGTTTACCGAGTGGTTTACACTGGACACACCCTCACGCGCCAGAGGAGATATTTAAAGACATGCATATGAACTCCGATATCTTAGTTTTTACTGTCGTTTACCCACAAAAATCAAAATTTCCACACAATTTTCAAACAGTTTACTCCAATTAGCAAAACACCTCCACAGGTTTGCACAACACTACACACAATGTCTGCTTCGCTCTTCTTGCAAAACGTACACAGTGATTTTTTTAGCTTGAACACACATTTCCATAGCTTAGACACAGATAAGGATTGTGACATCACTTCCTTGTCATTACAAAGCCCTGGATTGCCAACGACTTCACTAATGAACGAACTGGATCAATACATCCACCAGGCGTGGAAGCACACAGGTGCAAATTTGAAAACGCATTCAGGTGTGTTATAATTTAAAAGTATAAAATAAAGTCCATCCAACACTTCTTGTCCATGTTATCAACCTTAAACTGACGCTGATGGATGGAGGATTCATCACATGAGGAGATTCTTCCAACATGAAGACATCAGCTGATGTGATGAAACCTTCTGTCCTGATCCAGACAGATGATGAATAGTTACAGGATTCTTGTTGCTTTTAGTCGTTTTTCTTCGAGTCAAAGTATTTGTACTTCATGCAGTAATTTTTATTAGTCTACAGATTGTATTTGTTTCATAGATTTCATTGTTGGTTGATTACTGTGGTCAGAAATACTGTAAGCATTGAAATAAATACTTGAAATCTTCAGTCTGCAGCATCAGTGTTGTGGTCAGTTCAGGACTATTTGTCTACATTCTGTCTAGATCTCATATAGACTGCTGTGGGTTTGTCACTATTTTTTTTCATCTAATTGATCCCTCACATAACCATGTCTGGACTCAAATCTACCACGTTATTTCCTAAAATTAGTTTTTTGACAAAAGTGTTTTATATTTATCACAGCAGAGTGAAACTGGCTGCAATGGAGTCTGATCACTGAGAACTGTGTTGGTCAAATGACAACTAATACCATTTTTACAAATGTGTGTATATGTTTTGACTGAATTGGTTTTTGGAATTGGAATTTGGACAATTTACATAATCACAGAATTATGCTAATTGAGTGTGGTGTTTGGATAATTGTACCTATATTTAAAAAATAAAAACCCAAGTTTTAAAACGGTGTGTAAACAATAGTAAAAATTAAAGTTAAGTTTTCTTAACAAAACTTCAGTCTCTGATTTAGACACGCCCTCTAGAATTTCTAGTTTCACATCAACCAGATTGTTCAGTTTTATCAGCAGAGACATGAATACATGTCTCAGTCAGCACTATTGGAATGAGAGACACCAGCAAGAAATCAAATCAAAATGAAAAATCTGAATCCCAGAAGTTAATAACGCATTTCAGTCTGATGGACAGCAAGGATCTTCTGTAGTGGTCCAGAACTAAATCACTTGTAAAGCTGCAACTTCAATCAGAAAAAAAATCCTCAAACTAAAAATGAAAATGTGACCTGAGCTACTGAAACAAGCTGCTACCTGACGGCGCAGATCTAGAAGTCTTCACTCCGTCTGCTGATCTGCAACATGTGAGCGATAAAGCAGGGTATCTGCATGTTCAAGGAAGCCACATTTAAGACTTTTTAAGGCCCGTTTTAAGGCTGTTTTGATCAAATTTAAGACCTTACATTCACAGAATGAGAAAGGGAATGTGACCACCTTACAAATAGTTCTGACTAGGGATGCACCGATACCGACATCGGCCCGATACCGGTATCGGTTAAAGTTACCCGATACCAGTGGCTTCACCGTCTGTGACTTGTGATTTCTGTTGTAGTTTCCTATATTGAAGACTAGGGGGAGCTATTGAGCTAAAGAGGAACAGTGTGGGTTGAGATGGTGCCAAATAGTTCATTTGGTTAAAATGTGGAAAACTGCAATAATTTCACTGTGAAATCACAGAAAATGGTTATTTTTCACCTTATATTTTAGTTTTGTGATTATTTATATTAATATATTTTATTTTTTTATCTCAGTTATTTGTTGTAAAAAGCAGAGAAGAAAAAAAATAAAAATTGTATTCCAATTTGTTGCATTTTTTGTGTGGTAGAAGTATCGGAATCAGTACTCGGTATCGGCGAGTACTCAGATTTAAGTATCGGTTTTGAAAAAAGTGGTATCGGTACATCCCTAGTTCTGACTAAACCTTTATTGGAAGTGAAAGTGCACAAAAATAACAAACATCAAGATAATTGATCTGCATTATATCTTATGGAAGTGTATTGCATTCACCTGAAAATAATTTTAAAAAGCTCAGTTTTACTGAATTAATGAGATAATAACAGCCTTAAGTGACCTAGACCCTTCTAGACCCTAGAGGTCTGGTGTACTGCCGAGTTTCAGGATCTTCGTAACCCAGAAATCATAGGGGCCCTAGAAATTTAAGACCTTTGGACACTGAATTTAAGGATTATTTATAATGATATTTAAGGCCTTAATTTTGGAAATGCAAACTTACGACCTTTTAAGGCTTTTTAGGGACCCGCGGATACCCTGTAAAGAGAAATGTCCCTTTAATTGAACCAAAATGTTGTCAAACACAGTTTCAGAGGTGAAATTCATTTCAAGAAAACTTTATTAGAATTCATAATATCTGCAGCTTTGGTCACCAAACACGTCGTTGATGAACAATGTTCTATCAAACAGACATTCAGGTTACATCTACTGTTGAAGGTGAAGTCCGGTTGGGGCGTTTGAGCCGTCATCCTGTCCAGCAGCAGCAGGAATGCATGGTTTGGTTCTTTGATAAAAACAAAAAATCTGGAAACATTCCTGACCTGCTTCAACAGGCTGAAAGTGTCAGAAGGTCAACCATCTGGACATTCAGCTGGCTGAGCTTCTTTAAATCACGTTTGAATGCAACTCCAGAACCAAATCATAGAGGAGGACAGTGATGCATGATGGGTAGAAACCACGAGGCCAGGAATGAGAAAAGATGTGAAAGGAGGAGGAGAGGAAACTGATGCAGTGTTACAACCAAACATGTCAATAAAAAACAATAATCCTTCACAGTGAGATAAAAAATGAATCGTCAGCTAGAAAACAACAACCACCACTAAAAAACCAAAACCCAGTCCCAGGTCTGGACTGGGAGCTGATTGATGAAATGGACCGGTGGAACTCTGCTAGTGTTCAGGACATCTCCAGCGTTATTTTACATTTATAAAGTGATCATGCTGCACCAAGTTTAAATTTAAATAAAAAACAGGCAAATAAAAAAGGACTAAACAGGCTAAATATGCACAGGATCCATTCCAGCATCGCATTTCACTTCCTCTGGCGCTCATCTAGTACAACACAGAAGCTGTTAAAACCCACTAGATCAGCGTGAGCAGTCCATTAGAACCGTAGCTTCTCACAGTAATTAGTTCAACATCCTCCCACTCAGGCAGACACGCCTCACCCCAACAACCTGCTGAGGAAGAAGTTCTGACCTCGATGTGGCCGAGTCGGGTCAGCTGTGGACCTCCCACCCAGAGGTCACAAATCCTTCTGCAACAAACCCTTTAATGTGAACTTAACACAATACTTATTCAGGGTTTTTCCTCATAATATTCAATGTTTTTTTATTTTATTTTTAATGAAACAGATTTAATAGTTGAACACAGTTAGTTCCAGCTATAAAAACCGACAATCAACAGGCTGGGCCGCTACAGGGTGGGAGGCTTCAGGCCGTACTTCTTGGCCACCTCTGTTTGGGCGTACGCCGCGTCGCACAGCGAGTATAAATGAGCCATCTCCATCTCAGACTTGGCCAGGTTGATAGCCTTGTTGAACATTTCGATGGCCTTGTCCAGATTTCCCCTGTGAAGACAACGCTTTAGTTCAGTTACACACACAGAAACAGGTCGTCACTGAGTGGGAGGAGTCTCTAGAAACAGGAAGCAGTCCTGTGACTGATGGCTAGTCAGATCAGGAGAGACACTGCAGCAGATCAGTGAAAAATCAGCAGCTCGTTTGGGGTGTTTAACCCTTCAACTCCCACACCAAGAAAAAACTAACGAGAAATGTTTCGTTTTTAAACCAACTCTGGGAAACATGGTTTATAATACAGTGCACATTTTTTAAAAGTTAAAGGATTATTATTCATTTATAGTAAAAATATATGGAAATGTTAAATATTTGACCTCTACACATTTATTTTAATGTCTTTCCGTTTCTAGAGACTCCACACACTGTAAGTGATGTCACCGGTGTAGGAACCAGATGTGTTCAGGCTGCCAGATCGACTCGGGGCTCTGCGTCTGCCAACGACGACAAAACCACTCAGACGAAACACACTGAACATCTTTAATGATACTGTTCTCCCACACACGGTTTACAATGCAGGTTTGTTATTAAATACATGTTTCTGAAATGTTTTCTTTATAACTGTAATTTGATAATAAAAACATGAAGGGGAGGGGGGGGGGGGGGGGGGG
>SSNR01000059.1:2617466-2660224 GCA_006937965.1 Callopanchax toddi | reverse complement strand
ACAACCATCACAACACACGTCACAACATGGACACAACCATCACAACACACGTCACAACATGGATACAACCATCACAACACATGTCACCACATGGACACAACCATCACAACACACGTCACAACATGGACACAACCATCACAACACACGTCACAACATGGATACAATCATCACAACACACGTCACAACATGGATACAACCATCACAACACACGTCACAACATGGATACAACCATCACAACACACGTCACAACATGGATACAATCATCACAACACACGTCACAACATGGACACAACCATCACAACACACATCACAACATGGACACAACCATCACAACACACGCACAGGCTGTGTGACACGGCCCCTCCTCTCTCCTCTTAAAGGCATACTTTGAAACTTTTTCACATTTTTAAAAATCTTTTTCTTGAGCCAGTATGTGCTAATATGACCCTGAAAGAAAAGTCACTCAGCCCCATCTGGTACTTAGGTCTGAGATACCACGTTTGTAACTTCTGAGTCTCTGGTCCGGTGCCCTGAAGTCTCACAAAGCCACCTATCTCACAAGGGTTAGGCTAACCCAATGTGGCTAATTGTTATGCTAGCACCAGAGTGTTTTAGCTCATGATTTCTGCTTTTTTAAATCTCTCCCTGCTTGAACACAGCTGATTTCTCTGAAGGAGTAAATAACCGCTCCAGTAGAAAGCTATGAAGGCTGAGGAGACATTTCAGCAGTTAGATTTAAGTGTTTCTGAGCAGAAACAAAGGTGCTAACATTTTTATGGCAGTGATTTAAAACGGACACCAGGGGGAGCCAAAACAAGCAAAGCTGCATAGTATCCCTTTAACAGTTGCCTTCAAACTGAGTTGAAAATGCAGAAAAAATCTAGTTTGGCTGCGTTTTGAAAAGGTAAACGGGAACAGAGCAAAATGGAGCATAAGCAATAAGATCTGTGCTGCGAAAAACAGGAATACCAGCAATTAGTCAAAGCAACTCATCGCACATGGAATTAACTTGCAGCTGCAGTGTGTAGACTGCAGTCTTCGACCGCATGAAAAAAAACAGACCAGAGGTCTTAGCCTTCATTCTCTGCTGCTTCAACAAAAACACTGGAGGTGTGTGAGGGGGACGACAGCGTCAGTGACATAAACAAAGTTCCCTAGGTAAGAGATAAATAAATAATAATAATAATAAAAGCATAAATGCACCATAAAAGTTGTTTTTTTGTTTAATTTAAAAAACTTTTAGTACTTTGTTATTTCCTCTAAGAATTATACACATAAGTACTAAAGTATTGTTAATGTACCGGGATCAAAAACCAGGGATCATTAAAGTAGTAAAATATTTAACGGTACCCAGCTCTACTCACAGGCTGAAGCATTTTAAAGGGACTAAATAAACCAGCACCTGAATGTTCCAGGAAACCTACGTACACATTTACGTCAACTCAAAATGATGATTTCACTTCTAAAAACTCCTGTCAGTTTCAAACACAGACGACCTGAGGGTGCATAGTGGAGTTAAGACATGGTAGTGTATAGGTGGAGTATAAGTGTGTGTATAGGTGGAGTATAAGTGTGTGTATAGGTGGAGTATAAGTGTGTGTATAGGTGGAGTATAAGTGTGTGTATAGGTGGAGTATAAGTGTGTGTATAGGTGGAGTATAAGTGTGTGTATAGGTGGAGTATATGTGTGTATAGGTGGAGTATAAGTGTGTGTATAGGTGGAGTATAAGTGTGTGTATAGGTGGAGTATAAGTGTGTGTATAGGTGGAGTATAAGTGTGTGTATAGGTAGAGTATAAGTGTGTATAGGTGGAGTATAAGTGTGTGTATAGGTAGAGTATAAGTGTGTATAGGTGGAGTATAAGTGTGTGTATAGGTGGAGTATAAGTGTGTATAGGTGGAGTATAAGTGTGTGTATAGGTGGAGTATAAGTGTGTGTATAGGTAGAGTATAAGTGTGTATAGGTGGAGTATAAGTGTGTGTATAGGTAGAGTATAAGTGTGTATAGGTGGAGTATAAGTGTGTGTATAGGTGGAGTATAAGTGTGTGTATAGGTGGAGTATAAGTGTGTATAGGTGGAGTATAAGTGTGTGTATAGGTAGAGTATAAGTGTGTGTATAGGTGGAGTATAAGTGTGTGTATAGGTAGAGTATAAGTGTGTATAGGTGGAGTATAAGTGTGTGTATAGGTAGAGTATAAGTGTGTATAGGTGGAGTATAAGTGTGTGTATAGGTAGAGTATAAGTGTGTATAGGTGGAGTATAAGTGTGTGTATAGGTAGAGTATAAGTGTGTATAGGTGGAGTATAAGTGTGTGTATAGGTAGAGTATAAGTGTGTATAGGTGGAGTATAAGTGTGTATAGGTGGAGTATAAGTGTGTGTATAGGTGGAGTATAAGTGTGTGTATAGGTGATGTAAAGGTAGAGTATAGGTGGAATATAAATATAGGTGGAGTACTGCTCCTACCTGGCCCCTGTGGTGATAGACGTCAGGGTTGTTCGTGTCAATCTCAGCCGCCGTGTTGAAGTCCTGCGTGGAGAGCAGAGGCTGCTGCTGCTGCATGTACATGCTCCCCCGCTTGATCAGAGCGTTGGCTCGAAGCTGGAAGGTTCACCACACAAAAGCTGAACTTAGAACACATGAAACCAGGGGAGGGGGCGAACCTTTAAAGGTGGAGCTAAAATCATCAAGCTGAAAGTCTTCAGGGAAACAAAAATGAGATTTTCATTTTAAATTATTTGATTATGATTTGTTCTACTCAAAAACCTAAATACAACATTTTGATGAACAGAACAAGGGATTAGAGTTTTGCAGTACAGTCAGTGCTGTTTTTGCTGACTAAGACTAGATATATAGATATTATTAATTACTATTAATAGATCAGGTCAGTCCTATATGCTTGTTATCAGTTTTAGTGTTCTCTTCTCTGGAGTCATTAAGGCCTGAATGTCGACTTCTAAAAACGACCATGAAGGTTCACATTAAGTTGTTTTTCTTTGCTTTCTGGGGTAAAATCTTTCCATCATCTTCAGTTCTGATCAAAACTTTGATTACAATACAAATAATTCTTTAAATGCCAGTTTGACTAAATGACGCTCACATTTATTATGAAAACACAACACTGAGTTATTCCATTGAACTGACGTATTCTGGCTGGAGGAGTGATTTAAATCAGTCTCTATGTTTGATTTGATGAAACTGAGGCTAAAACTAATAGAAGTATCAAAGTTCATATTCTGGATTTTCACTGACATCTAAAATGAACTAAAAACGAAAAGTTTTTGTGCGTTTTTCACTAATAACAACAGGAATATGAAGTAATCAAACTGTATTTAGAGTTAAAACTCTCCAGATGACTGACAGCTCTGTAGTTATGACGGGTTGAAGCAAAAGATTTTCTTCTGACAGAAAATCTGTCCATCGAGGGAGGAGTGCAGCTCAGTTCACGGCCAGACCAGCCTGACCTGAACCGGCAGAAAGTTACCACGTATGCCAGTCCAGTCCGGTTCACTCCCAGACCGGTACCGTCGGCGGCTCAGCGTGGACTTCTGTCCAGGTGGAGGGAGCACGGACCGCTAGCGTACTTCCTGGCGTTAGGGGCGCGTGCTGGTCGATCCAGACTCACCTCCTTCTCCTAGACACAGGTGCTTGTGCAGCACGTCGGTCCACATGTATTATTGGTGGGATGCAGCGCTTCTGCACCCTTGATCAAGTTATTGGTTGGGACACGTCACCTCCGTCCACGCTATATCTACGCCCATGACCTTTACTATTTGACGGAACTTTTTTTTTTCTCTCAAATTGACGGAAATCTGTCGCCACGACGGAGAACTTTAACCCCTGAGTTATGAGCAGGACTGAGGTTGTTTAACAGGTCAGATCCAAGCAGAGAAGAGCTGAATTATATTTGATAGCAGCTTTTAGAAAGTGGACATTTTAGTCTTGATGGTTAAGAGATAAAGCCTGTTTAATAAAGGACGGACATCTTGGATCTGTATTTTGCGTTACTAATCTGAACATAAACACGTTTATTTTCTTCCTACACTTAGGGAGGCAGATTTCTGACATGTGAAGGATCATAAACAGAAGTTTTGAACATCATGTGCACCTTGACGTTGGCGTCTTTCATGTTGATGACCTGGTCCAGGTCAGGCTGAGCAGCGGTAGCGTTACCGATCAGCAGGTAGAACGTGGCTCGCAGCAGCAGGGCCTCTGCGGTGTACCGACCTCCTGACTCCACCTCCTTGGTGCATTCGCTGATGATTTTGTCGTAATTCTCCTCCTCCATGTACTGCTTGGCCTTCAGGTAGCCAGAGCTAGAGAAATGGGTTTAGATTTCATGAAACCATCACATTTTCTTAGTAGCTTAAAGTGCCTGTGACTCCATATTTAAATCACTTTATATTACACAGGTGTAATCTTTGATGCCTCTAGATTAGCGTTGCACCATTAGAACTCAAAATACGCTGTAATTATTTCCTAACGAGCAACTCAGAGATCAGAAGAAAGCGCCGCCTTCCGGTTCTGCTGGGTTTCTCCTTATTTGGCAGCCTGACACTTCTGCTGCAGCAGGGGGCAGTGTCGTCACGTGAAAGAGAAACGAAACTGAAACTAAACGCTACACGGTCTATGGGCAATGGCGGCGGCACTGCCTCGCTCCAGGTGTCGTGAACGTGCATGTGGGAAGAGAATTTACCATATAAGCAAGTCCGAATCACTATGACCTCATAGCGGGCCGGAGTGAAAAAAACTGTTTGAAACCTGGGTCTGAAATCTGGAAGAGCTTCTCACTGGCTGGACTAGGAGACAGATGGACGCCGTTTTTTGCTCTTTCTGGCAGGTTTAAGGTGAGAACTCAACGTTGCAACATGATAGATAAGTCAGAAAACACGGAAACCGATGTCATGGGCACTTTAAAAACAACGTAAGCCAGCAGCTACGACCGGATTTCTCACGCTTTGGCCCAAATCAAATTCAACAACGTTCAAGGATTTTAAGCACCTGTAAGAAAACTGAGAAGGATTTTCTCTGGAGCTCCAGCCTTTCTGTCCTCACTGTAAAACTCAAGCTTTACAAACACAAATCGACATGAAGGGATTGTTCTGACCTCTCTGTGATTTCAGCAGCTTCACCCTCCTTGTCCTTGTCTTCATCTTTCTTTTCACCCTTTTGCAGGGGCTGGGAGATGATGTCATCTGTAAACGAGCTGAAGTACGACTTAATGAACTGAGGAGAGGGCATCATTGGCTCACGATTCTGTACAGAAAAGTTTAAGAAGGAAATTATCTGACATGTCAATAAAAATAAAAACTACACATAATCCCACAATGAATACCTTGTATTTTTCTTTGGCCTTCTCCTTTCCAAGCTGCTTCAGCACCTTGTCTGCGAGCAGCATGCTCTGCTGGTTCTGGAAGGCCTCTAGGATACACACAGCTGTGACGTCTGAGAGGAAACACAACAAACGTCTCACGTTAAACTTATATGTGAACAATTCTCCAAAGAAACAACAGTCTCACCTTCTAGGCATTCCTTCTTGTTATCCAGTTTTTCCAGAGCTTTGGCTCTCCTGAACAGAGCCTTGATGTAGCGTGGATTCAGCTCCACAGCCTGAGAGCAGTCCTGAACCACTTCTGTCCACTTCATCTGCAGAGTTACATTACACGCATCACCAAGGACATCACAACGTCTATTACACGAGTTAAAAAAAACGTCTACTTATACAGCCTTTGATCTCAATGTTTTTGACAATCTGAGTAGAGTTACTTTTCTATATTGTTAAACATCAGCAGCACAAACATTTGGGTCATTCTGAAGTGGCTTCAATCAGTCCCATATTATGTAAACTTCACTTTCTAAAGGTCAGTCACATCAGTCCCAATGACTGTGTCTGAGACCCAAAAGTGTTAAAATATTTTCACTTCCTGATTCTCAGTTTTGGGAAATGTGTTTTGAGCTAATGCTAAAACGAGTGGTTTCCCTGCTGACGTCAAGAAGGGAAAAGAGCCCGATGGGATATTCGATCGATCGTAGATGGTGATTACACCTTCATCTGAGACCCTGAAGACCCACTGATGTCTCAGGAACACACGGAGAAGAGATGGGCGGGGCTTAGAAACATTTGACAGTAAAGTTTAGCTTCAGGGGGTTGGATGAGGGGTGGAAGAACAACAGCTGACCTTAAAGTCAGGGTCAGTTTGACCAACGCAGAGCTTTGACCTGTTACTGATGTAAAAGAAATGATTCAGAGTGGAGAGAAAGCACAGAATATGGGATCTTTAAAAAATGATAACTATTGTTATAAAAATTCCAACCAATGTGTTGGAATGCTAATTTAGAAGTTAGCTAACCTCTACAGCTAGAACACTAGATTACGTTTTATCTAAAATGACCCAATGCTTTTAAAGTTGTGCGCAGTAACAGGATGACACCAACCTGCTGCTCGAAGGCTGCAGCTCTGTTCTGGTAAAACGTTGACAAGTCAGCCTTCTGCTCTCCGGGGCACAGAGAAATGGCCTCTGTGTAGCACTGGATGGCTTTGTCGTACTTGCCAGCCTTAAAATATTTGTTCCCCTTGTTCTTCGATGATTGGGCACGATCCAAAGGGCTCTGAATCAGAGAGAAACAAGGATTAGTTATTGATTGTAAGTATGACCCAGTGATTTTTAACTGATGTGCTTATCAAAACACTGGAGAGCCTGGAGACATCACCTCTCCCAGGTAAAGACACGGAGCTGAGCGGTTTACCGTCGTCACATCTACAGTACAATCAGCTGCTCACCAAACAGCCAACAGAAGAAATGCTTTCAGTTTCAAGATGAGTTTTAAAGATCTCCCAGCAGCCTCAGCTGGTAACGATCTAATCAGTAACACATTCACTCAACATGCTGTTTTCACTTCATCTCAAAAGGAAACGTTTTTAAGCTACAGCATTAAAGCAGCTATCTGGAGCATTTTTTTATGTATCAAAGTTTTTTAAATGTTTTAAATGATATTTCAGGTCTAAACTATGATCTATGGGTAGAGTTTCACCACTTATGTCATTCTTCTGAAGACCCTCCTTCCTCCTAGAGACCCCTTTGAATTCTTTCTGACCGCCGAACTTTTTCAGCCAATAAAATTCAAATTTTCTCATTGTGGGCTGTCAGCCAACACGCTTTATGCAAACCTGTAGAGGTGGGGGCTGCCCGCTCCCATAATGCTCCATGTCTCGGTGTCTGTCTCCCTGTTCTCAGCGGTCATGAAGGAGTCAGAGCTCATTTCTACTAAATAGTTATCCATTCCCACCTATTGAGGGATTTATTTTTATTTTTAAACATTTCTCCACACAGAATGGCAAGGCTTGCCAAGAATACGCGTTTATTTTGTTTGAGAACTTCATTCTGAACCGAGCCTTTATCATTTCCGGCTTCTCCAGCAGCTCACTTCAGAGCCACGTATCAGAAGCACAGCAGAGACAGAGAGGGGTCAGAGCCTTGTACCGTGAGAGAACATGTGTGAGCTGTGAATGATTGAACTCTGCAGTATAATCATAGTTTGAGCGGAAGCTGCTCCCTTTCTGCCCGACCAGACCAGAGTGATGCGCGTGCGCTCTGCTGCAGTTTGAAGTCTTTGAGTGATTTGGTGATGGAGCAGCAGCGGCTGACAGCTCTGTGTTAGCTTAGCATCCTCAGCAGGAGGGTGAACTCTAGACGTTGGAGCTACACTTCTGAGTTCTACTTTGGTAAATCAGTCTGTGTGTTTACTTTGCTCCACCCACAAGAATGTCAAAATGTCACCTGTGTGAATACATTTGTTGGACTGATGAATATCAGCTCAGCTGGAATGTGTTACATATCATCCAACCTTAATTAGGTTTATTATGACTATCTTCATGAGGCTTATATCAACAGTCTCATTACTCACTCCACTTCATGCTTCAACCCATTTTAGTTGATACTGTGTTTCATATTAATCTCAGTGAATTAATAATTAAAACATAAAGTCTGGTTCTGAGTTTTTCTTGGGAAGACAGAACGAGGTTTGGAGAACCTTGGAAGATGACACCTGTTTTACCGACATGTGATTGGTTCAAGTCTGAACAGAACTTCAACTCCTGGCAGAAGTTCTGCCTCCTCATAGGATGAAGGTCTAACTGAGGAAGACCAACATGAACTACTTTTGACAATCTTGGTTAATTTAAATGAAGAATGCTTTCTTTCATTAATCATTTTTGTCATAGCAAGTGTTTTTGTTTGGAATCCCTGAAACTGGAAATGTTAGTAAATAGCCTCAGACTTTGAACCAGTGAACTACTAAATCAAATCAGACTGGATCATTTAACTTCACCTAAGTTTCACACCAGGGTGATGCTTTGCTCTGATGGGTTATCCCAGACCAGAGCAGCCAAAGCCAGAGTGATGTGGTCACCAGTTCCAGAAGTCCACTTCAAAGATCATGGGAAAGACCTTCTGGGTTGTTTGAGACCAACTTCCACAGCAGCACAACTTTAGAAAGTATTCATCCAGCTATGCAGGTTTGTTAACTACTCATAAATAATTAATTACTCATTAATAATTCAGATCATAAATCTGAGACTGATGTTATTTTGTTTACATTCCCAAACCTTATACATCTATTATTACAAGAAACTCATTTAATCTTCACCCTCATTCTGATTCAAATTTTATATTTTGATTAGAGCAGTGTAATGTTTAGGACTGTAATAATTTAATTTGCATAAAGAACATTAGGTCTCTGTCAGATTATTGACAAGAGGTTTCCTGGTGAAACGCCCCAAGAATGATTCAATCACATGATGAGGTCAGCATACAGAACAGCATTCATACATTTTGTGTGCACAGACTCTAATATCTGATTGCTACACTTTAAAAACACCTGGACCGACCCACACTAAAAGTGGTCCAGAATAGTCTTAGTTCGCTGCACCATGCTCATCAGATCAGAACTGTAAAAAGGGAAAGCCTGGTTCTAATCTACAGCCTCTATGTCTCTGCATGTCCTCCAATGGGCTCCAGAGCAGCATCTAGTAGGTTGTGGGTCTGCATCAGGGGTCTGTTAGGGGTTAAAATGACAGTAATGGTTTCTGTGGTCTCTTAAAAAGAATACATTAGATTTTCAAAATGTGTCAAGAAAGCCTGTGTCATTTGTATAAACAGCCAACATGATGGAGAGGAAACATTAGCAGAAACTGACAAAATGTCCACAGTGATGCATGATGGGTAATAACAAAAATCCAAACTGTTAGGTGTGTGTTCTCACGCGTGTCCTGTCCGATATCAGATAGCTAACATGCATGCTAGCTGCGTTAGCATGCCTGACAGCTAACTAGCAAAGGTTAATCCACACCGGTGTTGTGTGGAGATGTGTTCCCCTGTCGAAAACTGTCTCCCCGCAGTTCATCGAGGCGTGTTCCCCTGCTGAATGTACCAGTCTGGGTATGACTGGATAAAAATGCCAGCAGACAGTCCTCGTAAAGTAAGGATCAGTAGTATGTATCCGTCAAATCTTTGGTCCTATTTTAATGCTGAACACTGGGGGATCTTTAATGGTGATTTTCAGCCGTAAAGACAAACTTCCTTTTCTCTAAACAGATAAACAAAATAAAAATCAACAAATTGATATAAATACAAATGATTTAAATAGAGATTAGGGTGGAAGTCCAAAGGAAACAAGCGGAGAAACTGGGCAAACACATTTCGACATAACACCGGCGGCTGTCGGCCTAGCGCTGATGAAGGTAGCGTCAGGAACGCCAGGTGCCCTTGACAGAGTTTAAAGGTAACGAGAGGTGCAGAAAGAAACCAGCCATGTAAACCGCGCTCATGTTAAAAAGGTCAGATAACCGGATTCTCCGGTAACGGTACCATGTTCTCGTCCTCCCGGGCGGCTCCGTCCTGGCCCTGAACCGGACTGGCGCTGCCTTCTGGAGTTTTCCGCTCCCCGGTGCCTTTTATTCCCTTCCTCCGGCTCCGGTTCCACAGATAAACGGCTCCGACACCGAGCACGATGGGGGTCCCCACTAACAGAGCCAGCTGCCAACGGGGTAGACCGGTCCCGGCCTGGGGCTCCACGGGCTTCGAGGCTGCCATGATCTCCTCCGAGCTGAGCGCTGTTTGGCTGAACTGAAGGACCAGCGTGAGCGACACAGGGGCTTCTTCTTCTGGTGAGAACACCAGGCCAGGGTACACACTGAAAACACAACACTGCCCCCTAAAGGCCAGAGGCTGCGGGTAGTTTAGAAGCGCATCTTTTCAAGGGATGAACAACACTGGTGAATGTTACTGAAATTTTATGTATAAAATGTATTCTTGAATTAAATTTATATAACATTGCATTTCTAGTGTAAAGGTTTGTGCCCCACACACACACACACACACACACACACACATACACACACACACACACCCCCACACACACACACACACACCTGTTGAGTTGTTGTGCCCCACCTAACATATGCCAGAGACTACATCACAGTCCTCTCAGTGTGGGGTCAGCATGTTCTCTCCATGCACACATGGATTTCTTCCAGGTTCTCAGGTCTCCTCTCATGGACCAAAAACATGTTAGGTAAACTGGTGACTTTAAATGATCCCTATGAGAGTGACTGGTTGCAGATCTAGTTTCTCTATGCGTCCCTGTGATGGACTGCGGGAGACACTTGTCCAGGATGCGCCCCATCTCGTTTGTCTCAGTGATGATCTGACTAGCCTTGACTACAGCTCCATTCAAAGGGCTACTTCCTGTCTCTAGAGCCTTCACCTACATTGAGTGATGTTACAGGTGTGTGGTCTGGACCTTCCTGTAGATAAATAACTGATAGAAGCCTTTTCAGAACAACCCAAATTCTTTTAATTCTTAGGGTCATGGATCCAACAAGGGAACATTCCTCAGAGGTTCTGGTCCTAACAAGATATCACTCAGTTCCATCCATGATGTGCACCTCCTGTTCCTCCAGTCCACATCCCAAATGTTTTGGACTGGATGGAGTTCTGGTGACTGTAAAGGTCAATCATCCTGATGGAAGTACCATCAGAAGATGATCCACTGCGGTCATGAAGGATGAACATGGTCAGCTACAACACTCAGGTAGGCTGTGGAGGTTAAACCAGGATCAGGTGAGGCTAAGGGACCCAAAGTGGGACAAAAAGATGCCTCAAATCATTTACCACCATCATGCTGAGCCGTTGATAACAGGATGCAGGATGGATCCAGCTTTCATGATGTGACACCAAATTCCAACTATCTGAATGTTGCAGCTGAAATTGAGACTCCAAATCAGGAAATGTTTTCCAGTCTCTTCTGGTCCAGATGGTGTTCTGGTTCTGGTTCAGTCTGCCCATATTCCTCTGGGCTCAGACCATCATCTGTAAACCCTAGAGATGGTTAAGGGTTCAAATCCCAGTAGATCAGCAGGTTCTGTTACCAACAACCATCTTCAAAGTCCATAAACCTCCGTTCTGATGCTCAGGTTGACCCTCAGCAGGTCGTCTTCACCACGTCCAGGTGCTGCCATGTGATTGGCTGATTAAAGATTTGTGCTAACAAGCGGCAGCTGAAGAGGTGTTCCTAACAAAGTGCTTGAATTCTGATGATTGTTGACACTTCAAGTCACTGAGAATTATAACAAACACTATATAATTTTAAAAATTGAACAATTTTAAAAACAATTTGGCATTTGATTTGACTTGAACGTATAATTCCACTTTCTAAATGTAAGAAAACAAAAATAAAAGTATAAAAAACACAGCTTTCAAGTAATAGTGTAAATAAGCACTTAATGGCACTGATAAAAACAAATTAATCCAAATGAAAAGATGTGCAAACTGAAAACACAGATATGACAGAGTACAAACAAAACATTATGTCACTGCAAAATAAATACCAGGTAAGCTGATTAAATAAGGCAGAGGTAGAAATACAGCAGGTAACATTAATATTAATCACGTCTCCAGGTCTCTAGTAAGTCCATCTCTAGGTTCTGTTAACCTGACCCAGATGTTGGTACCGACCCATCCTCCACTCATGTAGAGAAACCAACCCATCCAGTTTCTCATGAAGTTCTGTGTAATAAAATAAAACTGAATTTCATGTCAGGAGCACCTTTAGAAATACATTTACACAGAAAACCGGCGACGTGATCAATACTAATTTTACTCAATGTATATTTCTAAAATGAAGCTTGTTTCTGTCCCTTTGATCTGTGTGTGTCATGCTGCTGAACCAATCAGCATCACATCCCTGATATCACTAAATTCAAACAGTCCTTCTCTCTAAATCTCGTCCTCTGACTCTACATCGCGCTCTCTGGTCTTCAGCAGTCCCATCTCAACGGGAGGAGTCCTCTTCAGTCTGGACCGAACAACACTGAACAGAAAGAAAAACAAATACAGAGTGACTTCTGTTTCCGCAGAAACATTATGGGCTGGAAGGTTTCCAGAACTAACAACATGCGACTCCCGCAGCGCAGTTTTTACCAGCTCACGGTGCAATAGAGAACACCAACAACAAGCATGGCGACGGCAAGGTGCCAGGAGTAGCACATAGTGATAAACATCATGTTGCTGTGGTCCTTCAGGTCCCACTCAGGTCCACTGGGAGGGTACAGCACGAAGCCAATCTGTCACCAAAGAAAAGCAGAGACCATTTTAATTTATTGTAATAACTGAATATGTACTTTGTGGGCGGAGCCTAAGTAGTGGCAGAAAATTACAGTTTTTGTATTTGTGTCATCATTTCAAGCTAGTTTTATGCTAAATATTATTCCTCTGGATTCTTTGTCCTGTGTATTCAAACTTTTTTCCAGTGGAAAACTTTGGATGTCTTTGAGAATTTTAAAACCTGTAGTGTTTAGTCCGTTTGAATCAAACCCGGGTCTGTCTGAATCAAACCCTGGTCCGTTTGAATCAAACCCGGGTCCATCTGAATCAAACCCGGGTCTGTCTGAATCAAACCCGGGTCTGTCTGAATCAAACCCGGGTCTGTCTGAATCAAACCCGGGTCTGTTTGAATCAAACCCTGGTCCGTTTGAATCAAACCCGGGTCCGTCTGAATCAAACCCGGGTCCGTCTGAATCAAACCCGGGTCCGTTTGAATCAAACCCGGGTCCGTCTGAATCAAACCCGGGTCCGTTTGAATCAAACCCGGGTCTGTCTGAATCAAACCCGGGTCCGTCTGAATCAAACCCGGGTCCGTCTGAATCAAACCCGGGTCTGTCTGAATCAAACCCTGGTCTGTCTGAATCAAACCCGGGTCTGTCTGAATCAAACCCGGGTCTGTCTGAATCAAACCCTGGTCTGTCTGAATCAAACCCTGGTCTGTCTGAATCAAACCCTGGTCTGTTTGAATCAAACCCGGGTCTGTCTGAATCAAACCCGGGTCTGTCTGAATCAAACCCGGGTCTGTCTGAATCAAACCCGGGTCTGTCTGAATCAAACCCTGGTCTGTTTGAATCAAACCCGGGTCTGTCTGAATCAAACCCGGGTCTGTCTGAATCAAACCCGGGTCTGTCTGAATCAAACCCTGGTCTGTTTGAATCAAACCCTGGTCTGTCTGAATCAAACCCTGGTCTGTCTGAATCAAACCCGGGTCTGTCTGAATCAAACCCGGGTCTGTTTGAATCAAACCCTGGTCTGTCTGAATCAAACCCTGGTCTGTTTGAATCAAACCCGGGTCTGTTTGAATCAAACCCTGGTCCGTTTGAATCAAACCCGGGTCTGTCTTAATCAAACCCGGGTCTGTCTGAATCAAACCCTGCTCTGTTTGAATCAAACCCTGGTCTGTCTGAATCAAATCCAGGTCTGTCTGAATCAAACCCGGGTCTGTCTGAATCAAACCCTGGTCTGTCTGAATCAAACCCTGGTCTGTCTGAATCAAACCCGGGTCTGTCTGAATCAAACCCTGGTCTGTCTGAATGAAACCCGGGTCTGTCTGAATCAAACCCTGGTCTGTTTGAATCAAACCCTGGTCTGTCTGAATCAAACCCTGGTCTGTCTGAATCAAACCCGGGTCTGTTTGAATCAAACCCGGGTCTGTCTGAATCAAACCCGGGTCTGTTTGAATCAAACCCGGGTCTGTTTGAATCAAACCCGGGTCCGTTTGAATCAAACCCGGGTCTGTCTTAATCAAACCAGGGTCTGTCTGAATCAAACCCTGGTCTGTTTGAATCAAACCCTGGTCTGTTTGAATCAAACCCTGGTCTGTCTGAATCAAACCCGGGTCTGTCTGAATCAAACCCTGGTCTGTTTGAATCAAACCCTGGTCTGTCTGAATCAAACCCGGGTCTGTCTGAATCAAACCCTGGTCTGTTTGAATCAAACCCGGGTCTGTCTGAATAAAGTTTTATTAAACAAAGTTTTATAAATGAGACCCTGCTTTTTAAAAGCTACGTCCTGATCCAATAACCTTTTAGAAACATTTCTATCTGGTTTTGACTCTGATCACAGCACAGAGACAGCACGGTGAGAGACACATGATCTGATGGCAGCAGCTGATTCGTCCTTGATTTATCTGCTGCTTTTGACACAAGTGACCATAATATTCTCTCGTTTCACATTTACATGCTCAGTGGTTAGTGAGCACGCAGAGTGGGTGTTCAAAGTTTTTAAACTAGTCCAACTTCATAAACATGCAGGGATGCTTAGATTGGCAGCAAGTGATTCCAATTTCCAACTTATTTACCTGAATTCTCTTGTTAAAAGATGATTTTATTTACTAAAACTAGACAAAAACCTTTTTGAATTTTCATGAGTTAAAACTGGACTAAACTATCACATATAGACTTGACTGAAATGTGACTAAAACTAACTTCATCCAAAATAAAAACTAAGATGGCTGCCAAAAACAACACAGCTTCCTTCACCACTCAGGAGGAGATGAAGGTGTGGCTGGAGCAGTTTCCTTCTCACGAATGGAGGTCATCATGGTCACAGCCTTCTCTACCCTCACATCACCTCCCTCTCCTCATCTGACACAGCATACAGTAGATGTAAAAATGGACTCTAACCTCACCCTTGAGTGAGTCCCATAAAAACATTTCTCTTTAGTAGAATCTGCTGTTTTAACTCTGATTTCTTCAACTTGGTTCCTCCCTCATTTTATGTATTTAAAACAAAGTATGATTGTTTTTATGCTTTTGATCCCATTTAATGTTTTTTATCTGTAGAGCTCTGAAATGTATTATTAATATGAATATAATTCAGATTTACCTCCCAGAACCAGGAGCCCTGGAGGAGTGTGAGGGTGCAGCGCAGCAGCTCCAGAGTGATGTTCCCTCGATAGAAGACCTCCAGGAAGGCAATCAGAGCCTGTCCAAAGACGGCATAGAGAAGGAGCTGATGCACGTGCACATCGAGCATAGTCCTTCCATGGAGGTGGTAGAGGAAAAGAAATCCTGACAAAATAACAAAAAACACAAAAGATCAAAGTTCTTGATCGTAATATGAGATGCTACAGTTGCTATTGAAGCCTGGTCAAAGGTCAGATGGTGTGTTTTTCATCCCAAGATTTTCTGAGGTTTGAGATGTTTCTTAGAACAGAGATGTCCAACCTGTGGCCCTCAGAGTGATCTTATGCAGCCTTCAAGTACATTTGAACAGTGCTGGCTCCAGTTGGACATTGAAGAAGAGAAACTCTTTTTAACCTTATGCTCAGATTTTCATTTAAACAAAGCCAAACAACAACAATGCAGGTAAACAAGATTTGTGCTAAAACGTTAAAGGTCAACCCTCTGACTGAGATTACCTTTATTGATCCCTCAGAGGGGAAATTCACTTTCAGTACAACCTTACAGGATTAGACACACGGACAGGTACAGTAAGACTGTACTTGCAGGCACGCAGCCACTTGTGTGGCGCCCCCTTTAAGCAGATAAGAAAAGGGCTGACAACAGGGAAGGATGAGGAAGAAAAAAAAGCATCCCCCTCATCCATGCCTACCAGACATGGCTGAGACAGATACAAAAAACCTCCACGTACAGAACATACACTGACATTCAACAGTTAAAACACATCAGGGTAGGTGGGCGGGACCAGGAACTCTGCCATCATGGCGCAGGTTTCAGCGCTGAAGCAGCTGATGTAAGACGTATGAAAGGCTGAGTACGAAAAGGTCATCAGGGTCATTCTGAAGTGGCTTCTAGAATCACACCCACTGGTGATGTCACTCAAAGTGGGTGGAGTTCTAGAAACAGGAAGTAGTCTTTTGGCCAGAGCAATAAATCAGGAGAGACACTGCTGCAGATCAGTGATGATTGTCTGATGTTGCTCTAGGATCATGTGTTCATTGTCTCTTGTTGCCTGTGTTTTGATCAGATTCTTAGTGTCTCTTAAACTGCCACACAGTTATTTGAACCGATTTTTAGATTAATTATTTAACGTACATATTTATACATTTTTAATCAGCCTGTTGTTTTTATTCTTGAATTCTTTTTCTTCTTATCTTTGTAATTAACTGTGCTTTTGATTGTGTTCAGCGCTTTGGGCTGCTTTGATTGGTGGTGAGAAGGCATTTTAAAAAGCAATAAATGAAATGAAATGAATTAGCAGATAATTCTCTGGGGCCTCATTTATAAAACTTGTTTATGCAACAAACTGGCCTGAAAGTTGCATCAGTCACTTTCTATGCAAACTTTGGGAAGTGATGGAAAGATGTGGTGACTTTATGCAAACTTTGAACCAGTGTTAATTTTGGCGTGAAATTTTAATTTAGTTTTAGTCTTAGTCTTTTGACTAAAATTCTTTTTCGTTTTAGTCTAGTTTTAGTCGTCCAATTTGTTTTAATTGTAGTCTAATTTCAGTCGACTAAAATTCGGAACTATTATTTCACTAATATTAATATGTTTTCCTCTGGTGCGTTTATTTTACATTTCTTTAAATGAATTGGGGTAACACAACATTAACATTAGTGCATTATTAAGTATTAATAAACAAATGGGCTCTTTATCAACGTTCCCAATATTGTTAATGACCCTAATTATAAGACACACCCCTTTCCAAGACTAATCTTTAGAAAAAAAACTAAATTCACTTTTAAAATAAACTATTTTGTTGAAAATTTGATTAAGTAGTTTAAATATTATCTTATTTAGATACCTTTATTTTTTATTTTTTATTAATTCAATCACAAAGATCTGTAATTCATATTCTACTGTGTGTTGAGTTCTGTCAGGAAAGACACTAGTGGTCCTGAGCAAATAAATACCATAATAATGCAAACTGTCAGAACTTTGCTCATGATGTGTCAGATCAAAAGTCTGCAGGCTTTAACTCACAGAAGGTGCGTTCGAGATGAGCCAGTTCTGCGCAGATTCGATCACCGGTGATCGGCGCCCATTGCGTGCCGGTTAGATTTCTGTCCGACTTGACGCCGACTTGCTCTGATGTCATACCTACGTAGGCAACGATAACCTCGTGAGATCAAGGCGGCCGCAGATTTTGGAGCAAGGCGCTGCAGTTGCTCTCCACCGGCTGCAAAACCGAGAGCATGACGGGAAACGCCTGGCTCTCACCTGATCTCAGATCTGATTGGTTCACGTGTTGATCAAAACATCCTGTGGCAGAATGCGAAATGTTATTTCTTATATATATTTATTGTAAAAACATGCCACGTTGATGATGTCAACTATAAAGGCCACAGTGAGAAATGTGATTTGTTTCTAAGAGTTTTCAGTAGGGACTGTTTCCATTTTCTATAAAGTTCTAATAAAACTACTGTCTGATTTTATAATCATATAATTTAGTACAGAGCACCATCTTGTTTATATTCTTTGATCTGATCTATCTGGATATACGTCTATTATTTTGTTTCCTTTAGTGTTGTTGATACTTGTTCATTCTTGAATTTGTTTTGAAATACTTTGAACTTCAAATAAAGATTTTGGAGAAAAAAAAGGAAAGTCATCTGCTATTACGGACATTAACGCGATATCTTCAGCCTTATCATCACCCAAGATGTTCATTTAGGAAAATCTGTCCGACTTAAAAGCAGACTTTTGGTCGCTCCCCCTGCTGCGTCCGCCTGCTCTCGTCTGTTTTCCACGCGAGGCGCAGTTCATCACGAACAAGCCCAGAGTCTGATCAGCTGTTCTCACGCTGCGGTCCGTCTCCTCCCACAGAACGTGATCGCCACAACGCTCCGTCTTCGGTCATTTCACTCCATAACTCCATGTTTCCTGTCTCCCTGACAGCTGTTTGAAGCCTCTGCTGCATTCACCACCATTATCTTTTTTTTTTTTTTTTTAACCCCGTGTCCTGTCCGGCTGTGGAGCAAACAGAATAATGTCTGAGTGCCAAAAACAAGCCCAACAGTGTTGCTGTTTCAGGTGAGAGGTTGCAGCCACTGCTATACAACTCCTCCTGATTTTTGTTTAAATATAACCCCCAAAATCTTTATTAGAATATTTTTATGGTTGATTGGACACGGAGCATGAAAGTGAAGGGAAGGGTACAGAAAGAGGGATGGGGGAGAAAGTAAACAGAAAAAGAAGAGAACAAGAGACGTGAAGAGTCCACTTCTAGACCTGTAAATAAAGCACAAACAAACAAAACAGGGAGAAAAGATACAACAGCAACAAACAGCATATGAATACACAACAGTTGTGATATTCTTCAAATGTATACGTATACACCAGTTCAAGAGAGTTCAGTGTCAACCACAGCCCCAGTCAATGTGTCTGAAAACACCTGAGTCCGTCTTTATGTGAGCACCTTGTGATCACCTGTGTGTATACATGCGCGCTTGTTTATGTAAGGTTTCTCTATTGAAACATTCAATAATAAGTTCGAGGAGCCACAGACCCGCCCCCAAGGCCCACGGAGGACGCAGAGGAGGTCCAGGCCCCAGACATCCAGAGGCCACCCAGGGCACGGACACCCCAGGGAGATCGCCGTCAGGGCAGTCGCTAAACTCTCCCCCAGAGGGCGCAAAGGCTCACCCCACGTGGGCCCCCCGGCAGTCGCCGCGCTAGAGCCCCTGGGGGGTCGCGGCTAGGAGCTCACAGGCACCGCCTGCAGCCGGCCATCCAGGGTAGATCTAGCCGTAACCAGAGACCCGAGACCCAGGAGCGAACCAGCCCCAGCAGAGGCCCGACCACCCCCGGGGGCCCAGATCCCACCAGGCAGCCACAGGAAGAAGAGCAGGCAGACGCCCCCAGCACCCAGCCCCAGACCCCGAGACACCCCAGCACGCCACTGGAGAAAGGCACCACCAATGCCGAGGCGCAGCCAGGGAGGATAGTCTCTGCCGAGGAGGGCCTAGCATGTCACAGAGAGGGGGGGGAACGAAACCTGACAGAAAAACAGTCACACACAGACACAATCACACTCCCTCCCTCATGCGTGCACACACACATTCCTGCAAACATACCAAGACACACAATAGACGCTGTACACCCACTCTCGCTCCCCATGCACACTCTATGTTCAGGACCAGGGACCAGCGCCCTAAGGGTGAAGCCGGCCCTGAGATCCAGAAGATGGTCCCTCCCTTACTGAAGTGGGGATAAGCAGACCACCGCGCACCCCGCCGCAGCCGAGCAGCCCCCCACCCCAGACCCCGACCAGATGGCCCGCTCCACTCCAGGCCCCAGGCAGCAAGCAAAGAACAGGGGTGTGTGAAGACCCCAAGTCTCCCCCCACCTGCTCCAATGTGGTGTTGATGCGTGTTGTAGTAAGATGCTTTTAAAAAGAGTGGGGGGCGGCCCGCCATCCCCCGCCCTGGATCCTAAGTGTCTAAATGCGTGGAGGTGGGTAATGACACCGGAGGAGAGGTTAGCCGGCTAGACCTCCCTCCCCCCGGGTATTACTGGGTGTAATTTCTCCAAAGACCCTATATGCATAATGTAAGAATGTCTGTGGTGGAAGTGTTTAAATTGTGCAATAAAATTGGGCCACAGGACTGCAGAGATGGTGTTCCACACCATGACGTACCCGTGACCCAAAGCCCTGTGTGTGTGGTGACGTGACGGAGCAGAGGGAGGGAAAAATCCGGGGATGGGGAGGCAAGACTGGGGGGACAAGCCCTCCCAGGGGGCCAGCTCCCCCGCTGGCCCCAGTAAGCACCCCCGTTCCCCAAAACCACCCAGGGCAGGGAGATCGCCGGCCCACCCATCCAGGTCCACGGCAGGAGCCCCACACAGCGCCACGGAGCCCACGGAGTCCCCCACCCCCACCCCAGCAGGGTAACTATACCTCCCTCAATCACGCACATAGTAACTACAAACTTACATAGGACATAGACACCCAGGCAAAGCCCCATACACATCTCCCAAGACTCCTTCCCCCCAGCGCAGATGGAACCAGCCCCACATGGCTAGGTGGTACCAAGGCCCACCAGCAAACTAAAGGCCCCAGAGCCAGGGCCAGGCACTGGGACAGACACCAGCCCCCCCGCCAGCAACAGGCCAAGCAGAACCCGAGCCCCCAGGACCACCCAAGGCCCCAGCCAGAGACAGCCCGCCCCAGAACCCGAGCCCCCAGACCCCCAGACCCCCCCGAAATGACCCAGCCACCCAGCAGCTACCTGCAGCCTCCGCCGCAGAGCACCCCAGACCCCAGACAAGGCCGCCAGAGGGACACCCTGAGGCAGCCAAAACGCCACCCCAGCAGGAGACGCAGCCCTACGTCAGACCCCCCAACAAGCCCAGCCCCAGGCAACCCCCAGACGCCCAAAAACCAGACACCCCCCACACCCACCACACCGCCCCGGTGGACAAAGCCCAGAACCCCCCCTCATCCTTACTATGTGATGGAACTGATCAAAGTTGCCCAGAGAGATTTTTTAGGAGCGGAGGCAGAGGTCGTCTCAAGGTTAATATAGTCCAACAACAGATTCCTATACTGGTTCAAACTCAGATTATTTTTGTTTTTCCAGTTTATGAGGATGGTTTTCTTAGCGATGCATAGGGCAGTTAGAACCATGTGAGCTGAATTAATCTCTGTGATGACATCATCTAAATCTCCCAGCAAGCAAACTGGAGGGGAAGCTGGAATATTACATTTCTACCACCACCATTATCTTAAAATTAGCGTCATAACTCTGCCTCCGTTCTGTTCATGTGACCCACTTTTAATAAAGTTTGTTCCTGTCGGAGTCTGCTCTGCTGTTTACAAACTCCGGCGCGTCTCGACAAGGCGGACTCTGATTGGTTCCTTTCTCATCTACTTCCGCCTGTTACGTTTGCTGATTGGTTCCCTTCTCTAGTCCCGCCTGCTCCGATTGCTGATTGGTTCTTTGGTATGGTCGTCAAATTCTTCCCGTTTTCTGATTGGATTTCGTCACTGTCAATTCTCGTCTCGTCTTTCGTTCCTGACGAAAAGGTCCGCCAATTTACGTAGTCTTCGTCATCGTCTTTTTCCGTTTTATATTTTTGAATTTCGTTTAGTTTTCGTTCGGTAAAATATATTTGTGACGAAATAAATAACAAAAATATTTCGTCTACGAAATTAACACTGCTTTGAACCTTGTGTGAAAACATTTTGGAGACGGGATCCTGGCAGCTCAGCTGGTGAGATGGCAACATGGTGAATTTAAGACACGTCTTCAGACTGTAGACCCACACACACACACACACACACACACACACACACACACACACCCACACCCACACACACACACACACACTCACACGCATGCGCTTTATTTTTTCC
Organism: Callopanchax toddi; assembly: GCA_006937965.1. Lineage (NCBI taxonomy): Eukaryota > Metazoa > Chordata > Actinopteri > Cyprinodontiformes > Nothobranchiidae > Callopanchax > Callopanchax toddi. The sequence continues at coordinate 2,638,579 of SSNR01000059.1, read as the reverse complement.
AGTGTAACCGTGTTTACAGGTCGGTGTTACTCTACTGGTGCTGCTGTAGGAATATTCAGTGAGTCAGAACACCGGTCCAGTGTTTATCTGTCTGACAGATTCAGCTCACTATGAAACAACTAATACAAAATTAAACTAAAACTAAAATAGGAATAAAAGATACCTCCTTCAGTGAACATGTGGCTTCCATTAAATAAACCTCTGCTGCAGTTTGAAGTCTTTCTGAGTGATCTGGTGACGGAGCTGCAGCAGCTGATAGCGCTGTGTTAGCTTTGCGTACTTAGTAGGATGGAGAACATGTAGATGTTGGAGCTCTTTGCTACCATTACATGTATTTTTAAAGCAAAGGTAACCCCAAATAGGTGACTTTGTGTTTTTTGGACTCAATTTTTGGACTTTTGAGTTCTAATTTGGCAAATCCATCAGTGTGTGTTTATTGCTCCGCCCGCAAATATGTCAACATGTCACCTGCACGAATAAACTGGCTGGACTGACGATGTAAGATTGGGGGGAAATAAATCGACCAATCCTAATTCTACACAAAGTTTTATAAATGAGGCCCCTGGTGTTTAAAACAATATGTATAGTGGAGATGGTCTTCTAGCCTGTAGCTTTGAGGACTGCTGGTATTTCTTACCTTCGTTGAAGAAAGCAATGCTGAGCATCATCCTGTCCAGAGTGGGCGGAGCTTTCTCTGAGGTGTGGACGATGAGTGACACAGCAGCAGCCAGACCAAAGAACAGGTACATGGTAGCATGTTGCCAGTTATGTAGGTACTTCCAGTGTTTCTCCTCAAAGTCATACAGATGCAGCCTCGGCCCGTCGGCTACAAACTGCTCAGCCAGCATCCCTGTGGGCCCAGCAGGAAACACTCAGACTCATTCAGAGGACATTTGGATCAAGGTGAATCATCTTCTTGGACACTGCTGTGTATATACTTTGGAAATTTAATCCAGATCATGCATCTAGACTGAAAAATAATAAAGTTACAGCATTTTACCTTTTACAGGGCAAGTGACCATATCTGATCACTAGTGCAATGTGGGTTTTTAAAAACCCCGATGAACATTTTATAAACATTATAGTTTTTAAAACACTGCATTAGCAACTCTGGATCAGATTAAAATATGTGGGTCAGGAACGAAACTGTTAGGATGATCAGATGCAACAGAAGGAAACAGTCATCCTTAGTAACCATGGCAACCAGTCCTACCCTAACGCAGGAGGTCAAGAGCCAACAGTTGAGGAAGGGGGAGGGGCCACGCCATTGGTTGGAGCTGTTTAACTTTTTAAAGGAGACCAAAGAGCTGTCTCCAAATGTAGATCTACACAAGTCTGGGATGGGCTACAGCATTTCTGTAAAAACGTCCCTCTACTGACAAAAGGCTGGCATTTCCTCCATTTCCCCTCAATTAGAAAACACCTCAGCTCGCCAACTGAAGCCTCTGGCCTCACATGAGATGCAGGTTTTAAACTTTTCATTTGAGAAGAATGAAAAACTGTGATTTGAATGGGTTTCTATAGGAACATTTTTGTGCTTAGAGATGTTAACGTTATTTTAGATCACATTGTTTAACGAGAGGCTAAACATTAAAAAACATGGAGAACACGCAAACATTCTGCAATATACCGGTACATGAAAGGGTAAAAATTAAAATACAAAAATATGCTTGGGTTCATCATTGAATGTTTGGGTGGTTCTATTTTTATTGACAGTAATAAAAACAGTCTGCCAGTAATGTAGTATGTAATGTGCTTTATGAATACATTTAGACTGGATACCTCGCTTTTAAAATTTAGAAATAACAACCTGCTTACCAACAAAGGAGAAAAAGAGTATAACAGAGCTTTCAATGACCTCCAGGCGTCGCTGTGAGGCTCTGCTGCTGAACCGAGTCGAACCGATGCCCTTGTTCCTGCGGGTGGCGTGCCAGAGCGAGTACTTCCCCGTCCACCAAATTCCAGCCACAAGGAAGAAGCATCCTGGGAGAACGTGGCCCTGGAAGCTGCCCATGACTCTCTGCTTAAAACAGGAAACCATATTCACTCAAACTGGGAGCATTTTCATGTCCATGTTGGGGAGAAAACCCCTGCTAGTTCAGACATCTACGACTCTAGGAAAGAATACTGAAAGCAGGCGTCCTATATGCACAGTGAGCAAAAAGCAGCCACTGATTCTGCTAGGTGTCGCTGAGAGAGCTCTGTAATGCTCAACGGGAACACTTCAACTGTCAGACAGAATGTTAATACATCCAGGAAATCACATTGTCTGATTAAAGAACTTATCTAGGTAACGGAGCAGAAAATAAGTGTTTGTTACAAACGAACTCTGTCCCTGGTACTCATCCTCCACTCGTTACCTGTATTAATGACACCTGTTTGAACTGGTTATCTGTATAAAGACACTTGTCCACACCTTCAGACACTCAGACTCCAACCTCCACCGTGAACCAGACCAGAGTGCCGGGTTGGTTTTGTTGATTACAGGCTTCTGAACGGGTGAAAGTGAATCCTGTGTTTAGGGCAGGAAAGCAGATCAACCTTCTAGTAGCTGAGTCTGACACACCTGTAGGGTTCAGGACTTTTTAAACTTTTTAAACTTTCACTGCATGCCGTTTCTCATCTTAGGGGATTCATGAGAAAAATATTAAGACAGAAAAATTAGTCTGAGAAAGTGAGTCACCATTCTAGAACCTGTGAACATCAGCAGTGAGCTCAGAATAAGAACAAGGTGCTGTGGACTCGGCTTTGTGATGCAAATGACCAGCGCTATGGCAACAAAGGGAACCTGTTGAAGGAGGAAATCATTCAGACGGATTGTTTGACATGTTAAATTGAGCTCATCTGTGGAGCAGATCAGAGGACCTCTCTGCCTCCGTTCAGCCTCCTCAGGATGACAAAAGACTTGGGTGGTCATGGCAACCCTCCAGTGCCGCCGTAGGTCTGATCTGAGCTGTATTCATCTGACTTACAGAATCATCAAAATCTGTTCTGTTCTACAGGCTCAGTGTCCCAATCCATCCATTTTCTATACGCTTCATCCTCCACAGTGGTTCCCATCTCCAGCAGTCAAGGGGCGAGAGGCGGGGGACACCCTGGACGGGTCGCCAGTCCATCACAGGGCATTATATGAATCATGTTTCACATTAATATCCGTATATTAGTAATGATCTTTAATGAACTTAAACCATGAATTTCAGTAGAATCTGTTCTGGAATTTCTCCTGAGACTCAGTGAAAGGCTGGAGAAGTCTTGGTAACACCTTTGAACTTTTCCTGGCTTTGACTGGTTAAACGTATTCTGTATTTAACCTTTACTTCCAGGAATCTTCCTCAGTCATCCTATAAAGAAATGAACTGGTTTAACATCTTAGTTCATTTAGATTCTCATCTTTTTAACAGCAAGAGTTTCTACTTTTGATCCAAATAAGAACTATTTTTAAAACCCAGCTCAAAGTTTGATTAGAACTGATAAACTGAAGTCTGCACTAACTGTGAGCCACGGTGAACAACGTGACCCTGAAGACAACCTCGGACCGGCCTAGCAACAGCCAGAGTGACCAGATCACCAGACCCTCCAGTCCACACCAGGAACCGGGGGTAAAGTCCCTCAAATGCTTGAGACCGACTTTCTGCAGACAGTCTGGATCCACTATTTTAAAATGTAAATCATTATACCCAGAATGACTGAACTGATGCTGTCCCCCATTGGCTCGGATCATTGCTTTAAGAGTTTTCTTCCTGCTCCTCAGTCTGTCGCTCCACCTGCTCCTCTCCAGCTGTGCTCCGAGCACCGTCCTCTCCACACAGACTGCAAGTGAGCGAGCTCTACCAACTTTTTATTGACCAATCTGAAGAATATTGTCAGCTTTGGTCTGTTTTGGAGTACCTCTTTATCATAAAACTCCTTCTCAGTAAGTGCTTTTTTCCTAATCATCACTCTCAATTTCCCCCCGACTGTTTCTAAGTTTCCTAAATTATAAAGGAACACGCCCCAAAACCATCAGCTGGTGAGCTCGTGGTCCAATGCGACTTATCAATCAGCAACTTCAAATGAGCACATAAGACAGAACGCCTGACAAGTTATATGGCAAGTTTAGTTATTTTTACCCAAAATGATAGGCCCCCAAACATCATAGGCCCCTGGGGTTCAGCTAAGGAAAGCCCTTGCATTAAGGCAACCTTGCTCGAGGCTATGGATGCTCTTGGTTGACACATCTTTGCAACATTGTGAGGTCATCAGGGGCAGTTCCAGTGGAGTGGCAGACCGGGGTGGTGGTCCCCATTTTTAAGAAAGGGGACCAGAGGGTGTGTTCCATCTATAGGGGGATCACACCCCTCAGCCTCCCTGGAAAGGTCTACTGCAGGCCTGGAGAGGAGGGTCCGGTTGATGGTTGAGTCTCGGATTGAGGAGGAGCAATGTGGTTTTCGTCCTGGCCATCCAATCCTCACCTGGTCATGAGGTTTTGTCATAAATAAATAAATAAACAAACATGGACATATTTCATGTATTTCCTCATTTATGTTTTAATGATCAGTTTGGGCAGTCCTCCTACCTGACAGACAAATAATCCCTGGTTAAATCAACTCACTCAATCTGACCATTAAAGGGTCTCTGAGATGTTAGAGGGGATCTCAGCTCCGCTTTTATTATATTTTATTACTCAGCATATTTACATCATTTAATCAACCTTTAGTCCTGCTCAGAACTATAAAAATACATTAGTGTCAGGATTTGAATCCATAAATGCCAGTTTGATAAATGATGCAACTTTTTATTAAAAAAAAACAAAAAAAAAACACAAATCCTGGATTATATTTCATCAAAATGATTTCTGCTGGCTGGAGGAGAATCGTTTGGATCTGATGAAAACTAATAATGATCAAAGTTCATATTATGATTATTTTTAACGTCTATTGAACTGATTACAGAAGTAGTTTGATTAAAAATCACTTTAAATAACAGGAAGGATATGATGTAATCAAACTGGTATCTAAAGGGTTAAAATCCTCCAGACGACTGGAGGTTTGGTGGTTTTGATCAGGACTCAAGTTGTTTATTTGTTTATATTTGTCCTGATTGTGTCCAGATGGAGGACATGAAAGAAATGGCTGATGGGTAAAACGTCCCCCAGCAGCTGATCAGAACAAAGTGGATCTTCTAAGATTCTGATTCATCTGGACTCAAACAGGCATCGAATACAACAACAACAACAAGAGTCTGTGGAAAACAGGATGTTTAGTCAACAGGTTTGTTTTAAAGGAGGCTTAAAGAAGAGAGGATGAGGTCTAACCTTCGTTTCTTGGTCTTTTAAGATGAAAACAAGTCAAATCAGAGAGAAAAATCCGAGTCTCTTCTCTTTTCCATCCCTCAGATCAGCCTCTATCTGCGTGACGTGTCCTGTTCTTTTCCCGACCAGGAACAGAACCAGGACCAGGACCAGACAGGAACCAGGACCCGTTTAGAACTTTTCTCCTTCTCAGACACTTTTTCTCCTCCTTTAACCTCTGCGGGCTCAACCAGCGTGTCCTATTGGAGGAGAGGAATGTGGTGGCGTCATCACTCCGAGCTCTCATTGGCTGAATGAAGCGTCAGTCTCTGGTGTCCACGTGAGCACTTTCCCCAGCTCGGCCGGCCTGTCTGGAACCCGTTACTTACCGGGGGCGGGGCGGAGGGACACGAGCCGCAGCACGTACCCAGGCGGAGGAGGACTGTCTGTCTGTAGCTTCTGCTGCGGGACACGCGTCCATTTCTCTGCTGTTTTATAGCATGTTGGTCTGTTTGGGTCTGAAGCAACTTCTGAAGGATGAACTTTATTTTCTAAACTTCTACATCTCCATTCATCATGTCCCTTCAGGGTCTCCTCAGCCAATCATCTAACCCTGTCCTCTACTCTCCACCAATCAGCTTCATGTCCTCTTTCCTCCTCTTTGATCTTCCTCTAGGTCTCCTCCTGCCTGGCAGCATCCTACTGACATATTCACTATTCCTCCTCTACATGTCCTAAACACCTAACATGGTCTGTCCCTCTGATGGACTCACTCCTGATCCTGGCCATCTTTGTCTCCTAAAGAGAATCTCAGCATTTTCATCTTCAGGGATATATTTCAGCTTATACACCCCCCCCCCCCCCCCCCCCCCCCCCCCCCCCCCCCCCCCCCCCCCTCCCGTGGCCCCCACATGTCTCAGGCATTAGAGACAAATACTGAAGCGATAACCAACAGATCAAAGTTTTTTTGTAAAATTGTCTTATTTTGAAATTTATTGAAGTTATTGTGTCCAAAGCAACTCTAACTGAATTGCTGTTATTATATTGCTGCACAGCAAAATCAATAGTGTTAATTTTCCTGTGTTAACCATTTTGAGTTGATGGGGTTCTTTTCTGTGTTGTTTCCAGTACTTGCAGTGTTAAAACCGCTCAGGGGGTGGAGCTATTTCGCCGAGTTGGGCGCGCACACTCTCAGTAGAGTCAGTTTCGCATTTGATTTCAGTCGGCCCGCGCAGCAGGAGAAAACTTATTTTTATTCTATATTACTTTTAAAAAAAGTTGTTTTTTTTTTACTCAAGATATTTTTATTAACACTTTTTATCAATTGTTTACAAATCAATCAGTCAATATTAAAAATATCAAATGCAATCAGTGATAAAGTGACAAAAATATCAAATGCAATCAGTGATAAAGAAGAAAGAAAAGAGAAAAACAAACAAACTAAAACAAACCCCAAACCCCCCCCCCCCCCCCCCCCCCCCCCACCCCACCCCAGAGGATGGACCTGCAAAGGGGAAAACCAGCTTCTCAAGCATGTACACAGACATTGGAATTAAATAGAACATCTCAACCTGGAAGGGTCAAATACTGTTGAGGTATTTTATATGTATCTAATCTATTATAGTATGTAATCCTATATCTAACCCTATGAAAACAATTCAAGATTTCCAGTCACATCTAGGAGGTAGAACTAACCTCCCAATGGGAGCATGTAACCCAGTACTTCCATATATAAGAAAAAAATAAAAAAGGACAGAAAACAGCCAATCACCAGACCAACATGGATTAACAACTAATATTCAGCAGGAACGTCCATAAGTTCAGTACCAGTATTTGAAAAATTTTTCATAAAAGGCCCCCAGATTTGATTAAATTTGCCACCTTGATTCTGTAAAGCGCAGTGGATTTTTTGAAGACCAAGGCACGACATCACATCTACTAGCCACTGAGTGTGGGTGGGCTGGGCAGCAGATTTCCATCTCAGCAAAATGGCACGCCTGGCCAGGAGAGAGCCAAAGGACAGCACCCGACGCTTAGCATGAGCAATGTTTCCATCCTCCTCGTCCACCGTACCAAAAAGAGCAAGCAGAGGGCCAGGGACCAATTCCAGGTCAGTAACCACATTTAAAGTATGGAAAACCTCATTCCAAAAATTAGCCAAGGCAGGGCAAGCCCAGAACATGTGGGTCAGATTGGCCCCGTCCGAACCACACCTGTCGCACCTGGGATGCAAACCAGGATACATCCTGACTAGATTGGATTTAGACAGATGAGCCCTATGGACTACCTTAAATTGCAGTAGTGAATGACGGGCGCAGAGTGATGTGGAATTTATCAAGGTGAGGACTGTCACGGTTTCCCCTCCTTCTGACCGCTCCTCCCGCTAAGACTCCATTTCCCATCATCCCTCTGGCTTCACCTCCTCTATAAATGACCCTTCACCCCACACACCTGTGCTCAGTCATCGATTCATTCATTCATGCTACGAGCTTCATCTAAACCTACCAGGCTTCCGAGCTTCATCCTCAACCTACCAGTAAGTCAGTTTTACTACTTACTTATCGGAGTAGTCCCGCGGTCTCGCTTCCATCGAGAACCGCACGGCTGCTCCGAGATTAACTGCGTGTACGCAAACGCTCAGCGCTAATTACTGCCGCGTTTGAGCCGCACACACGCTACACTCAAACTCACAGAGGTTTCAGCTGATCCGTTCTGACAGGATGACTGAGCCCACAACCGACCCTGCTGAGTTTGAGCGGATGCGTTCTGAGCTGACCCACCTGCGTTCCGTAGTGGATCGCCAGAACCTCCGGATCGAGTCGCTGAACAACACAGTGCTCCAGCTCACGGCGTCCGTCACCGCTCTCCAGCGACACCAAACGGTTTCAGCTCTGGAACCCCACATCCACCTTCCGGACCGCTGGAACGGAATCGACGGCCACCCCGATGGGTTGTTAGCCTCGCTGGACATGTTGTTCGAGTGCCAGCCGACCAAGTACACCTCAGCCTGCTCCCGGGTAGCTCTGCTAACATCGCTGCTAACCGGTCGAGCTCAGGAGTGGGCTGCGGCTCTGTACAACAACAAATCCCCTGCCTGCAACGATTATCCGGCGTTCGTCAAGGAGCTGAGGAAGACGTTCGTTCCTCCCAGCAGCGAGATCGGAGCCGAGTCCCAGCTGCTCAGACTCCGTCAACGGGCCCGTCCTGTGTGCCAGTACGTGGCGGAGTTCCGGACCCTAGCCGCTAAGCTAAAGTGGGAGGACGCGGCTCTGAAGTCCGTGTTCGTCGAGGGACTGGCCGACTACATCAGGGACGAGATGGTGGGCCGCGAGCTCCCCAACACTCTGGACGCTGTAGCGGACCTGGCCCTACAGATCGATCGGCGTGTCCTCACTCGCCCCCGCTCCTCAAGAGCCCCTCACCCCGCTGCTCCGGCGGCTCGACCGGTCTCTCCCGGCGCGGTCACGCCCCTCACCTCTAAAGAGGAACCCATGCAACTGGGTCACCTGACCCCAGAGGAACGGCAGCGCAGATGGAGAGAGGGGAGGTGCGCCTACTGCGGCTCTCCGGAGCATCGCCGCCCTCAGTGCCCACTGCGGCCACCGTCGGGAAACGACGAGACCCGGTAAACGTCGGGGGTGTTTTACCGGGCGCTGCCACTTCCCCCTCTAACCGTTTCCTCCTCAAACTAACCCTCCTACTGGACCAGGGGTCTACCGAACTCGAAGCTCTGTTGGACACAGGAGCAGCCGACAACTTCATAGACCAGAACCTGGCCAACCGACTCCAAATTCCCCGGTGTAAACTGGATCGTTCTATTCCGGTCACCTCTGTGGATGGTCGCCCCCTTCATCCCTTCCCAGTCCAACATCAGACCCAACCTATCCAGATGAGAGTGGGGGACCACCATGAAACCATTCAATTCCTCATAATTTCCGCTCCTTCCACACCGCTCATCCTGGGTCACCGGTGGTTCTGCCTCCATGACCCTCACATCTCCTGGTCCACCAACAGTCTAGTTCACTGGGGCCCCACCTGCCATCACCACCTTTCCTGCTTCCCCAGTAAGACCACAGAAACACCTAGCCTGCCTCAGACTCCACTGGAGGGTGTCCCTGCTCCCTATCAGGACCTGGTCCGGGTCTTTAACAAAGAGCAGGCCTCTACCCTGCCTCCTCACCACCCCTACGACATGGAGATCCAACTCCAACCGGGCACCACGCCTCCACGTGGCCGCCTGTTCTCCCTGTCTCCAGCTGAGACCCGCTCCATGGATGAGTACGTCTCAGAGGCGCTCCAGCAGGGGTTCATCCGCCCGTCCACCTCCCCAGGGGCTGCCGGCTTCTTCTTCGTAAAGAAGAAAGACGGAGGCCTACGCCCCTGTATAGACTATCGGGGCCTGAACAAAATCACCATCAGAGACCGTCACCCCCTACCGCTCATGTCCACTGCCCTCGACTCTCTCTCAGGCCCGCATCTTCACCAAACTCGACCTGAGGAGCGCCTATAACCTGGTGCGCGTCAAGAAGGGGGACGAGTGGAAGACCGCGTTCATCACCCCTACAGGGCACTGGGAGTACCTCGTCATGCCCTTCGGCCTGTGTAACAGCCCCGCCGTGTTCCAGCGTCTCATCAATGACGTTCTGAGAGACATGTTGGGCCGGTGGGTGTTCGCCTACCTCGACGACATCCTGATCTACTCCCGATCAGAGGCCGAACACGTCCACCACGTCCGGGCTGTGCTCTCCAGACTCCTAGAGAATCGCCTGTTCTGCAAACTGGAGAAGTGCTCCTTCCACCAGACCTCCGTGGCCTTCCTAGGCTTCATCATTTCCTCCGAGGGCCTCTCTATGGACCCCCAAAAGGTCCGCGCTGTCGCAGATTGGCCTCACCCCACCAGTCTCAAGCAGCTCCAAAGCTTCCTGGGGTTCGCCAATTTCTACCGCCGCTTCATTAAGGACTACAGCTCCATAGTCGCCCCACTCACCTCTTTAACCAAACCAACCAATCAGCCCCGTCCATTCTGTCTTCCCCCTACCGCCAACCAAGCCTTCCGAGACCTCATTAGACGGTTCACCTCAGCACCCATACTGCTCCACCCGGACCCCACGAGACCCTTTGTGGTGGAGGTCGACGCCTCTGACGTTGGCGCCGGCGCCATCTTGTCTCAGCGGGGTCCCGACCAAAAACTCCATCCCTGCAGCTAATTCTCCCGCAAGTTCTCCTCCACCCAACAGAAGTACGGTGTGGGAGACCGTGAGCTCCTAGCCATTAAGTGGGCTCTCGAGGAGTGGAGACAGTGGTTGTTGGGGACGGTGGAGCCGTTCACCATCTGGACAGACCACCAAAACCTCATCCACATCCAGTCCGCTAAACAGCTCAATCCTCGCCAGGCCCGATGGGCCCTCTTCTTCGAACCCTACAACTTCCTGCTGTCCTATCGACCCGGTTCCAAGAACCACAAGGCTGACGCTCTGTCCCGTCAATTCACGCACTCCGCTCCCTCTCAAGACCCCAGTCCCATCTTGCCGTCCCAATGGTTCCTGGCCCCTCTCCACTGGCCCCTGGAAGACTCTATCAGAGCAGCACTCCCCAATGACCCGGCTCCTCCAGAAACTCCCAACAACCGCCTCTACGTTCCCACAGGCTGTCGTCAGGAAGCCCTCACGTGGGCTCACTCCTCACCTTTGTCCGGCCATGCGGGCTTCGCCAGGACCCTCAAGCTCCTCCAGCGGGCCCTCTGGTGGCCGCAAATGGCGAAGGATGTTAAGGAGTACACCTCTGCCTGCGACGGCTGCGCTCGCTCCAAGTCCCTTAACCAGCCAGCCTCTGGGTCCCTTCAGCCCCTTCCAGTCCCTAAACGGCCGTGGTCCCACATAGAACTGGATTTCGTCACCGGCCTCCCAGTCGTGGACGGTCTGGACACCATACTCACCATCACGGACCGCTTCTCCAAAGCAGTCCACCTGGTGGCCCTCACTGGCCTCCCCACGGCCAAGCGCACTGCAGAACTCCTCCTTGAGCACGTGGTGCGCCTGCACGGCTTCCCCACGGATGTGGTGTCCGACCGAGACCCCCAGTTCACCGCCCGGTTCTGGAAGGCGTTCTGTCGTCTGGTGGGTGCTACGTCCAGTCTCTCGTCCGGCTACCACCCTCAGACCAACGGCCAGACTGAGAGGGCCAATCAGCAGCTAGGACGTTACCTCCGCTGCTTTGTCTCCACCCAGCCGTCGCTCTGGCCCAAATACCTCCTGTGGGCGGAGCTCTCCCACAACATACATGTCTCCTCTGCCACCAGCCTGTCTCCATTTGAGGTGTGCTATGGCTACCAGCCGCCCATCTTCGGTCACCAGGAACCGGAGGTGGAAGTTCCCGCTGCCCAGAACATGGTCCGTCGGTGTCGGCTGGCCTGGGTCAAAGCTCGTGCTGCTATCGCTCGGGCCCAGTCCCAGTACGTCCGCCAGCATCGCCGCCGTCACTGGCCCGGTCCCTCGTTCCAGCCCGGCGACAAGGTCTGGCTCTCCACCTCCAACCTGCGCCTCCGGACCGAGTCCAGGAAGCTCACCCCTCGCTTTATTGGTCCTTATGTCATCGACCACTCCATCAACCCTGTCGCCTACCGTCTTCGTCTTCCTTCGACTCTCAAGATCCATCCTGTCTTTCATGTCTCTCAGCTCAAGCCCTACGTCTCCTCGCCCCTGGTGCCCTCTCTCTCTCCTCCGCCTCCTCGCTTCGTCGACGGCGACCGGGTCTACACTGTTCGGCGCATCCTGGACGCCCGTCGTCGAGGTCGTGGGTGGCAGTACCTCGTGGACTGGGAGGGTTACGGCCCTGAGGAACGCTCCTGGGAACCCGCTCGCTCCATTCTGGATCCGACCCTCATCTCTGACTTCCGTGCCCGTCAGTCTAGGGCTTCTGGAGCCGCCCCTGAAGGGGGGGGTACTGTCACGGTTTCCCCTCCTTCTGACCGCTCCTCCCGCTAAGACTCCATTTCCCATCATCCCTCTGGCTTCACCTCCTCTATAAATGACCCTTCACCCCACACACCTGTGCTCAGTCATCGATTCATTCATTCATGCTACGAGCTTCATCTAAACCTACCAGGCTTCCGAGCTTCATCCTCAACCTACCAGTAAGTCAGTTTTACTACTTACTTATCGGAGTAGTCCCGCGGTCTCGCTTCCATCGAGAACCGCACGGCTGCTCCGAGATTAACTGCGTGTACGCGAACGATCAGCGCTAATTACTGCCGCGTTTGAGCCGCACACATGCTACACTCAAACTCACAGAGGTTTCAGCCGATCCGTTCTGACAAGGACTGAGCTTCAGACATCATCTGAAATGGATAAATCCAGCTCTTTTTCCCATGTGGATTTAAGTCTCACAAGGGGGGCTGAGGGTAGCTTGCAAAGTTTACTGTAAATGTGAGAGATGGCACCCTTGTCTGATGGTTGCAAACTAAGGAGCTCGTCCAGTAAATTAGCAGCTGGAGAAAAAGTTGAGAGGTGAGATTGTAAGAAGTGTCTGAATAGTAAATATCTAAAGAAGTGTGTCTTGGGAAGGGCATATTTTACAGACAGCTGTTCAAATGTTGCTAATTTATTGTTTATGAAGTGAACTTAAAGTGAGTAATACCTGCTCTAAACCAAAAAGTATTTTTTAAACTCGGTAAATGTAAAAAAAAAAACACTATAAAGTGTCACAAAATAACACTGTGTGTTAAAATTTAACACTGTGATAGGGTTAAAATATTAACACTACCCAAAGTGTAAATTTAACACTGAGCTGGTGAGAATTATATAAACACCAGCATAGTGTTAAGTTTAACACTATAGGTGTCAAATTAACACATCCGATTTTGCTGTGTGTAATTATACAATAAAACTAGAAATATTTTCAAGACAATGTTTGTAGTTTTATTGTTTTAGAATTAGGGGCTCAGAGCTGATCCTTGATTCAGTCCCACCTCCACCTTCCACTCCTCCGTTACTGCTACAGCTCACTTCACAGCTGTCCCACAGTCCTCATCATGTCCTGCACCACTCTAGCGTCCTCCTCTGACACTCCAGACCTCCTCATGTAATACCACAGCTCCTCTCTCGGTACCCTGTCATCTGCTTTCTCTATCTACAAAGACACAATGCAGCTGACTTTCTCTGGACTTCTCTATCAACATCCTCATCGTCTTTCATGTCATGAAACCTTCCTGCTGTTCACAAATGTCCACTCCTGTCCTTAATCTGCCTTTCTACTTTTTCCCATAATTCATAGGATGGCTCATTAACTTTATTTCTCTGTTGTCACAATTCTTCACGTCTCCTTTGTTCTTAAAAATCAGCACCATGACACTTCTCCTCCACTCTTCAGGGATCCTCTCACCCTCTAATGACCTGGTCAGAAGCTCTGCCACCTCTCCAGAGACGTTCAGACCTCCACAGGTCTATCATCAGGACCAACTGTCTTTTCATCCTCTTCAATGCCCTCCTCACTTCAGCCTGATTAATCTGATACTTTCTGAGTCATTCCACAGTCCTCATTGCTTAACTTTTGTTGCATTTCTTTTATGAACTCTTCCTGAAAATGTCTCCATAATGGAAGTTTCTCTCAGGTGAAGCTTTAGCGTTCAATGAGGAGGATGAGTGTGTGAAGCATGTTGTAATGTAACCAATGATCAGCCACCTCTCCTCAGAATGCCTTCATTGACCAGCATTAGGACCCGAGCAGAGTATCGTTTAGACAAAACTGTGACACAGAAATGAGGGGTCAGCCTCATGGATGCAGAGAGGAAAGGGACAAACCAGAGGATAAGTGTAAGAGGCTGAGTGCATCAGCAGGGTCAGACTGACATACTGGACATGTCCCCGTGGGTCCATGGTGCCACACATAGCCCCTTTAGCTTCAGCCTGATTCAGCAACAGCAACCCAAAAGTCAGAGTTTTTTTAGGTGTGCAGTGCTGTGTATGATAGGATCACCTGAGACAAAACACAAAGAGGGAAAGTGCTAGAAACAGAAGCCTGCTCTTCAAGCAAGCAAACACTGTCAGATGAGCCAACATGATCCATCATTTCTGTTCTTCCTCCCTGAAACACCTGGACACACCCAGTGGGATGGATGGATGGATGGATGGATGGATGGATGGATGGATGGATCGATGGATGGATGGATGGATGGATGGATGGATGCTGCTACTGTGATGGAGGGGGGAGCAGACTTCTGGGCCCTGCAGGGAGATAAACCTTCTCTAAAGTTTATTTATAGCACCTTTCACTGAAGAAATCACAAAGTGCTTCACAAAAAACATCAGAATTAAAACCCGATAAAAGATAAAAGAAATAAAAGATCATTAAAAAGATTATTAAGAAAATTAAAATCATAAAAACAAATGAAAAATATCTTTAAAAACACACAATGATCATAAAATCTGTAACTTTGAGTGTTTAAACATGATGGTTTTATCCTTTAGGCTGGAATAAACTCTTGCTGTTAGGTTCACAGATAAAGGACTCCTAGGACACCATGGACACAGGAGTGGAGAGTTAGAACAATAGACATAAACAAGGTGGTGGGAGGTTGGGGCTTGGGTCCAGGTCTAGGCGATACTCGGGGCTTGTGAGTGAGAAGGAGATGTTCACCAGGAGAGGAGGAGGACACGGGGAAGGAGTACGTAGGTCCTGGAGGAGTGGTGGACAGCTGGTGTAGTGAGGGAAGGCGCTTCGGAGGGTGGACAGACAGGGGTTAGGTCTGAAGGGTTTCTGGGAGCTCTGGAGGAGAGCTGAATGAAGAGAATAAAGTATCACAGTAGAAATAATCACTAAGGAGGCCGGATTACTGCACTGAAAGCGTGAATCCTCTGGCGTCTGACACAGAGCAGCTCCTCTGACCCTGGTCACACATGATGCTAGTTTTTATGATAACACATAAATGAGTCATTTACCATAAAACTGATAGAACTCTACCTGAACCCACAGTGAGAAAATGTTTTTGTTTGAATAAACCAATCAGAACAGAAGGTCTGATGGAGCGACAGCAGTTTCATGTCATGGATGATTTTACAGGTCAACATTAAAAAAGATCATTTTGTTCAAAAACAAAATCCTAACATCCCAGAATGGATGATGGTTTGATCAAATGTGAGATTTAAAACTGGTTTGAATGGAACTCAACCCTTTGATGCATTTAATCATTTTAATAGTGTTTAATAATAATTAATTAAAAGTTGAATCAGGAGAGTTACAAGAAAATATGTCCTGTGAAAACACAGAGGGAGCATTCACAGAACGGACACAGCGATACAGCACCAACTGTTTTCTGCTTCTATGAAATCAGGTCAAATCTGACAGTCAGAAAAACAAAAAAAAAATCACTAAAACTAAACACCAGTCAGATAGAAAACCTTTAATAGATCAGAGGATTCATCACCACACAGAGGCAACACAACATGATTCACCTACAGCACAAATATCTTACTTTTCATACACAAAATAATGAATCAGATAAAGAAACATCAGGGTGGAAACATCCATTATTGATGTGATTATTGTGGATTTCTAAACTCAAACATCACAAAGCTAACAGACTATTAAACAAACTATTACATTATACATTAAAATCTACAAACCCTCCAAGTTTTAATGACTCCCAAATCAGAGAACTCACACTGTGGTTTGTTAACGACATATTAAGGGCTGTTTGGGTCATTCTGAAGTGGTGTGCTATCAGCTACTTATCTACAGGAAGTAAATAAGTATTATTTTTATTGATATAGCACTTTTCACAGATATAGAATATAGTGCTTTAGGTGAGCTGATCTCAGACTGCGGGAGTCTGACCAATCAGGGCCTAAAAGATTTTAAAATGAATTCTAAAATCCAGCAGTAACCAGTGGAGGGAGGTTTGTAGGAGTCTGAGTGCCCTAAGGCACTTTCACATCTGGCCCGGCCTGGTCCAGTCCTGGCTGGGTCAGTCCACCCCGCGGGGCCAGGTTGTGTTCACACAGCCTTCTCAGGAAGTGACCGAGCACATGGGCGGTCTCCACCAAGAGTGGTGCTAAAAAGTGGAGCTGAGAAATCTGTGATGTCACACATGAGCGCCACACTTTAGTAAACAAAGTACTGTCAGTTGAGATGAGTGGGATAAGACAGATGAAACAATGGAGAACCTCGTGGTGCTTATGTGTTTTGTACTCTGATTGTGGCTCCTTTTGGGGAACCAATCAGAGGTTTGCACTGTAGGTAGGTGTGAGACTTCAGCCGGCCAGTCAGTCAGTAGTGGGTGTGTTGGGTCAGCTGAGCTCCAAGTTGAGTGTTAAAAAAAGGTCAGCCCAGCACAGAAAACACAGATAACCCAGATGTGAAAACAATGACCCTACCAGGGCTAGACTGGGCCCACCCAGGTGTTAAAGGGCCATAATGATCCTAGGAGCCATGATGTCTGGGGCACTTTTTGCACCTGATAGGATCTCCATGGAAAGCTGGCCTAGGTGAAGCGTGAGACAAAGAGTGGTTCATAAGATATTCAGTGAAGAAAAATTATGGTAACCGAGTACCAGGAACCAGAGGGTTACCGGAGTCCCATCCTGGAGCCAGGCCTGGGGTTGGTGTCCATGACTAAGCTCCTGGAAAGGCGTGGGGTGGTCAGGGCTATGGTCAATGGAGGAAGGAATACTTAGAGGAGCTCCTCAATCCCACTGTATGTATTTTGATGAGGAATCAAAGCTGGGAGACTTGGAGATGGACTGTCCAATCTTTAGGGCAGAAGTCTCTGAGGTAGTCAAACAGTGACACAGTGGTGAAGTCCCGGGGGTGGACAAGTTACAATTCTGCAACATTCATGGGGTGACGTGTAGCTCAGAAGGCAACCGGAAGGTCTCTGGGTCAATCCCAGCAGCTGGGTTACTTTGTCATTGTGTCCTTGGAGACATGTCCCCCACCTTGTCTACCGGTGGAGGTTAGAGAGACCTGGTGGTGGTCAGAGGGACCTGGTGGTGGTCAGAGGGACCTGGTGGTGATCAGAGGGACCTGGTGGTGATCAGAGGGACCTGGTGGTGGTCAGAGGGACCTGGTGGTGGTCAGAGGGACCTGGTGGTGTCAGTGCATGCATGCTGAGACTACAATGTAGCTGATCACCACCTGTGTGTGAATGTGAGTGTGACTGATGTGTTGTACAGCGCTTTGGGGAGTGTAGAAGGATCTATAGAAACAGGACATTTACCATTTACCAAAACAGGGCAGTTCCAGTGGACTGGCAGACCAGGGTGGTGGTACCAATTTTAAAGAAAGGGGACCAGAGGGTGTGTTCCAACTATAGGGGGATCACACTCCTCAGCCCCCCTGGAAAGGTCTACTCCAGGGTACTGGAGAGGAGGGTCCAGTTGATGGGTGAATCTCGGATTGAGGAGGAGCAATGTGGTTTTCGTCCTGGTCGTGGAACTGTGAACCCGCTCTTTACCCTTGCTAGGGTGATGGAGGGGTCATGGGAGTTTGCCCAACCAATCCACATGTGTTCTGTGGGCTTGGAGAAGACTTATGACTGTGTATCCAAGGGCACTCTGTGGGGGCACTAGTACGGGGTGGATGGTCTTTTGTTAAGGGCCATTCAGTCCCTGTACCAGAGGAGTGTGAGTTTGGTCCTCATAGCCGGCAGTAAGTCAGACCTGTTGAGGGTTGGACTCCTCCAGGGCTGCCCTTTGTCACCAGTCCTGTTCATTTTGGACAGATTTTCTAGGTGTAGCCCTGATGTGGAGGGTGATGAGTCTGGTGGCAGGAGGATCTTGTCTCTGTTAATGAGTGAGGAAGGAGGGAGATCAACAGGTGGATTGGGGCAGTGTCTGCTGTGATAGATGCTGAAATGGTCTGTTGTGGTGAAGAAGGAGCTGAGACAGAAAGCAGGGCTTTTGATTTACCGGTTGATCTACATCCCATCCTCACCAATGGTCAGGTCAGTCGCAACAAGGCAAGCAAACAAGGCAATATCCTTGGGCCCTGAGCTGGTTAGGGGCCACAGACAGTTACTGTTTATGAAATAAACGCAGTAACAAACTGTGTAGGGAGTAGACGGTCTCCTCCTGACTCTCTCAGTGTCAGTAGCCTCAGGTGAAAGGAGCTTTTCTGCTTTGAAGCAGATAAAAACCTACACGAGGTCCACTATGGACATGGGAGTGTTTTGTGTTGGACATTGAGGCTGTTGATGGCTCAGAGAGAGAAGGTTAGACCGTGTTGTGGTCTAGATCTGGATCAGAACATAGAACCTTCTGGTAGCCCCAGACAGTCTGACCAATCAGCAGGCTGAATCTTCTCACCAGGTTTTAGTGATGCATTTTGTTTTGTTTGCAGTTTTCTCTGTAAAAAGAAACAGAACAACTGGAATAAAACTACAAATGATCTACAGTATGACCTGATACAGACCAGTGGAACCAAACTACTGGTGAGAAAATGATCTTGGAGTACCGCAGCAGCTCACTGCTAACAGAGCTAAGTATCCGAAGCAGCAGGGACATGAGGCTCAACAGATTTGTGTGTGTAACGTGATTTGTGAACTGTGAGTGATTAAACCCTACAGTTCGAGCTGAACAGTTTATGCCCAGCTTACAGACCAAAGAACTGTGCCATGTGCATGCACACACACACGACCGCACGCGCATGTTGAGGTGTTTTGGGGAGGAGCCGTTGGACGTTGGATTCAAAATCTTTTCTGATGAAATAATCCACAATGCGGCTTTAAGGAAGTTAGTTTCTAAAATCAGAGAAGTCCAGCTGGAGATCATCTGGTAGAAGGAGTTTGAGTCCTGACTGGACCTCCTGAGTAACTGTCTCAGTGATAGGCAGCAGTTATAAAAGAAAGAACATCAAGCCCAGGACAGTACCCTGAGGTACTTCACAGGTAAGCAGAGCTGATTCAGACAGGGAGTGACTCAAACTAACTCTAAAGCTATGACTGGAGAGATATGAAGAGAAAATGGCCTTTGAGTGATGTCATAGTGGTCCTTCCTGTAGATAAATGACTGATAGAACCCAGCGCAGGACGACCCTGATGACCTTTTAATAGGTGTCTCTAGTATACCGAGAAATGTTAAGTTTCAAACCCCTGAGGATTACTGGGGGCTTTTAAAGGACATTTTTCATTTAAATTTTTTGATTAATTTCACTTTTTAAATGTTTGTTTTGTTTAAATGGTTTTGTAAAACACTCTGGATTGGGCTGCAAATCAAAATTTAAAAGGTATGATGAAATATAGAGATATATAAATTGTTAGACTCCCCCCAGTGCTGTATGCTCAGCTGGAATCCTCCATGTTCTCAGATGAACTCTGCTATTCACAGATGGATATCAGCGATGTCTCCGCAGGGAGAGTTGACGACGAAATGTGTGCTGCTCCTTTGGAGGGGAAATGGTTCCGTCTGCAGAACGCCTCCTCCTCTCATCTGAGGGCCTCCTCACATAAGAAGCCGTGGTGTCACTGCCTCTGCGGAGCAGGCTCTGCTCTAACCTCCCAGCTTCCTTTAACACCCACCAAAGGGAGAGATGAAGATCAGTTAGTTTCCAGGGATGCTGCCAGGGTGAATCATGCTCCTAATGGTTTGTGCTACTGATTTATGTTTGTTTTCATACCAGACGCCATCATGCACATCCAGGAATCAGCTGCCTTCATGCAGCAGAGATCTGATGTCTGGCGTGCACCTGGCAGGTCGTCTCACCTCTTTGAGGAAGCGATGTGAGCAGTGAAGCTCTCCAGCTCCCCCACCTTTACACAGCTCTTCTTTACAAATCAGACACAGCTTGTCTTCATCACTATTCTACAAAACATAAGAGAACAAGATGCTTAAAAAAAGTTTACATTAAGAAAAATTATATTTCCATCTTAACCCTTTAAAGTGCACTTACTGGAATACTTGGACCTTTGAAATGCCGATCATTGAGTGTTAATGTGGACAATTAAAACAACAGACATTTCAAAAGACATTCAGTTTTATTTTTAGTATGTTACATTCATTTTAGATATGTTTGTTCTTTTGTAACAGATAATTAACTGTTTGTAACTAACAGATAGAATAGTGTTCTAACTGTAGAGGTCAACTAACAGGTAATATAGAGTTCTAACTGTAGAGGTTAACTAACAGGTAATATAGAGTTCTAACTGTAGAGGTTAACTAACAGGTAATATAGTGTTCTAACTGTAGAGGTTAACTAATAGGTAATATAGTGTTCTAACTGTAGAGGTTAACTAACAGCTAATATAGAATTCTAACTGTAGAGGTTAACTAACAGGTAATATAGTGTTCTAACTGTAGAGGTTAACTAACAGGTAATATAGAGTTCTAACTGTAGAGGTTAACTAACAGGTAATATAGTGTTCTAACTGTAGAGGTTAACTAACAGGTAATATAGAGTTCTAACTGTAGAGGTTAACTAACAGGTAATATAGAGTTCTAACTGTAGAGGTTAACTAACAGGTAATATAGTGTTCTAACTGTAGAGGTTAACTAACAGGTAATATAGTGTTCTAACTGTAGAGGTTAACTAACAGGTAATATAGTGTTCTAACTGTAGAGGTTAACTAACAGGTAATATAGTGTTCTAACTGTAGAGGTTAACTAACAGGTAATATAGTGTTCTAACTGTAGAGGTTAACTAACAGGTAATATAGTGTTCTAACTGTAGAGGTTAACTAACAGGTAATATAGTGTTCTAACTGTAGAGGTTAACTAACAGGTAATATAGTGTTCTAACTGTAGAGGTTAACTAACAGGTAATATAGTGTTCTAACTGTAGAGGTTAACTAACAGGTAATATAGTGTTCTAACTGTAGAGGTTAACTAACAGGTAATATAGTGTTCTAACTGTAAAG